>CAHIKZ030000319.1:727500-797500 GCA_903632075.3 Acanthosepion pharaonis | reverse complement strand
TTTGATCATATATATATATATATATATATATATATATATATATATATATATATATATATATATATAAAAAAAAGAAAAACAGACCAGTTTAAGGTTCCATTATAATAATTTATTTCACCAGAGCTCTTTTAAAGGACTCCGGACCATCAGATAGCACTTACAAAATACACACACACACATATATATATATATATATATATATATATATATATATATATATATATATTCGTTCGAAAATACGCTTTTAAGTAGGCGCCCAAGGGTGTCGTCAGTGATGTTTTGATTTGGTTCATCAGGGAGTTTCGGGTCTTTCAACATCATACTCCCCATCACCAAATCGACCCAATCAGGGGAGATCAATCCCTGATTTCCCCTTCTGATTAAACGCTAACAGCTACTCCGGCCTTTTTAAAGAATAAGAAGAAATACAATACATATATATATATATATATATATATATATATATATAAGCAAATATATGGATATAAATCCGACAGTATGAAGAAAAATATATACGGAAAAAACAAACAAAAATCCTTATATACAATTATGCTGTTTTAATGTTAATATGTTAACGTCGGACGTTTCGGTCTAATAAACCATCTTCAGGACATATTCATAAATTATAACATTATCAATACAACATGACAAAGACTATGTACATAAGAACAAGACTCATCCAAACAGATAACTGAAAGTTTTATAAGATCAGCGCTCCGTTTAAAACATGGTCACGTTGTCGTCACGTGGGCGACGCTGTGAAAACGTATTCCTAAAATTTGAGTATTTTGAATGAAAAATGAAAAGAATTCTATTTTGATCTAAAATTTATATGTACGCTTGTCGAGCATTAATCTCGCTAGAAAAGGGGAAATACTAAAGAAGCCAGGTCTAGTATTCACCGTGCGTGAGATGGATATTATGCCTGCTTCATATTGATAATGTTATAATTTATGAATATGTCCTGAAGATGGTTTATTAGACCGAAACGTCCGACGTTGACATATTAACATTAAAACAGCATAATGTATATAAGGATTTTGTTTGTTTTTTCCGTATATATTTTTCTTCATATATATATATATATATTTATATATATATATATATATATATATATATATATACTAAGAAATATTATATATATTTATTATTGTCATGGGTGTTATGTTTGGTTATATTTAACCCATAATTGGTGGGGGGTGGGAATGATGGATTCAAGTCTCTCGCAAAGTTATCAGTGCGAAAATGAACGCAATGGGCTTACCCAGAAGTTGAACTCGGCCCTCTGTTTCAACTTTCCGCACGGTGGTGTAATGATTAAGCCAAAGAGTATAAAGCTGATCTCAGAAGCGAACAAAAAGAACAGAAGAATTTAGTTTTAAACATATTCAAATTCCCCTTTGTCCAAGCGATCAGTCTATCAAGAACAGTGATCCGAATCTTCAATGAATATGCCAACTCATCGATGACAACTCGCCGGTTCACCATTATCATCTTTCGAGATTGCTACATGTTTCTCGTCAGAGGTGTAGGTTGACGCTCGTCCTGCTCCTTCTTCGTGCGTCAAGCTTTCCCGGCCACTTTTAAACTTCTCGATCCACTCCTACACACTGGCGCCATATTGTGCCAAAAGCCTTCGATTAATTTCAGCTCCTGAAACACCTTCCGACCAGAGAAATCGGATCACTGATCTTTGTTCCTTCTTGATGTACACTGCTGAAGGTGCGGCCATGTTTACACTGTAGCAGCAACAAGAAAACTGGCGCGATCAAGCTCAAATTTCGATCACATGACCATAATAGTACCAACTATAATCACACTTGAGCAGTAGGCAGTGTGACAAAACTAAAGATATGTTATTGTGAAAGTGCGGATAATTTTTGAATTACCCTCGCAAAATATATAGACATCATAAAATAATAGAAATAATTTTGATATTTATGATGCATAGTTTAGTTCGACAAAAATAGCACAAAGTTAAGCATCAGATAAAACTGAAGCTTATTACTGTAACATTGATCGTTAAGATTAGCTTGCTGACTATGGTGAGGTACACTAAACGAACGCCGATAGTATGTTATGCTCTTCGAGAATAATTTGCTAACCGTCGCTCTACGGCACAAAACCACAAATATAGAACACTCGATGGTGAGTGAACGCTATGCAGTACTAATTATATCCGAGATTATTTTGTTAAACATTCCTCCTCTCTTACACTCTTCCTCTGCTCTATGCAGAAACTTACGCGCAGTACTCTACATCTTAGTCGTTTTCTAGCCAGCTTAAGAAATGTTTTCGCTCTTTGTTTCAGAATGGGTTCACGTGGGAAAGAATTCATTCTGGTCTCAAATCTCGCGCTGAGAATGAGACAACGAGATCGAAATGCGCACAATTTCATTCTGACAACGACTAAAATATACTTTATTGCCTGCAGACCGACATCTATAGCTGCACAGGCAAATATATGCCTCGTCTTAACGTAAAAGTTCATTGATGCCTATGCTAAACGGCAAACTTATTTTTTACTACAAACTAGACAGATACTTAGCATCTTTTAAAATGTCCCCTTATGAATGAATGGCTCAGAAAAACAATTCTTAAATTAGAATTTCATTGACATCCATGCTAAATAGTAAACTTATCTTTACTACAAATTAAACAGATACTGAACATCTTGTAAAATGAATGAACGGCCTATAGATCAGTTTATCTCTGTAATACATGTCTATATACATGCATTGCAGATAGATAGATAGATAGATAGATAGATAGATAGATAGATAGATATGTGTATTAGTATAATATAGAATCCGAACAAAAGTGGAGAAATAAGATAAAGTGGAAAAGTTTTTTTAATGACAACGCCTTTTTTAATGACAACGCCTTTTTTAATGACAACGCTTTTTTTTAATGACAACGCCTTTTTTAATGACAACGCTTATGTAGGCATCTTCAAGCCAGAATAAAAGACAAAACGGTGTTTTAATTTGTTTGCTTTTTTTTATTAAAACCATTAATTTCTGTTTTAATTTTAAATTTGCCTATTCTGAGCGGATCTCATTTTGTCTAATGGCTCGGATACCGCATTGTGCGGCCATTTCTTTTTGCAATGATCGGTGATATTATGTATGATCCTGATCTTGGGTTTATGGTCGGGAATTGCGAGATCAGTGTCAATGCATTTTCTTCTTAGTGAATCTTTTTCTCTCCAGATCAGACTGGCATTTGATAAGTCGAAATTAATGTAGATATTAATGAATATTAAAGAAGATAGATATGGCATATGTTGATAGTTATGAACAAATGTAGATGCATAATGTACAGACTAGGCAGATTAATATTAATATAAGTGTCTACTGCGGGGATCGATTCTCATTCTTTTTGCATTAAGTAATAAAATGATTCATACGTATTAATATACTTGAAAGTATATTGAAAGACGAAAAATGTGAAAAACTTATAATAATAGTAAGATCTTTAAAAACTGTCTATTTTTTACACGGGAAACTAATAGATAAATAATTGACATAACACAGAATGAAAGGAAAAAAACGAATATACATACATACATACACACACACACACACACACACACACACACATATATATATATATATATATATATATATATATATGTGTGTGTGTGTATGTATGTGTATATATATATATATAATAGCTGGGCATTCGTATTCGAGGATACCTGTCTACTAATGCGACTATATTTGTTCAACACCCACAATGCCCACCTTTGGTTTATACTGTAACTATGCTGAGTGGAAGTTAGTTACAGTTTCTGGAGAGAGCGCGTTATCTAACGTGATCAATAATCTTGAACAAGGTCAGCATGCTCAACACTCGGTCACGATGACTTGTGACTTCGTGCTAGTACAGCCATCGACGGCCCCCAAGAGTTGCATCTACCAATATATATATATATATATATATATATATATATATATATTCTTTTTATACGTTATTTTTATCGATACAAAGAATTAAGTAAATGCTCTGTTTATAATAAACAATATTAATTACATCGAACCTGTATCCTACATGGAACCGTCATGTAGCCTGATGTGCTATACCATTTTGCTACAGAGGAAGTGTCTGATTAGCAAAATCAAATTACTTTTTTTAAACAACAAATTTTCCAGGATTCGATTCCTGTCGGAAGACATATATATCAAGAAATCAAAAGAAAACGGTTGAATCCGTCAACACAACAATAAAAACACTGTTTCTACCCGTGAAAGTACTTGACGTAATTTTCAGTTGACAATACGAATACAATGGCGTTTTTTAAATTCTTCTAGTTGCTAAGGACATTTTGTTTTGTTGTTAATAGTTACTTTGTTTTCAATAAATTCATTTCGAAAAATTTTTTGAAAAAGTCCCCATTGGACGAAACGCGTCGGCTAATAATACGATTTTCCTATTGTCTTTTACCTTTATACACACACACACACACTCATTCATATATACAGACACACACACACACACACACACATATATATATATATATATATATATATATATATATATTAGTATATATATATAATATCGTTAGTACTGAGAGTTGGAAGACTGCGTCTCGTGAGACTTCCAAGTTTAATTAGTTTTCGAAATTCTGCTTTTTATTTCCTTCAGGTAGATAGATAGATAGATAGATAGATAGATAGATAGATATCGAATAGACTAAGATAAATAGATAACTTTCATAGTTTAAGAAAAAACAGGTAACGACTCCTATTTACTTTCACAATAACAGATGCAAGGATGTACAATCATACCTTTGGAAAGATCAAATTTTCAGCTATAACATTATTTAATGCCAGCAGTCCAGACTTTTATAGCTAAGACACGTCATGTCCCCTCCACAATGTTAAATTATCCTCATTTCTACTATGATCCAAATGTAAATTCCATTCAGTTAACCCCCCCCCCACGCCCAAGAACTATCATTTTGGGGAACAAACTACCGCGTGTATGCTTCCCTGAATATTTCAATCTTATCCTCTTCAAATCAAGAATCAATGGTCATTTTTCCTTCTTCTCCTCATAATCTTCACTTCCTACCACTTCCTCATCCATTCATATCATTACACCTCATTCATCATTACCGTTTTTACTGTAACCCTCTACCTTGAATAGTCCACGCGCCTTGTATTGGGTTAAATTTAGTATTAAAAATATTGTTTCTCAATATAACCACTGCCCTAGCCTATGCATTTTCACCAGTCATCAAGAAGAGCTTGCGTGTTGTGCTTGTAATATCGGTACTTGCAATGGTGACGCACTTTTCAATGTACATCGCTGTCGCTAATGCCAAAACGTATCATTCACTCCCTGACCGTGCTTATATTCACTGTTTGGATTTTGCAAACGCCCAGGAAGTATGGATGAATGCCAATAGGCGCAATTTTACCACATAGAAGAATTAAGTGATGTATCTGTTTCGTACGCACTTTCATGCCATACGAGATTTTGCCAGATTACTACTCGGCTGCAATTTGAAAACAAGACAAAAACAAGTATGGGTTATTGGTAGAAAAGTTCAACATCTACTGGAATATTGCTAACACCCGATTTTGATGTCGTGGGTCAATTTAATAAAAATCGGAGGTATTATTTACAGAAGATCCAAGAGATTATATATATATATATATATATATATATATATATATATATATATGTGTGTGTGTGTCTGTGTGTGTGTGTGTGTGTGTGTGTGTGTGTGTGTGTGTGCATGTGTGTGTAAAATTTCACATATAACTAATACTATATCTGTAAAAGGATAATATGAATAAAGACAAAAGGAAAACTTATCCTAAGCGACTCGGTTCGTCCTCTGATGTACTTTATCAAAGAAAATATAAGAATTTTATTTTGCAACAAAAATTTATAAAAAGAAGTAAAAATATCAATTTTGGAGAATCTTTAAATTTATGAACGCTCATTAATATACATCAAGGAAACTGAAAGTCAAGGTAAATTATGGAGGGTGCTAAGTTCTGTAATTTAATGACTACTAAACGAAAGTCAATAAATGCTGTTGGATTTTTTTTATATATAGTGTATTTTTACTTTTGTTTATGAGTACTCACTGCAAAATAAAATTCTTACATTTGCCTTGATAAAGTACACCAGAAGACGAAACGCTATGGTTAAGATAAGTTTTCCTTTTGTCTTTCTCTACACACACACACACAGCAACAAATCAATATCCCAAAGAAGATATAAATATTATTAAGCACTGCCGAATATCAATATTATATCACAATAAAAAAATATGGACAAAAAAGAGCCAAAATAATAATAATAATAATAATAATAATAACGTTGACGTAACAATCGGGAGCTATGATGGTGCTTGGCATGCGAACTCATAGGGATATACATCATCAATAAACTAACAAATATTATTAACAAAAATGATATAGGTTTATGCAGGGACGACGTTCTATTAATTCTAAGAAACTTCAATGGCAGAACTACAGAACAAAATAAAACAAGAAATAATAAACAACCATCAAATCTCAAGGATTTACAATAAATATAAAATCAAATCAAAAAATAGTAAATTTCTTAGATATAACATTCAACCTAAAGAACGCAACCTACAAACCATACAGAAAACCAAACAAAAATTCTAACGAGCCCCTAATTTATTTAAATAAATACACATATCTATAAATAAAAGAATTTCAACAAATTCTAGAAGCCTAAAAATATTCAATGAAAATTAAAAATCATATGAATCAACCCTAAGAATCAGCGGATATTCAAATAAACTAGAATCCAAATCGAAAACAATTCAAACAAAGACAGCAGAAAAAGAAAGATAATTTGGTTCACCACACCCCTTACAACAATAGAATAATAACAAAAATAGGGAAAATATTCTTAAAAATAATTGCCAAACACTTCCCTAAAAACAACAAATTACCAAAAAAATACAATAAAAATTAGTTGCAGCTGTATGGATAACACGGAGAAAATAAAAATACAATAAAACGCATAAAAAATATTCAACAAAACCAGTAACAATTACAACGACAATAACATGCAACAAATTAACACCATTAAATGTAACTGCAGAAATAAAGAAAATTTCCCACTTAACAATAAATGTTTAACTAATAATATAATATAGAAAGCTATCATAAATAATAACTTGAAATAATTTACACAGACGAAAAAAAATACATAGGGACCACAGAAAAAAAATTGAAAGAAAGATATTATAATCATAAAATTCGAAAGGAAAAAATACACAAACAATCCAATCCAATCAAAGTACATATGGAACCAAAAAGAAAACAATATCCCCTCCAAAATCAAATGGGAAATTATAAAAAGAGCAGCCTCATACAGTATTAACAGTAAAAATTGTAAATTATGCTTAGAGGAAAAATTAACAATAATTAGTTTTAAAAACCAAAATAAACTCCTAAACAAGAAAACTGAAATAATCGGTAAATGTAGGCATATAAATAATTATTTAGTTTGTCATCTAAGCTCCAACTAAAAATAAACAAATATAAATAAAATAATATAATATAAACTTTAAATAAATTAATAACAAACTTTAAATATATATAAGAAACAAATATAATATAAACTTAATTTATTAATAAACAAATAAACAAACAAATATGAAACATATACACATATACGTGCATGTGTATATGTACATATGGATGTATACATACACACAAAAACAAACACCAAAAAATGAAGAAACGTAACACCCCATAATTAATAGCTCAATATATAACACCAAGGCAAAAACAAATAAATTACTAACCATTAAATAATATCCAAAGCATAACATCTAAAAAATAAATAACTTCACCATTTTATCACTAGTTTATTAATAACAAAACACAAGTGTACGTGTACATGTGTACACACGTTTATGCGTACATATGTACACATACGCATACCTATATACGCGCGTGAATATATATATATATATATATATATATATATATATATATATATATATATATATATATATAAGATATTCATCCTTTAAACGTTAATATCAATTATTTATGGAAAAAAGGCGAAATACAACTTCGTAACAAAACAAAAAAGAAAAAATCAAAATGCCCATAAATTGAAAAAATAAATAAAATAAAAATCCGTCACATCTCTAGAAACGGAACAAACCCAGACAAGATCTGCAACAGATGGGTGCACGCGAGCGAACGCACACCGGCAGAGATGCGCTCATGGTCGCGCACGTGCTCAGGCGCGCACACGAACACAGAGAATACAGAAGAAAACTTACATACAGCTGTTAAATATGCATAAAAGGGAAAAATCGAAAAAATATAAGCAGTAAATTTCTGCTACCCAGGGAAGAGTGGACGAACAGGTTCGTCTACGACACTCTGGAGTTAAGACGCTGAAGGTAACATCAAACAGTTAAATGAATGCTTTTACTCACATTAATCATATATATATATATATATATATATATATATATATATATATATATATATATATATATACACGTTTCATTAAATAATATAGACAAGTGTTGTCTATTTATTTTATGTAAAATTTGTTCGTAACATCTGATAAGTTTGATAACATTATCATTAAACGAAGAAAGAAATTCACGATATTGATCCATATTTTTTTAATATAATCTAAGCTTGCGGCTTACTTAAGCCATTATCAAAGATGTAAATCACAAACATATTAAACAATGTACGGACACGACAGTGATGATAGTCTGTCATTATATATGTATGTATGTATGTATGTATGTATGTGTGTGTGTGTGTGTGTAGGATTGAACCGACAAGTTCTATCTGTTTATTATATATTTCTTATTTTTTTAATAAGATAATGCAGACTTGAGTCAAAACTGACCAAATGTAATATTTGTTTGTTCGGGTGCTTTCTACCTTTTCAGTCATTATCAAGAATCAAATAATGTCTGAATTCGTACACTGACGTTTTCTTCGTTCCATCCTGGCGTTTTTCGAGGGAAAGCTTCGTTTCATTGATTGATTAGTTTTTATGGTTTAACAACCCCTTGTGAGATAGCTAAACCTGAAGCATATTTTAAGGATTGTAAGAAAAATTGTTCTTTTTTATGAGAGAAACACTTTGAGAAAAATATTGATTTTTCCAAATACAAGTTGGTCTATTTAACCCATAGCTGACATTTGTGCGTAATGAACCCAACCGAAATTCGAAATTACTTCTCCAATTTCTCGTTTCGGGCCGCTATCCATTACACCGTCGGAACATCTACTCGCAACCTTTCAAATTTAAATATATCTACATTGTATATGTGATGGCTTGAGCAGGACGGTTTAACAGAATTTGTAAGCACCAGAAAACAAATGAATTAAATCTTTTATACACCTTTCAAACCAACATTTACCGTTGGTGAAATATATTTTATTCCGTTTGATTCCTTTCGATAATAATAGCCACAACATTTTGATCCAGATTTGCAATCATTCAAAATGGGAAAAAGAAATACAAAAAAAATTAAGTAACCACACGTCGGTTGATTTTAATAAAACTTTTAATGAATTCTTTCTACCTTTTAATGAATTCTTGCTACCGTTTAATGAATTCTTCATGCCTTTTAATGGATTCTTGCTGACTTTTAATAAATTCTTCCAGCCTTTTACTGGATTCTTGCTGCCTTTTAATGGATTCTTGCTGCCTTTTAATGAATTCTTCCTGCCTTTGAATGAATTCTTCCTACCTTTTAATGAATTCTTCCTGCTTTTAATGGATTCTTCCTACCTTTTAATGGATTCTTGCTGTCTTTAATGGATTCTTGCTTCCTTTTAATGAATTCTTCCTATCTTTTAATGAATGCTTGCTGCCTTTTAATGAATTCTTCCTGCTTTTAATGGTTTCTTTCTACCTTTTAATGAATTCTTCCTGCTTTTAATGGATTCTTGCTTCCTTTTAATGAATTCTTCCTGCCTTTTAATGAATTCTTCCTGCTTTTAATGGATTCTTCCTACCTTTTAATGGATTCTTGCTGCCTTTGAATGAATTCGTGCTGCCTTTGAATGAATTCTTGCTGCCTATATATATAAAGAGTAGTAAGAAATAATGTCGGATAAAAGAAATTAATTGATTCCTTAGGAATTACTTTGCGTTTCGGATACAAAAAAAATCAGGAGATATTGTCTTTAAAGGTATGAACGAGAGAACTTGCATTCTTCTAAAGACTAATTGAACGACGATCTAAAATTTAAAAGAAAATGGTTAAATCAAAACCTTTCATTATTTAACATATATTGCATAATTTATAGAAGTAAAATAAAATAATAAAATATAATTATATTAATAAAAATGTAAATATATAAACAAATATGACAAAAAACATTAGCAACAATATTTAATCACTTTTATTACGAGATATTAAATTATATCACTTAGCATCCTCCATAGCTTACTTTGACTTTCAAAGTTAGCCTGAAGAATATTTATAAAATTTTGAAAACCTAACAATATTTCTTTACTTTCGTTTATAAATAAATTTTGCAAACTATCAGAGGATGAAACAGTTCAGTAAAGTATAGATTTTCTTTTTGTCATATATATATATATATATATATATATATATATATATATGATAAAATTATATATATTTTTATATGTCAAGAAAAATATTGGAGAAAATGTATGACAAAGAGGAAAAAGTTTTCTTGTGCCACGTTTCGTCCTTTTTAGGGATTCATGCTCCTAAGATATTAAAAATTGGAAAAATGAGCCCTCCTGCCTAACCCAATAAATATATATATATATATATATATATATATATTGTCCTACCAACTAATTCTATCATATCTACAAATAAAAAGAATCTGTCTAAACTCAAAATCAAATTTAATCATGTAAAACAATAAAATACTAAACAATAAGCTAAAACAAGAAAGAGCAATTTACTCTATCGCCTGTAACAAGTGTCACAAAGAATACATAGGAGAAACCTCAAGGGATCTAAATAAAACATTATATGAACACAAAAGGGTTATTTTATAAAAAAAAATAAATCAAATACGTGGATTGTCCACCGCAACGAGACTGGCCACAATTTTGGCATAAAAATGTTACTCTGATCAAAAGAGAAAACAATTCACTAGAACGAAAATGTCTAGAGAGTACCTTGATCGCAAAGTTATCTACAGTAAATTTGCGCTCTGGCTCTTACAATATTTCATTATTCCTGGCAGATCTTTTATTATCACAGTGTAGGATACCCAATAAAAAAAGTGATGAAAACAAAAACAAATCGGCTAGATTAAAAAATAAATAAATTTAAAAATCCTAGCATCTCTTGTTCGTGCGTATGTGTAGTCGCACCAACATAACATATTTAGTCCGATAAAGTCCTTAAGGATGAAACACGTCACAAGAAAACTTTTTCCACTTTGTGATACATTTTCCCCATAGATAGATAGATAGATAGATAGATAGATAGATAGATAGATAGATATGAACATAATAAGACATAGATAGATAGATAGATATGAACATAATAAGACATAGATAGATAGATAGATAGATAGATAGATAGATAGATAGATAGATAGATAGACCGGTTATTGAAGTTTGAGGAATAAAGACAGCTAAATGATAACATTTTATTCATCAGTTTTCATTAACCAGCCTATTACATCTACATATTATAAGACGCACACGTAAAACGTCTTTCGTTTTAATTTTATATATATATATATATATATATATATATATATATATGCAGTGATATGGAAAATAAGTGCCTATCATCTAACCATTGAAATATATTCAATAAATCGTCTGACTCTAATGATAAAACGCATTCACCAATTCCTTGTTGGGTGTGATAACTAGCGTCACAGAAAGTTACGCCGGCGTCAACAATTCTCAGCCGACATTGGTAGACATGTTTAAATGTGAATATTCTTTTCGTGGGAGCGTTCCTTCGGAATGGTTGGCCTCAAAAGTCAGTGACAACAACGACATATTTTTGCGATGACACATATTTGGTACATTAACAGCATTACGTTCTGTCTTCTGTAACGGAGCATCAGAAATCGTTTCAGTTTCCCGAATGTGGACGTCTTTAATTCAGACAGGGATTTCATACTATTTAAAAAGAATGGATTTTTATCACTGTTTAAATTAACAACGTCTACATTATCCTCGTTATTCAACCCAAAAGATGATTGGTTGATTTGTTTGTTTAAAGGCACAGCAACTCTTTAAGGACCATTTAATACTGAAATGTAATTTTCTTAGGAGCTGTGAAGTAATAAAAATATGATATATGTTATTCTGCTTTCACAATTGAATACGTGGTAGATGATGCATAGCTTTTGTGCATATACATGTTTGTGTGGACAAAATTACTAGAGACGGTGATATATGCATTTTATGTTGTTTTGTTAAAGTTATATTTTGGAATGCAGTTTGATTTCTTTAAGAAATTGTAGGATATTATATGGATTCACGGCATATTGGTTGTTTGGTTGATTTTTAGCAACATACTAACCTCTGTGGGTTATTTAATGCCGAAATCTAAATATTTTAAACATAATACCTTCAACTACAGATAAAATGTATTGTTGGTTGGTTTGCTATAAAATGTATTGTTCATCATTTTACTATAAATATGTATTTTTGTAAAATTTATATATATATATATATATATATATATATATATATATATGTGTGTGTGTGTGTGTGTGTGTGTGTGTGTGTGTGTGTGTGTGTGTGTGTGTGTAAAAATATATAGAAAATAGGAAAGAACTCGTTAGGTAAATAATCCAAAGTTCTTTAGTATTTTTGTTATTATTTTTTAAAAATAGTGCTCGATACAAAAGTAGGGCATCAATTTAATTATTTATTTAAAAATATGATTCCATCGCTACATAAGCGAATTATGACAGGTTTTTTTTATATACACAAAACCCTTTCAGAAAAAAAATAAAATAAAAAAATAAATAAATCTCCATAGACACTTAACCAGACTAGACGATGTCATCTTCTGCTTTAAATTTAGACACCCCAACCTTACACTGACTTGACCTCTTTGAATGTAACTGAGATATTGATACAAATTATTAACCCTACGCCCCTTTTCTTTAAATAATTGCTCTAGCCGTTACCATATTAATTTTAATTTTAATAACGAATATGCTTATAAAACGCGTAAATTTCAGGAATTAGTTATTCCAAAAAATTTTCGCTTGAAGATGGAACAGAGCTTAGTACTTTAATTCAATTTAATTCAAATAATTATATTGAAGTTTTCGGCTCTTGTTTTGAAACATGAGAACTCTTATGTAGCGATGGAATCATATTTTTAAATAAATAATTATATATATATATATATATATTGCTTCGCTCCTCAACACATCTCTAAGAGAGGCCTTGCTAGCGGATGTAGCTTATAATCATACCCAGGACTGCTCAAATGATGATGATGATGACGATGATGATGAGCTTCTTTTCTTTCTTTCTTTATTTATTTGAATGGACTGCATGTGCGCGTCGATTTTAGGTGGCGAAGGATTTGCACAAGTTCAGACTCACCCTCTCCATTGACTTCCTGTTCAGAATCCTGTAACAGGGCTAGGTTCTGGATGATTGGATGAGGGTCAATTGTAATTAATTGACAGACCAAACTTCAGTACAAGGAATGTCTTACTTGTGTTTCTAAGTTCCCGCTTTGAATTCAGTTTTCCTTTTCTTAGAATAGCTACCTCCAAGCCAGAGAAGCCAGTCTACTGTACTATTTAACACACAGCTGGGGAGAAAGAAATTGTTTTTGTCTTAAGAGTATTAAAATAATGGTGAAAATTTGACTTTAGCTCACTGGTTGCATTTGACGTTTCAAAAACCGTTTCAATAGACGCACGTCCACAACTTATATTAATTTTTAGCAATGAATAGTTCAATGGCGTACAAATATAGTAACCATTACGTATTGATTCATTCAGGTCAATTTCCCCCGTCTTTGTTATTTTAGTAACAAGTTTTTGAATGAAAGAAAACCGGGCGTTATATTGAATCAATGTAATCATTGTAAATTTTAATGACTCCAAAACTTTTAATCACTATAGAGAACCTTTTTGCTTTCCATCAACATGGTTGATGCTAACCTCCAGGACAGCAAGTTATGGCGCCAGCTTGGTCTCATTTTTTCTACTGACATGAAGTGGTGTGAATATATTGAATCAATTGCTAGGTCTACTGATAGGAAGGTTGGTTCACTGTGTCGTACCAGAACAATATTCTCATCAGAATAAATCTTACACATTTATAAATTTACCATTCTTCCTGCTGTATATCTCGAGATTATCGAATAAGTACAAAAAGTGTCTGTAATGTTATCGATCCTGACCTGTCATCTTGATTTCAGTTACTTCCCCACCGCATTGACGGGGTTTCTTTCTGTCTTTTCTATAAATATTTTCATGAAAATTGTGCTGATGCCTCGTTAGTACCTCGACCGCATGAATTTAAGCGTACTATTTGATTGGCAAATAGATCTTATCGATTTACTGTTGATTTATCAAGATGGAACCGTAAGTTCTATTCTAATAGTTTCTTTTCTCGTACTTATAGTCTGTGGAACTCTCTTTCGGTTTCTTGCTTCCTTGTCACCTGCAATCTTCAAAAATTTAAAAGTAACGTCATTCGCCATCTTCTGTCTCCCTGAATCTTGTTCTTCTATTGTCCTCTCTCCATGTCTTCTTTTTCACTACCAGTAACCCCTTGCATCCTAGTGGCATTATCACCTTACTTGGGGTGAAATGATTAAAAAAAATCTCTCGGGTAAAACCCCCAACTATGAATAGTATAGTGAGCTTTTCAACTTTGAGTGACAATCAGTCTAAGGGATAGACAATTTTGATTTCCAAATCGCAAAGCAGACAACAGGAAACTACTGCACTTTCCTAAAAAAAAGTCTACCTATTTACATATAGCAAAGTAAAAGAATCTGTGAAGAGTCATGCTGGAGTCATGGCATTGAAAAATCTCAGTTTTGGAATGAATTCATTACTCAGTTGTAAAGTCTAAATAGATTGATTCAGTAACCTAAACTCAATGTAGTAACATCGAATCAATGTATAATAGCAACAATGCCTGGTCTATGAAATTCAGACAAAAATTCAGTGACCGCTATGTTTATGATATAAATTCCTATTTCTCTTGAGATTTATTTTCCAAAAAACTTAAAGAATTAGATTTAATCAAAAATATTGTGGCACACCCCGATTCCTATATACGACATTTTTTTTCTTTTAATACATACTAATTTGTTGCTCGTCGCTACGCTGATGGCAAGACGAGAAAATAAATTCATAAATCTAAATTGTTTATACATTTAAATTGCTACATCTATTAGAAAATATATTCAGTTTAAGTACAGAAATGAATTCAAAAAGCCACATATTTCGATTCATATACTTTTCCCGTTAACCAAGGACTATTGCCACCAGGGAAATTATTCCTCGTAACACTGATTCCCATTTCATCATCATTCAAATTGGGTCCATATATAAGACTATGTGTGCACATGTATAGCTTAATTCAGTGACAGCCTTAAAAAATTTTTACAAAATTTAAATTAATTCTATTTATAAAAAAATCAAGTTAATTTTTGCTTCAAAATTTATTATTTTATTGCTCTCACCCAGAGTAGAGTTTGTTCAGAGTGAGCAAGAAGGAAATTATTATTGCAATGTCTTATTTCAAAATCAGTTAAATTATGTGGGTATGCAGATGTTCCCGTGTACGCATGCGTACATTAAATGGCACAAGCACATGTAACTAACTCATGCACAGCACTTTTACATATGCGCATAGAAAACCAAACGCAAACGGTATGTAATGAACAAAGAATCAGTTTTTCTTTTGTAATAAAGTGTCTATTGAACAAACATGCTTTCCGATAAACATAATTTCAAGGATTAATTCAGCAATGACAATTTTTTGTACAAAATTAATCTCGCTTGTATTACTGTTTGGAATATAAATTTGTGCGTTGAAGGCAGAATGAGTGGCACTGCAAAAACAAAAACAAAAATGAAAAGCAAACAAAATGCTGCAACTGTCTAATATTTCTAAAGATACCATTTCGTTCCCAAAGCGTGTGAAAATAATCTACAGCATTAATCTTTTTAACCTTATCTTTCAGTAATGGCATCATAATTTTTGGTGTCAACAGGCTTATTATCTGTGGCATCATTGTCGCAGTTTCTGTTGCTAGCATTCTCTAAATTACAAGAAATAAGAATCGGGTGTGTCTTATTCTCATATTTGCAAACGTGTTTAAGTGGCGTAAGTTGGAAAGATGTTTATGTGTTCGCATTGCATATTAAATATGTCAATGAAGGAGCGCCCTTTTTTTAACATGCATATGCACATACATATATATATATATATATATATATATATATATATATATATATATATATATACAAACACACACACATATATATATATATATATATATATATATATATATATTCTGTTTATACATTATTTTACAGAAAATATATGGTCAGACTTAATCCATTTCATAATATATATATATTAAAAATAACAGCAAACATTTTGTGTCGATAAATTTTATTGATCGAATTTTCCAAATTAATCTTTCTTAGACAAAGCGGAAATTCCGTCTGAAATTGTCCGAAATTCATTTCGGAAAGAAAATACAAGAAATATGGTGCAAGTATTCGAATTTCTTAAGTTGTCATCAGGGTAAATAGAGACAATGGGTGAGTTTCGTTGAACTGGTGAGTACTATGACGTAAGCAAAGTGTGTGGTGATGTAAGCAAAGTGTGTTGTGACGTAAGTGAGGTGACGTGAGTATTTTGTGGGTAGGTATATGCATTTGAGGATGCGGGCTCTTAAGTTTTAATTGTTTTTATATACTGATGTTTTTGTTGTATGAGTATTGCTTCAAGGATCATAAGTCTGTTTTTACTATTAATTTTTTTTTAATATTTTGGCATGGCTATTGTTTTACTTGTATTTGCCTTAAAAGAACTTTTGTTGCCTAAATACAGACTATATATATATATATATATATATATATATATATATATATATATATATATATATATATATATATATCCCAACGAATCTATATCCTTTTGGAAATTCCATACGGATTACCAATAATTTTATTATTAATATATATATATAAATATATATATATATATATATATATATATATATATATATATATTAATCATTTTTAATCAATATATATATATATATTTCTAATCATTTCACCCCATGCAAGGCAATAAACCCACTATGATATAAGAGTTACTGTGTGTTAGAGAATATGAGGAAAAACACTATTATGGAGAGAACAATAAAATACTAATAATTAAGATAAAGAATAATAATTAAGACAGAAGATAAAGATTGACATTGCACTTAATTTGTTATAAAGCAATGTTGACTGGGAACCAAGAAGCCGGAAGGGAGTTCCACAAGCGAGAAGTGCAATAGAAGAAACTATTAGCAGAGAACGTACGGTTAGATCTAGCCATTCCAGCGGTAAAATGATGGGACCATCCCGACAATCTATTAATACGTTTAAAAGCATAAGGTCTAGCTACCATAGAGGAAAGTTCATCAGAACAATTAACAATATATATATATATATATATATATATATATATATATATATATATATGTGTGTGTGTGTGTGTGTGTGTGTGTGTGTGTGTATATATATATATATATATATATAATGACAAACAAACACTTGAAAAAATTATTTGTCATCATATAATAATTTTTGCTCTGTGTTTTGACATAGAGCTCCCAACGAATCGATATCCTTTTCGAAATTCCATACGGATTACCAATAATTTTATTATTAATACATACATATATATATATATATATATATGTGTGTGTGTGTGTGTGTGTGTGTGTGTGTGTGTGTGTGTGTGTGTGTGTGTGTGTGTATAAACCTAAACTTTAAGTTAGAAAGATTACCCATCTAAAAATAATTACAAATTACATTCATAAATTAGATTCAAACTGATAAAGATGTTACCTTAACTGTCTTTTACAATATTAAAAGAGTACTATTGGTCGGGTAAACAAACTGTTATAGTTTAAAAAATTTTTAATATGTTCTCTATGAATGTGTTAATAAATACAGTGTTTAACTTAAATCCCTAAATTATTTGTAAAAAAGTTAAATATTTAAATTGCTAGCAAGCATCAAATTAATTTCTTCGTGGATTTTTTTTATCTAAATAACAATCAAACATTAAAGACTATTTTTTAAAATTACTAAAACTTACCACCCCTCTCCTTCATATATAAAACCCATTTACAACCTCTTTCTCTTTACTTCCCCCTTCTTTCTTTTTCCTTTTTCTTTTCTCTCTTCTCCCCTCCCATTTCAATATATCACTTCCGTTAAGTTAACCGCTTAAATAGGTCACGGTCTGGTCACTCCTCCTCCCCCAATACTAAGTATGATTGAGAGAAATATTAAATTAAACCCTCTCTAAACTTTATGATGTCTCTCTAACCACTCCTTTTTACACTCACTGTTAAATTACAAAAACCTACACTACCCATCAATTTTCATTTCATTTTTCGTTTCATCTTTTGGAAGTGCTATCTGATGATCCGGCATCCTTTAAAAGGGCTCTGGTGAAATAAATTATTATAATGGAACCTTAAAGTGGTCTGTTTTTCTTTAAAATATATATATATATATATATATATATATATATATATATATATATATATATATATATATATGATATAAACTCTTATATTTTACGGTCAATAAGTGAAGCACAAACAAGTAAGAGACGTTTACAAACAGATCTTACTAAATTCAGTAAATACGAAAAACCTTTTTACAATTCTGTATAAACACGGCTACAAAATAAATCAGATTAGATAGGACAATTTACAAGATGTGCTTTCTACGACGTCGTCCGCGCGGTTGAACTCCAGATGACCTGGTCAGTACTGGGATAACTGAGTACATTCCCGCGGAAAACTCAGATAGCGATTCAGATAGCAATAGAAACGACTCATCAGCAACAGTCATCGACCAAATCTGCAATGACACAGTCAGTGAAGAACAGTCGGCGAAAGACAGCTAGCGAACCAGACCAGGCCTCGATCAAAGACATTGACCATGACAACGCGTATATCAGCGATGATTTTTCTACAAAAAACGCCACAACGAAAGTATCCACTCTCTTTCTTCACTGTATTTTAAAATTACTGCTATAACACGCAATCAATCAGTAGTCACACACATGTTTCATTAGTGTGCACACGCACACACATATTGGCGTACCATACCATTTGATTTCCTCACTTGCAACAAAAACATTTCGAAACTTTAGAGGCTCATTTGCGAAAAAAATCATTTCGAACAAGAGAACTATTGGTCTCTTCATGACCACCAGAAAGAACATCGATTTTTAATATGTAGATAAATGTATCTGACTGTGTAAATGTTACTGTCATATTTAGCTTGTCTTCCGTTTCTGTGGAGATCATTTCTTCGCATGGTATAAAAATTTCTGTTGTATTTGTGGACATTTTTCCTCCTAAGACTGACCCCACATATATGAAATTTATGTTGTTGTTTTCTTATCGCAACCGCTTAGTCGTGTAGTTTGAACTGTGTGTATTTCGGCAGCAATATTTTACTTATTGTTGTGACCAAGTAAACGGTTAAAGAAATAACAAAACAAGTGTTACAGATATATCAGATATTAAACAATAAATACAACAGAAGAGTATTACATGACTAGTGTGTCGGATGACCCAGAGTTCAATCTATTGGAGTGTTAATATTTAACAGCCCCACCACGAGGGATGTATGCGGCACAAGGCTGAATTTACTGAGGGTTCTTCGAGCCCGTAGGCTCGGCCAAAAATATTCCCTTAGAACCCGTATATACAGGTTCGGGGTATGTCTACCTCCCCAGACGAAACTTTGCCCTTCGGCAAAGCCTCGTTCGGGTTCCTCTCTGCCCAAAGGCAGAGAGTACGACAGCAGCTGCGAACAGTCACAGCCTCCGTAGAACAATCTATTCAACTGTTAATATTTAACAGCCCCTCCCCCACCAAAACGAGGGATGTATGGAGCACAAGGCTGAGTTTAACGTGAGTTCTCCGAGCCCATAGGTCTGGCCAAAAATATTCCCTTAGAATCCGTATGAACGGGTTCAGGGTCTGTCTACTTCCACGGAAGAAACTTTTCCCTGCGGCAAAGCCTCATCCGGGTTCCTCTCTGCTCGAGGCAGAGAGTTCGACAGATGAACAATCTATGCGACTGTTATATTTAACAGCCTCCCCCCGCGAGGGATGTATGTGGTACAAGACCGAGTTTACTGTGGGTTCTCCGAGCCTGTAGGCTCGGCCAAAAATATTCCATTTGTACCCGCTTAAACGAGTTCAGGGCCTGTTATCTCCCCGGACGAAACTTTGCCCTCCGTCAAAACCTCGTCTGAGTTCCTCTCCGCTCGTGGCCGATAGTTCGACAGAAGTGAACAGTCTGGTCGACTGTTAATATTTAACAGCACCCCCACCCCCACCCCCGCACTAGGACTGTATGGGGCACAAGGCCGAGTTTACCATTGGTTTTCCGAGCCCGCAGGCTCGGCCAAAAATATTCCCTTAGTACCCGTATAAGGGATGTATGTGGCACAAGGCCGAGTTTACCGTGAGTTTTCAGAGCCCGTAGGCTCGGCCAAAATTATTCCCTTTGAACCCGTATCAAGGGGTTCAGGGCCTGTCTACCTCCCCGGACGAAACCTTGCCCTTCGGCAATGCTTCATCCGGGTTCCTCTCTGCCGAGGCAGAGAGTTCGACAATATGAACAGTCTGGTCGACTACTCACCCAAGGCCTTCTCTCCTACTAATCTTATAGTAGGCGGAAGAGTCCATAGACTCTTTAGAGGGAGGACGGCACAATACTTATGTAAGTTTTGTTAAAGATCAGCGGAAGTTCTATCTTTTAAGTGTTTTTCTTTTATTTATAACTTCTATATCTCGGAACACTTTCCTAATTTCCAGTACGTATTGAAATATAAATTGTCTAATGCCCGAGTACTTTCGACTTGCGTAATTCCATTATCAAATAGTTTTTGTTGTTTGTGCTGCAGCACTTTGTTGTTGGTGTAGTTTTTGTGTGTGTGTGTTTTTCTCTCGGTTTCGTTGAGTTCTTTGTAAAGTTTTCTTCATAAATTGGTATTGCACTTTGCCTCTCTGCGAAAGAAGCCACACCATAAACTTCTGTAAAAGATTCACTTAAAGGGTAAACATGGGACGCAATAAACAATTCAATGAAACCGAAAAAAAAACAAGAAACTGACATAGCGCAAAAAAAAAAAACAAAAGGTTTTTGATAATGACTTATGCCAATAGTACTCAGGCTTTGGATAATTTAAATTTAGACTTTTATAGGTAACAAAGAAAATATTCTGAAATGTAAGGAAAAAACATTTATAGTGCTTAGATCAGTCCGTAGCCTCTTGATAGAAAGAGGCATTTACTTGACAAACTAAATATTTATTTTTTCAACATAATATTCTTTGTCAATACACATAATTCTTCACCAAAATACTAGAACATTTTTATAAAAAAAATTACCAACAATGCATTATTGTAGCGATGTTACTAACAATAGATGTTTGTAAAACATGGTCAATACATTTGTATAGTCAAATTCCAAACAATATTTTTTAGAGTTAAATTGCCAACAATATATTTTATAGCAAAATAACTATCAATACATTTATATAATAAACTTACTGGCTATACATTTTAAAGCGACATGATCAACAAAACATTTTATAGTAATATTACCTTTTTAAAGCAAAATAACCATCAATATACTTTTTAGAGCAAAATGACCAATTATCAATACATTTCTATGGCAAAATGACCATCAATACATTTTTATTGTAAAATTACCAGCAATTCATTTTTAAAAGCAAAATGACCAACAATACATTTTTATAGCAAAATTACCTCCAATATATTTTATAGTAAAATGACCATCAATAAATATTTATAGAAAAATGACTATCAATATTTTTATAGTAAAATTACGAACAAATCATTTTAAAGCAAAATGAACAATACATTTTTATAGCAAAAGGAACATCAATACATTTCTATAGCAAAAGGAAAATCAATACAGTTTTATAGTAAAATTATGAACAAATCATTATTAAAACAACATGACCAACAATATATTTTATAGTAAATTATCTTTAATGTATTATTAAAGTAAAATAACTATCAATACATTTTTATTGCAAAATGAACAACAAAACTTTTTTATAGTAAAATTACTGTAATACATATTTATAGAAAATGACCAGCAATACATTTTTATAGCTAAACTAGCAGCATGGCCTGGTTGCCCGTGCTTGATTAAAAAATCGTACGACTCATACAGCAATCGCTATCACTTGACTTAAAATAACCCTTCCTTGCCTTTAAAGGAGTGCCCTTTGCCGTGCTGATGTTGCTACATGCCTTACTTCTTGCCTATCTCACACTGCGAATTTTTCTAAGCTCTATACTAAACATTAAATCTGTTACGAAAAAAGAACTAAACAAAATGAACACAAAACGATCAGCTTTAAAAAAGCACTCGTAACTGGAAAAACCGAATGAAAAAAACGTTAACAACAAATACTTTTGCAGACCCAACCCAGTTCTGCGGAATCAGAATCAACGTTGAGTTTAAGCAAGCGAATGAGCCAATTGGAGTAAAGTGCCATGCAGATTTAAATTTTTCACACTTGTGACGAATGCAGCTATCGATTTTTTTTTGCATGCTAGCATGCTAGTTAACATTCGCTGTTGGCTCTCACGCTGGCCAATAGAATCTTGCTGCCTATTCGTAGCAGCCAGCTATAGGCTATCACTCTGCCCAGTAGAAAACTACATGAAAACTGCCGTAGAAGCATGTAAAAATCGATTATTTCCACTATCGATGGGAGTTGGGAAATGCAAAGTCGGTCTTGGCCTTTCCGCTAGCTTGGAGCATGTGCATGTAAATTTTGGTGCAAATCCGTCGAAAATTGCGGCCGTGCATTCGTTACACACACACACACACACACACACACACACACACACAGATAGAGATGATCCTCAGTATATTTTATATTAAAATTGAAGTCATTTCATAGATTGTCAAACAATATATTAAAATAAAACAATTTGCTATGATTAATCTCATTTCTTGTAGGTGAAACAAGTTTTCATTCCTCGTTTGATTTTGTAAGATTATTTGGAAAAATGCAACAAAATAAATTATATTTTAATTAAGAAATAATGTAATATTTTTAAATTAACTATAAAGTTTGAATTTTCATATTTAGATGTCGGCAATAAAAACCTATAGAGGTGTTGATATGCCGCTAAACAAAAATGATCAAACAAAACCAGATGCACATAATTAAATATTGAATAGTAATCTCATTGTATATTATACAGTGAAATTTTCAGATCAAAATTAAGTTAATAACTACAAACATAATATATGTTTTTATTTATTGACTTTTAACTTGCTAGTAATGGCATGTTCTTTATTCGCAAATGCATAGCAACAAATGCTAGACCATCCCATTGAAGAAGAGGAAGCTTGAAACGACAGAGATGTGTTTCTACTAATCAATGCTGAGAATACCAAGGACAAAGCATCTGAGCAACTAGGAAGTTTTAAAGAGAATAGGAACAACAATGAAACTGATAGTTAATCCAGAAAGAAGTAACTGAATATCAGGAAGACATACTGAAGAAAGAAGGATTGGTTAATTTAACACCCATAGAACATATCAAAGGCAAGAGAAGCGAGTAACCAAGTTAATGAGTCAAGTTAACATGTGAATAGATGTCAGAGCTAGAACAGAAAGGATGGTAGATTAAAAATAAATAGAAAGTTGCGGAGAGCCATGATCTTGCCATGTAAAAAGAAATGAAGTAATGAAAATACCAACGTTATATTTTTTAACATAAATAAGTAAAAATAGAATATCACCTACTTTCCACTGTCTCCTTCGAAGTATTTGCATTAATATACATACAACAATCTCACAACGGATAACAGTAAAAGTAGACGATAGATTTAATATATATATATATATATATATATATATATATATATATATATATATATATATATAATTATTTATTTAAAATATGATCCCGTCGCTACATAAGAGTTTTCATGTTTCAAAACAAGAGCCGAAAACGTCAATTGACATGAGAACACTTTTATGTAGCGATGGAATCATATTTTTAAATAAATAATTATATTTAGACTCTACTTTTATGTCGAGCACTGTTTTTTAAAAATAACAAAAAATACTAAAGAACTCTGGATTATTTACATAACGAGTTCTTTCCTATTTATTTTCACATACACACACACACATACACACACACACATATATATATATATATATATATTCAGAGTGCACAGATACTACCCATTGATCTGGTATTTACTCATCCCACATGGGGACGGGATGTGACTTAAGGTCGTTTTTAATGTGAGGGTACCCAAACGCGTACATATAGGCTAAGGATAACAATAGTCTCCATGATCAGTCATACTGGCGTCGGTATCCACCAATCCGCCCTCTTTAGTGCAATGAGGTATGTCCTGTTGCAGGACTGGAATCCCTGGAACCAGGTACTTCTCAAAGCTTTTTTGTGAGCTGACTGAAAACCAGATGACGATACCAAACGGCAAATATGATCATAGGCAAAAGTGCCGATTTATAAGTATATTATCACCTCATTTTTTACGGATACTTCTCTAGTATATACATATGAATTGATCTTTCTTTTAAAATGTATACGTGCATCAGTTTGAGTGTGTGCGTGCCAGTTCTGGTGTGTTTATTAATAGGTACACGTAATTATGAAGTTCTCTGGACTGATGTGTTATACAGTTAATTCAGTACTGATGAATTGTCCTATCTTAACTCGTTTATATGGAGAATTAGTTGATTTCTCAAGAGACACGAAAGGTCTCTGAATATTGAAGCATTCTTCTTCTTTTTTCCGTTCAATTTTTGAGTTTTTCTTTTTTCTACCTATTTTTCTCCTTTCTTTTTTTTATATTTTTTCTTTTCGTTCTTTTCCTCTTTTGTCTTTCTGTTCATTTTTCGATCTTTTTTCTTTCTATTTATACGTTTGTTCTTGTTTTCTCTTCATTCTTCTATTTCTTTCTTTTTCTATCCTTTTCTTTCTTTATTTCTTATCTCTTTTTCTTATTTTCCTTTGTCTTTTTTTTTTCGCTTATTTTTATTTTGCTCATTTTTCTCTGCCTTTTCTCTTCATTCTCTCATATTTTTTCTTTCAGTTCTTTCATTTTCCATATTTTTTTTCTTTGTGTCATCCATTCGTTCACATTTTTGTTCCTTTTTTCATTCCTTCTTTCGTTTCTGCTTCTTGTTTTTGTTGTTGTAGTAGTTTTGTTCATTATTTGTTTCTTTCTACATTTTCTTTTCTTCGTTTTTCTTCTTTCTTTTCATTCTTTTCGTCTTTCTGTTTTTTGCTTTGTTTCTCCTCATTCTTTGACGCCTTCTTTCGTTTCTTCCACTTCTTTCTGTTCTTGCTTTCTTTCCTTCCAACTATTCTTCATTCTTTTATGATTTCCGTCTATTATTTCTTTCCTTGAGTTGCTGTCTTTTTTTATTCATTCTTTATTTTCTATGGTCCTCTTTTTTATTGTCTCCCTTTATTTTTCTTTTTATTGTTTTTTCTTTTTCTTTTTCTTCTTGTTGTTTTCTATTTTGCTTCCTTTCTTTTTTTGCTCATTCATAACAGAAGAAAAAAAAGACGGAAGAAAAAATAGAACAATTGAAATAAATGAATTTCAAACAATGAGTTATACATGAAAGCATGTTCTATACAACACTGAAGTATAGAAATATCATCCATACTAAGATACAATGCATAAATATATATGTACATAACAAAGTGTCCCACGCAGAGACATTAAAACATACACACACACACACACACACACACACACACACACACACACACACACACACACACACAAAAAAAAAAAAAAAAAAACAAAAAAAACAATCAGTAAATAAAAGGAAACAAATAAAAGGAAGGTTTTACTTGTAACATTCCTAAGAGGGACACCGTACAGCCCTGGCAATATATCTTGTGTTCCTATTTATGTTACATAGAAATTGTTCCGTGATCGTGGTCAGCCGAATCACGACTGGCTTCTACATATGTTTCTGTTGTAGTTTAGGTAGAAATCGACTATCATTTCAAATCTCTTAATAAGGCAAATGGGATGCCTGCAAATATTTTGGTAGTCTCTACTCTCCAAGGTCTATTATAGACATTAGTATATCCATAGTATACTAACACCTTAATACAACGAAAGGAAAAACTAGAATATTGCAAAGAAATGAATTCTAGCAATGAGTTATAGATGAAAGCATTATATATATATAACATTGAATTGTGGTTGGTGTTTTATTTTCCTAAGATTTTTTTATTTTAATTTTTTTAATCTAGTCGCCATCACCTCATTCTATTGATGTCATTATTAACAGAATAAAAAGAAACTCGTTAATATTTTAATTAATTAATCAGTTTAAAAGATTAAACTTTTTTGTTTTAGATTTCATGATTTGCGTTCAATTGTACTAACCATTTCTATAAGTTGCCGCCTACTATTCACTGTTTAGACTATTTTAAATGTAAAAAAATACTCTTGGATGCGAAAGCATGTGATTTACTCTCTTACTTATTCATTTTTATCCAACAGCTCCGAATCACTCACCTTTAGTCCTAAAATCAAGCTTAACTTAGCTACAAATACAGAGCCAAATAGTATGGTACGTGATTAAAAAGATTAGATCGAGCCAAACTTTAGGGAAAGTCTGCTGAACGTGATAAACAACATTCGAAATTCCGGTTTATGTCTAGTTTCAAACAACTCTCTTATCTCAGATCACCTCCAGGAATGAAGTTATATATAGAGAGATCATTACCCCCTACAATGAAGTTATCTATACATAAGTGATCATTACCTACAGCAGTGAAGTTAACTATACAGAGGAGATCATTATCTCCAGAAATTAAGTTATCTATACAGACGTCATTACCGCCAAAAATAAAGTTATCTATACAGAAGTCATTATTATCTCCAGCAATGAAGTTATCTGTACAGAGGCGATCATTACCCCCAGGAATTAAGTTATCTATACAGAGGAGATCATTACTTCCAGCAATAAAATTATCTATAGAGAGGAGATTATTACCTCTAGCAATGAATTTATCTATACAGAAGTGATCATTATCTCCAGAAATGAAGTTATCTATACAAAGGAGATCATTACCCACCGGAATGAAGTTATCTACGCAAATACGAAATTACGCCAGGAATTAAGTTATCTATACAGAGATCATTCGTTTCTTAAATTTCCCTCTGCCTTTTTCTTATTTCTCTCAGTTTATTACAATATTTGTCGCTTTTGTTGTGTTTGTTGTTACTGTTGCAACTTTTAACGTTCTCGACGCATAAAATATATTAATAAACTACATAATAATAATTTTATTTTCGAATCCAAGTGGTTTATCACTTTAACTTACTGACATTACTGTCAGTCTTACAGTCGTTGTTATTTTCTATTAAGAAGTCGTATCGAAAATTCCAGTACTGTACGCACTGCTATTGTACCGTTTAACAAAAATGCGCATGAAGCGGACGTTCATTGATAACCAGATTATTGAGTCTTTCTGTCAGTAAACTTCGGGCTATGTTGTTGTGCTAATTATTTCGCGAGATTTTATAACATTGTGTTGGAACGGCTCTGCAATCTTTACGATAACTGATAAATTCAAGCAATGAGCTTGCACCAAACTTTGAACAATCTTTGCACTAGACGCAAACCGATAGTGGCCTGCTGGCAGGCCGCCGATAGCAAAGGCAGCGGTCCTCTGGTGGCAGCCACCGGTGAGCCTCTAGCGGTCCGCCAGTGCTTACATTGCCGAGGCGAACACCCCGGCGGTCCGACAGTGGGCTGCCAGCGGTAAGCGCTAGTTGTATGCCACCCAATGGCAGATTGGTGGCTTGCGTGTAGGGAGGTCGAATACATGTTTCAAGGCCAGTCGAGTGCAGGTTCAAGGTTCAGGGTAACCGATTACTAGCAAAGCACTAAAAATGTGGAAAGCAAAAAGGATTAATTCATTAAAGAGAAGCGTTAATTTTAAATAATAGTGGAAGTAATGTATGAAATATATTATTTTTTATTAGTTTCACCACAAGAAAGGTGGCAGTGTCACTAGAACGTAGTGAAAGTGAATGAGAAGATGGAAAATGGTGAAAGGACAAAACAGAACAGGGTTCAATAAGACAGATGATAGCAATTGACGTTGCATTTAAATATTTGAAAATTGTAGTTATCAGGAAAGCAAGAAATCGGAAGGGAGTTCCACAGGTAGGAAGTCCGAGAAAAACTCTTAGAGTAGAAGTGGCGTTTGCATCTAGCTAGTTCAACAGTAGAACGGTGAGACCTAGTTGCCAATCAAATAGAACGCTTAAATTCATGCACCAGGAAAAAAAGTGTATCCAATCGGTTCCCATGAAAATATTTGTTAATGTTGTATCTATTTAAAGTCTAGTCCGGAACTTTCTGACGCCATCTTGCGTTATTGTTACTGTTGTTTTATTATTGCTACTGTTTTCACTGTAAAATTTATTGGAAAAAGCAAGCAACACCACAAAAAAAAAGAAGTAAAAAAAGAACTTAGTTTTGATTTATGCTCACGCATACGTCTGTCAGTTTATATGCACACGGTAAAACATATATATATAAGTTTTTACCCATATGAATGCGTTTGCAAATTATTTATAAGTAAAATGTGACAAAAAGGGAGATAACTCCAGCGTAAGATAGGGGTGGAGGTGTGCAAAAAAGATAAGGAATACGCATGTGCGGAAAGGCAAGAAATGGAGAATGAAGTGAACGGGGCGAATCCTGAACCATCGGAATAATGGATTGGTTCATAAAGAAATACGTCTGAGGGAGCTACACAGATATTATTAACATTTGTACCATAATTTTCTATTAAATTATGTATGATGAGAGAAATTTGTATGATGAGTTCATTATATATATATATATGTGTGTGTGTGTGTGTGTGTGTGTGTGTGTGTGTGTGTGTGTGTGTGTGTGTGTGTGTGTGTGTGTGTGTGTGTGTGTGTGAAAAGTGTCTGTATATAAATATAAATAAATATATATATGTATAATTATTTATATATTACATGCGCGGTACTTATTAGAAAGCGCTCAATATCAGAGATAGAGCTAACATATTTGGTTGGATTGATGTGAGTTTGTGACCTGGGTCTCACGCTTTTTGTCTGACGATCGCTAAAGCGTGAAACCCAGGGTCACAAACTCACATCTATCCAACAAATATATATATATATATATATATATATATATATATATATATATATAGATATATTTGAGATGTAGGTTTGTAACGAGTTCCATTTTCGTCTAAATAAATTCGAACGAATAAGAAGTCTTTATCCAGAATATTAATGCCCTCTTAAAATATATTTTTGGGTGTTCGAAAAGTTATTTCCCATTAGGCTATAAATTTTGTGTCAACCAAGGCAAAACCATGGTTGAATGCGCCTAGAATCAGTTTATCATCTTTTCTGTTTGACAACGTCTTCCTTATAATGCGTTTGAGAGTTTAATTGGAAAAAATTACAAAGAAGAAATATTTTTTAATCAATCATCCCCAATCAAGGTGATAATGTCACTAAGACGCAAGGGGCTATTGGAAGTGAAAGAGAACGAAAAAAAACTTCAGAAGAAACCGGAAATCCAATCCTAAACAGGAAATAAGGGGAAAACCTGTACATCTGTTCAAAAGACCGATTCGAGAGGCAAATGTATCTACTCCTATTAAAGAAAAAAGAAAAATAAATTGAAAATAACATTTTAAAGTTTATACATTAGAAGTATAAAGTTGAAGTGAACTTTCGAAGGAAAGGGAAACCCAATCCTACATAGGAAATAATATATATATATATATATATATATATATATATATATATATATATATATATATAAATATATATATATATATATATATATATATATATTATGTAAAGTCTATAAAGAGAACGTATAAACATAAAAAATGTCTTAAAATAATTGTCGGACTTTACATAATATATATATATATATATATATAATTATTTATTTAAAATATCATTCCAACACGCTACATACTGCCTATTGGAAAATAAATGCTGCGTTAAATCTGTGGTATACCAATGTACTATCTCATCCATTGAGAGTCCTAATACTAATATGATATACATTGGGTCTACGAAACATGAGAACTCTTATGTAGCGTGCTGGAATCATATTGTTAAATAAATAATTATATTTATGCTCTACTTTTGTATCGAGCACTATTATTTAAAAATAATAACAAAAAATACTAAAGAACTTTGGAGTATTTACCTAACGAGTTCTTTCCTATTTTCTATATATTTTTCACACACACACACACACATATATATATATATATATATATATATATATATATATATATATATATATATATATATATAAAATATATAAAAGTGGACACTGTGGTTAACAATTAAAACTTTAAAGAATAGACATTTTCATGGCTACCCTTCTACTTAAAAAAACTGTGCTGAATTTGAAAAAAAAAATCACCATCTTTTTAATTCATCAATTCAGGTGATAATGTCACTAATACACAATGGGTTACTGGGAGTGGAAGAGAATGAGAAGACATTAATGAGGAGAAGACCACATAAAAGAACAGGGTCCATGAATAAGAAAATGACGACTGACGTTGTATTTAAATTTTTTAAGGATGTAGATGGCAGAGAATATGGAAGAGTTTTCCACAGGCGAGACGTGCGAGGAAATAAACCATTGGAATAGAACTTACAGTTACATCTAGCTATTTCAACAGTAAGGCAGTGAAGGCTAGTAGCCAATTTAGTAGTACGCTTAAATTCAGGCAGTCGAGAGATCAAGAGAGAAATATTAAAAATATATACGTGAACAAACCAATGACATTTTTACATAGGAAATATGTTAAAATAAAAGGTAATTATGGTGATTTGACGAAGGAAAATAATATAGCCCTCTTTAATGTTCAACCAGCGGTCATTGGCGTTTTCTTATCATTAGTGACAAATGCTTATCGATTTACTACAAAAGCCACCCGTTAAGATCGAATTAATTTCAGTACTAATAGCCTGTTAAGTATGCTCAGTTAGGGTTGTCAAGTCTGGTAGTGGATTCTGGTACTATGCCACTCAGTGAGAACCATGTATTGTGAAGGGAAATTTTATTTTTTTACGGAGTTATTTTTTCACATGATAGTTCTCCCTTACGATTTTTTTCTTCTCGGCCAACTACAATGTATAACGTACAAATGTACATCTCATAACGTATCTACCGAGTTTGAGTAAATGGCTGACAGAACAAGGTTTAGGAGAGATAAAAAAAATAAGTTAGATCAACAAAGGACAAGAAATTGTAGAGAACCATGATCGCCAACGACCTAAAAGGCTCACAGCCTATAGAAGAATAACATCTCTACATACACGCACCTTCACTCAATCCTTTCGCATTGTTTCCATATAGTTTTACTGAGGTAACAAAATATGTAAATAATTGTTTGTATAATCATTCTTATTGTTTTGTTTGAGGATACTCCAACGTAAACTATTAACAAATATACTGTTATGAATAATCAAGAGCGGTCTCCCCTTGTTTTGCTACTCTCCTCTTTGAGAGAGCTATTTCTGTTTACTGGGACTATAAAAGGACACTATACGCGGACCTTGTATTCTCAGTTGAATAAAGCTTTCTTAAAGCCGACACCCGCGTACTTTTGTCAACAAAATAAGTAACGGTAAGAATGCCAAGTGGCTGAATTAAGTATTTCAACTTATGCTGGAACCACCTGCAATCTTGTTTATACCTGTTTGTGAGCATATTATATTGGTAAAAGTCCGAGATATACATCTGCCAAGAAATCAATATGAATATCAAGCAAAAAAAAATCGATCAAATCCTGTTTCGCTTTAACAAATGAAGCTGATTGGCTGATTTAATCTAACCACTTTACAGAAATTATAATTTTCAAGTACTAAATTTTTTTGTAACACGCTGACGTGTCTTGAAATCCTCACAGTCTATTTTATTATTGAAGTTATCGCTAACATTTTTTGTCGAGATTTACAAACTCTACGTTCATTTTCACAAATGAAATTTGAATAAGCTGATTTGTTTATTCTGGTGAATCAAGCAATATTACAAGAGATATTTGAATTTTAGAAAGGTGATTAAAAAGCACTCCTGAGAACTATTACATGAATTAGTTTGCAAATAATTTACTATCATCATTATTTCACTTAACAATTCTGTCTCAAACGACTACATTTAAAAACAATGGAGGAATGGCTGTATATAAGTTAGATTATGCATTATTGCTCCGCGCTTAAAGGCACTGAGCACTTTTGTTCATTTATTCCATTTTAAAAGTTTATTGTTAATTACTATAACTCATACACAATTCAAATAAGTAATATTATTGATGAAGTATAATGAAGTAGTCATTAAATGGAAAAGGAAAATTAAACGAATGTTACCATTTTGGAATTGCGTTTTGTGGGGGACAACAAAGGAATATCCATTGTATAGTGGGGAGGCACTTCATAGGATATTGTAGCATTGGCTATCTTCATGCAGTCTTCCAATGTTTGGATGAATGTATCACAGGTGGCACTCAGTAATGAGGTGGCATCATTCAATTTCTGCAAGAGAAGCAAAACAAAACGTAGACAAAAACAGAAGCAACATCTGCAAATCTGACATACTGTCTTTCATGAAATAAGATTATAAAGAAACAACATACAGTAATTTTAAATACTACATTTTTTTTTTTTTTTGCAACACGCTAACATGTATTGAAATACTCACAGTATTTAATATTGTTAAAGTTATTGCTAACATTTTTTTGTCAAGATTTACAAACACTATGTTTTGTTCAAATTTGTAAGCCAATCGATGAAATTTGAATAAGCTGAGTTCTTTGGAAAATATTTTGATAAAAACCCTACTTAGTGGTTTAATAATTTCTTTAATTTAATTTTATAGGACTTCATGGTAAACAATATTTTTTTATGAAAATATTTTTTTTTTAATTTTTTCTTTTTAACGGCGAAGAATAAATTCTTAGGATTTCTCATTTTCTGTCGCTGAATTCTAAAATTCACCTGTTGTAAGAAACAATTGTGCTGTAAGAAAGTCTGAAAAAAATATATTCTCTCATGATTGATACGCACTGATGTTTTAGAATTTGTAGCAGTTAAATTTTACTTACTTTAGTAATAGAGGATAGAATAAAAATAACGATCATTTAGACGTCACGCGACTTCCTATATATGAGTTTCCTCTATGTTCACTATTTAATTCAATAATGGGATCGCCTGTGTTTGCTCACTGGTGATCTATGTTCAAACTCAAGTGCCGGCTTTGTAATATAGTCGACCCTGATCTGGCATTTCTATTTGAGTCACGTTCCCAACGACGTGACGTTGCTTTCCTCTGTCTTTTCTACAAATATATTTACTGGCATTTCATCTGATGATCCTTTCTTTTTAGTTCCTCGTCTGCATGGATTTAAGCGTACTACTAGATTGACAACTAACTCACTCTGTTGAATTAGGTAGATGCAACCATCTGTATTTTTTTCTCGCACTTCCTGCCCGTGGATCTCTCTCTCGATTTCTTACTTCCCTGCCACGTACAATCTTCGAAAATTTAAATGCAACCTCAGTCGCTATCTTCTGTGTTCCTGAAACTTTATCCTCAATTGTCCTGTTCCTCGCTTCTCCTCACTAAAGTTTTCTCATTCTCTTTCACTCCCTGTGCCCCCCCCCCAGCGTGCTGGTGGCATTGACGCCTTGGGTTGAAACGATTAATAAAAAGCAATCAAACATTCTAATGGCGAATAATTGGTTCTCTGCAGCCGTGTAAAACAAAAAAAAAAAAAATGACATTTCCACTGTCACATGACGAAAACGTGAAGACACAGTAAAGATGAAATCCTTTTTGAGGAAGAAGAACAATATGGCTCTGTGGACGACAACGACATAAAAGATGAAACTGTCATGACGATTATCTGTGACACGGATAACAGTTAAGAGGATAAAAAATCTGCTTAATATCAATGTCAATGATTTTTTTAAAGCAAATATATTGTTTATTCAGTGAATTAAAATTTTAATTAATATGCTCTGCGCATATACAAGAACAGATGTAAAGAGATGGTCACTGCTCATTAAAGTATTCCCTGCCACATTACAAACGAATCGATAAATAAGAAACAAAGTTCTTGATTTCCCTTGGGAGCTCAGAGTACAGATCATGAGGGTGGCCATGCTGGTGACATCGGTGTTCATAGATGGGAGAATGATGTTGAATTTTTGTTCAACATCATCTAACAAGTGATCCAACAAATACGACTCAAAATAAACCTTTCCAAAAGTGAAACTATGATCTGAAATTTGAACGAAAACAGTGATGGCACTTATCTTGTGCCCATCATAAAAATTCAGGATATAGAGTAAGTAAATACTAAACACTTCAAATATTTATATATATGGATCAGTTATAAGAAATTTAGTATAAGAGGTAAGAAAATTGAACATAGAATAGTCTGCACTTGGTATAATTTCATCCTGCACTGCAAATTAAAACAGAATCAAAACATTAACCTAAAAATCTTGAGTCATGTTTTCTTAAATAACCTTGTCGGGTCGAGACCTTTATATGGACGCCATTCATGGCGCCAGACATGTTCAGAATTAACTAAACTGTCAGTAGTATTCATCAGTCTTCTCAGATCAATGGTTAAAAATTTCTTCGAACGAAACCCGTAGGCTTCAGCAAAGACCATCCTTCTTCGAACCTTGTGGACTGGTTTTACAGAATCACAAAGAAGCCACATCTCTTGGGGACTTTCAACAGCAGCAACAACGAAAATGGATAGCACATCAAACTAGAAAAGAAAATAATAACATCATCAAAATGGTAACGTTCCACATTACTTCAAAGAAAAGGTTAGAAAGGATCTCCCATCAATATTGGAAAGATCAAAAATTGTTTTAAGAGAAAGGTTTTAGAAATTTCACCAGACGGTACTAGGCCAGTGAATGCTGCATGTTTCCTTATAAGGAAATGGATAATATCATCATTACCATAGATCTTATTGCCCTGAATATGGTAAAGTACATAGAAGGGAAAAGTTAATATTTAGTTATTGTGTAGACCATAACTTTTAGGTTTAACACATTAGTGACTACCGTAAAATTTAATAAAAACTAAAATAAGAATCCTGTATTAATTATAAGTAAAAAAAAGATATTAATGACAAGTTTATAAATATTCTGTTTTTTTTTTTTGGTTTTTTTTTTTTTGGTTTTTTTTTTGGTTTTTTTTTTCGTTTTCTTTTCTTTCTTTTTTTGTAATAATTTCACTCCAAGTAAGACTAAAAAGTCACTAAAGACCAACGGATTACTAAGTGTTAAAGAATATGAGAAAAATACTATTAAGAAGACAGAATAATTAAAAGAACAAGAATTAACAAGACAGTAGATATCAATTGATATTGCTTTTATATTTTTGAAGATCAAAGTTGATTGAGTTGCCAGAATTGAGTTCCACAAGCGATAAGTGCGATAGAAGATACTGTTAGCATAGAACTTATGGTTACATGTAGCCATTTCAACTGTAAAGTGATGAAACCTTACTGCCAATCTAGAAGTGCGCTTAAACTCGTGAAGTCTAAGTACTATAGAAAGGCTCATGAAAGCTATATTACAGCGGTGGGATAGTGACTAAAGGCGAGTTGCCAGGTCAGGACTAATAACATTGCAAATTCTGTTTTGGATTTTATCAAGAATCTCTAAATATATATCAGGAGCACCAACCAAATGTGGCAGCAGTATTCAAAGCAAGGACGAATGGTAGAGTTATAAATATGTAAGATAAACTTTGGCGAGAATAATTGTCTAACACAACATATGGAAACAACCTTCCTAACAGCAGACCTAGCAATTGATTCACTATATTAATTATAGATGTCTATCATTAATGCTGACCATCCTATTTTAAGAAGTTAATACTCTGGGGAAAAAAGTGTATGTTAGATAAGAATAATTACAGAAATTGTTAAAAAGAAAACAATAGAAATGTAACTGAAAATATATAAAGTTTTTCCTGTCTTCCGCATCTTTTAAGTTCATTTTTATGTGGCGTGTCTGGTCAGAATTTGGAGGATCATGGCTCTTCACAACTTCCTACGCTCTAAGCAATGTTTCTCTCTTTACTATCCTTTTCACTCCCTGTTCTGACAATCACTTAGACAAGCTCGTTAGATAGGTTTGTCTTGTCCCACTTGCCTTCAGTATTCATACTGCTTCTTGTTGCCCATATGTGTTATATTTTCTCTGTGTGGAATAAATGTAAATATGTGTATATCATTTTGTCTATAAGAGGTATAAAACTCACTCTGAGAACAAAGCATGTTTGATATTTCTTTTCTTTCGGTTTCGTTCTGTCCGTGAAATAAAGTGTTATTATATAATGGCTATAATAATGCCCATATAGAGGGGATTACAAACGGGAAAATAAACCTTTATTCCATAACACACCCATTATCTGGTGATATACCAGACGCGAGAATATATTATTAACACTCATTAGCCATTTAATATCATATTCTCTGATACAATTCAATTTTTTGAGGGTAAAAATATCGCGTACTCTTGTCTTTTTGAGTGTTTTCTCTATCTCTCTATTTAAGAAAATTTTATCAAAGAGTGAAAAAAATTATGTTTATTTTTCAGCTTTTTTTTTTATCAGCATCACCTCATGAAAGGCAGTAAAGCCACTTAGATACAGGGGGTTACTGGGTGTGGAAGAACTGGGAACAGAAACATTACTAATGAGCGGAAAGAGAAAAGAGTAATCAGGAGGACAGTAGATAGCGATTAACAGTGCATTTAAATTTTTGCAGATTAAACTTAGCTGGAAAGCATGACGCCGAAAGGGAGTTCCACACGCGAGCAGTACTAGAAAAGAAACTGTTAGCATAGAACTTATGGCTACATCTACCAAGCTTAGCTCGAAATTGATGAGATCTCGACGCCAGTCTAATACTGCACTGAAATTCAAAAAGTCAAGGTACCATAGAGATATTTATTTATAAATATATACAAAATGTGGCACACAGCCAAAATGGAGAATGGGGAAAAGGACGGCCTTCATCTGTCTTAACTTAAAACTTAGCTAGCCACAAACACTGACCCAAACATATAACAATATTCCTAACACCAAAACAACACATTCTTACTTACATTTCTTACTGCACCCACCATAATACCACATTGTCTCTATGAAAATCCTAACTAGTCCACATATGTAAAATCCATTGTCTGTGAGTAGGGGTGAATAAAACAACAACTTAAAAACTAGCCCCATTGAGTATTTACAATATGAAAACAAAACAATTTCATAGCGAAGAGATCATCCCAACAATTACCAGGAAAGTATTTATAGAAAAACACAGAGAGGGAACCTTACGGCGGTAGGAAAGTGACTGAAGCCACGACATCAGAAAATGCATTAAAAATGCAGATAGAAGAATATTTTATATAAAAATGTAGAAATCAGATTCAAAGTTAATTTATTCTCCTCTTGAGCAATTTTTGGTACTTACAAAGTAACTAACTGCTAATAAGTGATTAAGTAAAAAAAAAAAAAATCTACAGATGACTAAGAAGTCTTACTAGATAAATAGTAATTTTATTCCTTAAAGATTTACTTGGATTTATTTATTGTTTATCGCAGATTTTACAAGTAGAAGAAAGTATGTCCATGGGAAAAAAAATTCTTATCTGAGTTATTCATTTATTTTTTTTTTCTCCAACAAGCTTCGAAGAGAGAGCAGTTTGGTTGCTACCAAAGACATCTTGATCTCTAGCCTCTTGAACTATGCCCTCAAATGCACTACTCAGTGGAGTTAATCATTTCCGTCAGCTTTAGCCCAAAATACCCAGCGAGAACAAAACAAAACAAAAATGCTATGAAAGCTTCTGAAGACTTCAGTCAGTTTGGTGAGCTGACCCCAAGGAAGACAAACCGGGATGGTAGGATCGGAGTTGGGGAATCCTATTTTGTTTTGTTTTGTTGGTTTGTTTGTGAATGTGCGAGAGAATTGCCATTCAGTCTTCCTCGCTGTTGCCACGGAGACGGCTTGAGGACACACACAGAGCAACCTGTAGACCCACTTGATACGGTGATATGGCGTCGACGGTAAACAGCAAGGACACTCCAAAAAGCAAGCGTGTTTTTTTTTTCTTCTTCTTTTTTTGTCTTTAGTGTGTGCCGGCTGAACGATAATATTTTCGATAAAGAAAAGAAAGAGAATAAGAAAAAGAAAAACAGCTTTAATAAAAAGAAGAAAAGCGAAGAAAAAAGATAGAAAGACGTAAGAGGTAAGAGAAAAATTAGGAAGCTGAACGAATTTTTTAAAATCATTTCACCCCAAGCAAGGAGATAATACTACTAAGATACAAGTGGTTACTATGAGTGGAAGAGAATCAGAAGACTTTGCTGTGGAGAAAGGACAATTAAAAAAAAAAAAAAAAACAGGTTTTAGAAAGACAGAATATTTCAATTGAAGTTGCGTTTAAATTTTTGAAGACTGTAGGTGACAGAAAAGCAAGAAATTGGAAGAGAGTTCCACGGGCGAGAAGTGCGAGAAAAGAAACTATTAGAATAGAACTTACGGTTATTTGAGCTATTTTAACAGTAAAATGATGACCTACTTGCCAATCTAGTAATACGCTTAAATTCATACGGCCATGAAAATATTTATAGAAAAGACAGAGGTAAGGCACCTCATGGTGGTGGGAAAATGACTGGAGACGAAATGCCAGGTCAGGATTGATAACATTGCAGATCCTTCTTTGTTATAATAAAAAGGTGGCATAAAGTTAAAAATAATTGAAAGTGTTATCAAAAGAAAGAAAAAACGAATAAGGAATACACGATTTTTATAAGCAATTCGTTTATAGGAAACTGTATTCAAATTTGACTAAATTTTAAACAACTCCACTATTGACGTCAACATTGATTGATTATTTGTTTACGGCTTATCAACCCTTTGTGGGTTATTTAAAGCTGAAACATATTTTGGATTGCGTGAATGTTTTTTTGGAGATAACAATGATTTTCCAGATACAAGTTCTACTATTTAATCCATAACTGGGGCAAGAGATGGTTTCATACCTTTCTTAATGGTATTTGCACATAAGTAAATGTAATGAAGTTGATTGAAATACGAATTCGGAACCGCTATTCACCGCATCACCAGCACATCCACAGTGGCTTAAGCAAATAATAAAAAAAAAGAATGAAAGAAAAAATGTAGAATTAAGCAAAAATATTTACTAAATACATTATTTGATACTGTATTCAATAATTCTACCAATTCTACTGGTTTAGTCACCTCTTACGCGAACGAAGAATGCGCTTTGCGCGACACTGTTGGCGAGCAAAACAAGAACACACGAGTGATCTACTGATCTGCACACCTAGCCATGGAGCAAGACGGGTTGGTCTCCCGATAACCACCGACATTGGCCAATTATGTTATGACAGAGAATGCCACCCTAATAACCTTCCGACCTTGATGTAGGACCGTGATAGCGTGATAGACTCGTGAATGTCCGAGTTAGCTTGGCCGAATAAATATAGTCTCCTTTTAATATATTTCTTTTTTTTATTTATTAAAACTTCAGAGATATTTAAGTAACTTGAGATAGAAATTCGTGCACAAGATTTAAGTATCCCGGTGTATTGGTCAATACACAAGGTCGTTCATAAATATAAACCCTGTAAAGAGAAAAAGAAGAAAACCAAATGAAGGAAAACCAAGAGAAAGAGAAGGAAAGACAATTAGCATAAAACCATAAGAAAAAAAGACAATCTGAATAGGAAGTAACGTAACATAAAGCCTTTTAAAATATGAAGTTAACTGTAATATAATTTTCCCGCTTGCTACGACAACTTCCTATGCTTTTACTTTGTGTCGTTGTTTTTCTTTCTGTTCCACTTATTTTTTTTTCTAGATTAAAAGCTGTCTTGAGAGCGGTCTTCCAGGACCGATGGAATTTTTCATTTGCACATAATTAAGTCATGGATGATTAACTAGCATTCTATATATCACATACATATTTCAAAGAATTTACACAATCCACTTGCATTCATCAGTTAAAGCTAACAATAGATGTAGTAGTTTTAATCGTGGAATTTTAATTATTTGGCCAGACTCTTCTTTCTCTCTCTCTCTCTCTCTCTCTCTCTCTCTCTCTCTCTCTCTCACGCACACATTATGACTGACCAGGGAGACTTTATCGTGCTCAACAAACTGAACCTGTAGATAACTGATAGTAAGTTTGACTCTCACTATGTGGCCCGAATATAGTAACATCAGCGGCGTACCAGTGACAAGATTATAATTAAGATGTTTTCTAATGGGAGAGTAAAAAGCGATTCAGGGTTTGTTTTTTGTTTTTTTTTTTTTGGGGGGGGTTCAAATAAATTTATGTTAAAGTGATGTAAGCACTTTCGAAAGTAATTCGAATTCCGCTTGTAAGTGTGCTTATCAAAATCGAATGTGTCGCGGAAGATGTTTTCTTTTATATATATATATATATATATATATGTGTGTGTGTGTGTGTGTGTGTGTGTGTGTGTGCGCACGCGCGTGTCTGTGTGTGTATGAGTGTGTGTGTGCGTTAGATTGATCAGAGCAGTACTGAAAGATAACGAAGTGTTTCTAATTATAATGCTCGATATGAAGAGATAGAACCTTAATAATAATAAATAAAAATAATTATTCACTTATCCTGTCTACTCTGAGTCTCGCGGACATTACATTAACTCTTCAGGAAATGAAGAAGGCCGGAACGTACAACAGCCGAAACATCGTGAATATGACAACAAAGATGAGGACAACAGTCCGAACAATGTAAATAATGTATAAGGGAGATTATGTGCAAAAATATTATTTGTTGTATAAAATAGATAAATTTTTCTATCATTAGTTTACGGATTGATTGATGTACCTACGTATATAACAATATACATCATCTCTGCTGCCTACCGGAAGATGATATTAGGTTTCTTCCAGTTATTATCTTTCTTCAAATGTTTGATCCAATCAGTCGCCAAAATCACGCTGAACCACCTTGCATTCATATAAACAAGTAAATCTTAGACATTTTTATAACCTCCTTAAGTATTTCAATACTTCCTGGTATTTTAGAAACCAAGGAAATTCCAAATATAGTAAGGCTCGTCACGCAAGTTAACACTCTATCCAAACTGTATCCTGGTTGAATCGTCTAGCGGTTATTACTAAACTGATAATTAAATACTTTATAATTTAATATTAATCTGATAATTAAATATTTAAATACACAGTTATCTGCACTTGTCCGGTGACAAATTATCACAAGCGGGAAAATAAAGCCAGCCACACTTAGTTCCTGATCGGCAGGCAAGAGAAAGTAATGTCTCTCATTGCTTGAGTGATACTGTCTTCACATGGCTATCTGTACATTATGGCATTAAAGTAAGATGCTTTTACTTACCTTTGGCAGTATTTCTCATTGTTTATTAATCCTAGTGTATGATAACTTATTTGGCAACATGGACAACTTATTTTTTTAATATCTGCTACTAACATTTGATCTCGTGTTTGTATATTTGTATATAAATGCTGTATTGCACACATAACATGGAATCTTCTTGTCTTTTCATACCATTTTGTTTCAATGTTAATTCAGCTTAGTTAAATTTTTTGAGTGGAATATAGTTTTTTTCCCCCTCGTCAGTCATTACAACTTTTTTCTGTAATGCCTAATTACTTAAAAAAAGTAACTAAGTACTAAAAACAAAGCAATTAGAATTTCCACCCAAGAATCAAGTTACTTAAAAATCACTATAATATTTATGTGACTTAGGCTGCAAAAGACATGTGTTGAATTTTGGTTCTCATCCAAAAATTTGATACCGGTAACGATTAATATGACGTCAAAAATTTACTCTTTTCAGAGAAACCTTTTTCTTTCTGCTTTCACATTAAAATGCTTTTATGGCAAAGTCCACCATCAGTCATGAATTCATCATAGGTAAATAGCAGGGCAGGCTGGGTTCTATGGCCTTGTTTGGCAACCGGTCTAGGAGAAAGTAACTCTGAATTCAAAACTGTATATAGCCATGGCGTAGCACATACAATACAGCTAAATGAAACATTGTTCGCATTGGTTCGATGATTCCGACTACGGTCGAATAATAATGATGATGATATTCGACAAAGCAAAAGACGATAGATACTACCATTTTTTTTTTTGCAGGTACGAACATACAAGAAAGCCGAATTTCTTTTAAATTCCCCTTCACGCAAAGAATAATTTTTTTCTGTAAATTTCGTTTTCCTTGGGATGATAAACCTTTCGGCCATCTAGTACATTGGGGTAGGCTAGACTTCACAGCCAGTGCGATGATGGCATTGCACCGCTGGGTAGAGAGCTTCATCGGCCGGAGCGATGCACCCTCAACCGTTACGTGTTCGTGACCAAGGCGAGCCTTCAAGTTGAAGGATATCGGCTGTTATCTGTCCTAGACAAGAATAGGCACCGCCAGATTTACTTGCCCAAGACACGCTACGCATGAGTGAATACATCCCCAGCTTTGGGATTATGGCCACAACAAGTTGAAAGCAGCGACTCCCGTACGATCACCGAAGTTAAGCAACGTCGAGCCTGGTCAATGCCTAGATGGGTGACCGCTTGGGCATACTAGGTGCAGTAAGCTTGGATGAACGGCTGGTGTAATGGATAATTTCTCAGAATTGTTAATCGGACAGCTGAGATCCAATTGTTGTTGTGTTCGTTACATTCACTTACTCTTTGAAAAAGTAGGAGTCCACCTCTTCTCCCCCCAGCTATGGGTTAATTAGTAAGACTTGTATCATTAAGCCATTATTATCTGCAAAACAATTCTTACAATCTAAAAAAGTCTTTAAATGGGGTTGATAACCCGTAGAAAATAAATCAATCAACCAATCTCCAGCTTTAAACCTAAATATGTGAGGGGAGGAAAATCATCAAGTGTTAAGCTGCTCGGTGACCCTACGACCATACCTGGTCATCGGACTGACGATGATGATGAAACGTTGAAAACTGTTCTAGTTCTAATTACGATAGTTTACACTTTAGATTCTCGGAATAAATCCCCTTTTCATAGCCAGGGACGATTCTCTAAGTATTCTTTAAAGTTATGTTTTTTCTGTGACAAGAGGAGGAACATATTTAAACACTGGTGGATATGCGTTTATTTCAAACCCGTTATTCAAAACAACAGAAACATGATTCTACCGAAAGATGCTGAGAATACGATGAACTGAACATGTGATCAACGATGAAGTTTTAGAGAAACAAAAACTTATACTTAACATTACGAAGAGATAGTTGAAATTTCTAGGGAACATAATGAAAAAAGTGGGGCTTGGAAAATTTGATACTTACAGGACAGATTGATGGTAAGAGAGACAGAGGAAAAACATTAACCTACCTGGTGAGCTTCAGTGAATGGATGACGGAGCAAGGATTGAGAGAGATAACCAAAAGAAAAAAGCTACAAAGAACCAGACATTATGAAAATCCTTGATCGCCAACGTCCTGAAAGGAAACGGCACATAGAAGAAGAACATTTACATAAGTCTTTTAAATGAGATATGTAAATGCTATATAGTCGATTGATTTTACAAGCAATACCAAGCTGAGTAAATTTCCAGGACACTTCTGAGATTTCCCTAACATTATTCAAAAGAATAAACTAGGAACCTTTGCAGTATCTTGAATGCTGACAGGCTGAACAACATTATTCCTGCTAAAAATATCCTTTTTGTTTTATTTCTCATTGAATGCTTTATGGATGAGAATTTAAATATTTATTTATTTGCATTTATAAATTCATCAGGGTGTGGAGTACTATATTATTACCACATATTTGAAAATCCAACATGTGACCAGATTCATACTACTATTGTAAGTAATTTATTCAATATGGCAGCTACGAAGCATTTCATATATTGTTAGTGTGAATGATAACAGCGGAGCGTACACCGGTGGACGAATATATAACAACCACATTCATTCATGTCTGGACAAGTATTTAGATGAATCATTCTGAATTTCTTTTAAAATATATATATATATTAATAAGAAACGATATATGAATAAGCATAAAAAAGAAAGAAATATGCCGTCAATTTATAATATGACTGATGCAACCATTTACAACACTTTCGAGCTTTGACAGTTCAAAAGAGTTTACGCGGCCTTCTGGGAGATTAATTATTTTCACAAATGGCGAAGCTCGGGCTGTTGCTTTAGATATCTCCAAGGCGTTTGGCGTGATTTGGCATGCTGGTCACAAATTGAAGGGCTGTGGTCTTTCTGGACAGTTTTAAGGAATATTGTATTTTTATACTTCTGAACATCCACTATTTTTCTATATGTTATTATTTTTGATAAAACAAACCCATCTCTTTCTTTACAGATTGTATACCTGAGAGGGTTGAAGAACAGATCGGCCGAAATATTTTGGTAACAACGAACGCAGCACAAAGAATGCAGGCAATATTGCGAACAACACTTGAAGTGATAATGACACGTCTATGATAATACCTGCCTCTTCCATCAATTTTCTCACTCTCCAGCATTATTTCCTGTTTGTTTTTTTTTTTGGGGGGGGGGGGGGTCGAACATCACCTGCGATAGGGAACATCGCATTTGTTTGTTCTTATGGACTTCTCCCTTTGTTTCCACTTCTGATAAACTCTATTTTTCTTTACAAATTGTATACCTTAGCAGGCTGAAGAACGAATAGGCCGAAATATTCCAAACTACACTCTAAATGATAATGATTCTTCTGGACACTGATAGAATGATTGGAATGTCAATACCATTAACTGTTTACACACTGTTAGTTCTCCACTATTATTTGTTCTTACGACTTGATAGCACTGGTATCCTTCCTTCAAGTTTATACGTTACAAACGAACTATTAGAAAGCTTACAAAATTTGTTTAGCTTCTATCATTAAATGCCATTAAGATTGTTTCGTTTTGACTTATGCTCTGTATATCTTCGGGGCGTGTGCAACCATGGTTACAGTCCTGGGTATGACGATAAACTACATCCGGCAGCAAGGCCTCTGGTCACCGCCTCTAGTAATCATGTCCACACAAACATGTATATACACAAAAGCTTAGTATTATCTACCATGTATTCAATTGTGGAAGCAGAATAACATTTATTTTTATTACTTCAAAGCTCGCAAGAAAATTAAATTTCGGCATTAAATGACCCATTATGCCGTTAAACAAACAAAACAAACTAACTTAAGTTTTCTGTTGATCCAGATAATTTCTGCTCCTTCACCATACCCTCTTTATACCTGTTTCTCCATCCATTCACACAAACTCGTCAGTTTGCCACACTTCTCATATTCAATATGTCCTCTGAGTGTCAAATTCTCTAGGCTCTCTTTCCTCGCTATCATGCAACATGCCTCTTTTTCTAACCTCTGCTATTGCAATTTGGAATATTTAAAAACATAAACAGTATAAAACTGAATAACGTCGGCTTGGATATGTATCTATCTATATACATGCCAACAATTAAAAAAAAATTAAATTCAAAGCTAATCGTCCCTGAATCTGCAACGTTTATCGGTGAAAAATTTTAACCAAAGTTTGTTGCATTTTCTTTCACTGGTGATACATATGAGACTGCAAACGATTATCAACCCGAAACTGTCGCTTCCATTACCAAAACGCGTAAGGTAGAAGTGCTTTTGTACCTGTTGTCATTTCATTTACTCATATTTATACATATTGGCGCCTTATTGACTATGTTATCACCAAGAAGAGAGATTTATGGGACATCAATATCGCACGTTATTTTCATACCCCCGGCTGAATTTCTGACCATGGTTGCCGTCGCAGTAAGGCTTCTTTCCGGATTGCTCACAGGAGACTGCAGAAAACATCTGAGGCGAAGTGGATGAGTATCCTTGGTTTTAAAATCACCAGAAAAAAAAACAAAGTGAGCGCTGTAGCAAGCTGGGCACTGATGCCAATGCCCTCAAGATTACTAAGGATATCGAATTATCAGGAAAATACTTTGAATACAGCACAGTGCATGCTGCGACATAGGAGGTGCTCGAACTGCTGGTTCGGAAATACCAGGACAACACTGAAGTTCAGGTATTCATATATATATATATATATATATATATATATATATATATATATATATATATATATATATATATATCCTTGTCTGTCATATTCAAGAAAAGAGTTTACAAGAAAGGTTACTGCCCAAATATTATATATATATATATATATATATATATATATATATATATATATATATATATATATATATATATATATATATGTAAACAAATATATGGATATAGATCCGACAGTATGAAGAAAAATATACTGAAAAAACAAACAAAAATCCAAAAACAATACCAATCCAAACAGATAACTGAAATCTTTTATAAGATCAGCGTTCCGTTTAAATATGATCACGTCAGTTATCTGTTTGGATTGGTATTGCTTTTATGTCCATCGTCTTTTTCATGTTGAATTGTATATGGTCTATGTTAATTATGTTTTATGAATATGTCCTGAAGATGGGCTATTAGACGTTGACATTAAACATTAAAACAGCATAATCGCATATTAGGTTTTTTGTTTGTTTTTTCAGTATATTTTTCTTCATATATATATATATATATATATATATATATATATATATATATTATGTGTGTGTATATATATGTTTAAAGACATTTCAACGAAAGTGTATCTGTACATATGCGTTTGTGTATTGTGATTATTCAGCCCAAGGTCGCAACATTGCAACACCCACTGAAAATCCCACTTGGCACACTGACGTGCGCGTTTAAAAAAAAAAGCTTTTATAAAAGTAATTTATAAAAACTTTTTTATTTATTGTGTAATTTGCATATAATACAGACAATAAATCTCCACAAATATTGTAATTCCACCGACAAAACCTCCAGTGGATGATAACCTTGCTATCAAGCATGTTTTCGAGGGCAACGCCTCTTTACTTATGGCTCCCCAACAATACCTCACAATACTAACAGACGTTGATCTGGTTTTCCGCCACAGCTTTGAAAAACCAGATCAAACCAATGCAGACATTGAAGCATCTTCGTATATTTTCTCTTTTCTGTTGAGGACAACCCAAATTTAGTCAAATATGACGACGTTGAGATGGCAATAAAATAGGTTCCGACATGAGATCGCTGGAAAATGAGCATAGCAGGATAATAACGAAAAGAATTTTTTATCGTCAAAATGTTTATGTTTTTATTAAGAAAAAAGAACAAAGTAATTTTTGATTATTTTTTTTACATTTTTTAATAATTTCTAGAACGTTCAAAATTTTCGTTAAAAATCTTGTATTTTTTTATCAGCAAAATTGACAGAAAATCGATCGTCTGCCATTTTTTTAACTTTTGTTTACAAAAGTGAAAGTCTCCGTTTAAAATTCGTTTAACAAATCAATTATGATTTTTTTTAAATTAATTTAAGAAAATTAGAAATTATAAAGTTTATTTAATGTATTTTGAAACAAATATTATTTTCTGCTCATTTTTTTTAGTTGACACCTTAAAATCAGCTCTGAATTGTAACATACAAAACTCAATAAAACAAAGATATTATTTAATTTCAAAAAGATTTTCGAAAATTTTGAACGTGCTAGAAATTATTAAAAAATGTAAAAAAATAATCAAAAAATACTTTGATCTTTCCTCTTGATAATAACATAAACATTTAGACGATAAAAAATTATTTTCATCAAGTTTAAGGTCGTTATTACCCTGCTATGCTCATTTTCCAGTGATCGCATGTAGGTACCTACAATAAAAGATATGCATTCGACTTCGATAGGAAATTTATTAGTCGTCCAGCCACTTCTTATGCATGCTCTCGGTATATGTAAATTCTTACAAACGAGAGAGAACGAGAGAAAAAGAGAAAAATAGAGACAAAAATGACCTGTAAGTAATCTATATTCGACTGACAAAAATCATTGATGATGTTGTTAACATTCCTATCGTTATACACATTATCATCCTAATAATTAAGAATGTGCCTGTGGTATAATTGATAGCCGCTCGGAAGGAGAAATAGGAGAGCCGAGTTCGAATTCCAGTCCGGTTCGTTACATTAAATTATGCGCAAATAACCTTAGAAAAGTTAAGAATCCATCTCCCCCAAGTATGGGTTAAATTATAAGAGATAAGGGTTAATAATTACCTCCCAGATTTTATGCGCAAATAACGTTGGAAAAGTTAAGAACGCATCCCCCAATATGGGTTAAATAGTAGGAGTTAAATGTTGATAATTATCTCCCAGATTCCACGACCGCTCATAAGGACACGAACTCGTATCTCTTAACAAGAGACAATGTTTCCTTTAGTTGAATATACTTACATAAAATATATTAACTCTATCCCATAATATTTGTTAAATTTACATACACATTTCATATACTAAATGTAACAACTATTATGGATGGATGCGCTTCATTTTGGTGTAATGGTCAACGAGCTGGATTTGTAGATAATTAGTAATGAGTTCGATCCTTACTAAGTGCCGCATACGTGTGGTATTGGGACAAAACTAATCGATCCCGAATTAATAAAGATTATGTGATAGAAATATTATTATCTTCGATATTACTGTTTGTTTATATTTGCACCTACTTCATTTATTTTACCAGGTCCTTTATATGCGATCATGGCTCTCCACTATTTCGTATTGCTCTAAGTAACCCCAGCTCGTTTATTACCCTTTGTCTTTCTAGTATTTATTCTGCCATCCGTTTACTCAGGTTCGTCAAGTAGGTTATTTGCTATCTTTTTCTGCTTCTATTTTCTTCAATATGCTCTGTGAATATTAAATTATCCTAGCCTTCTTTCCTCTTTATTCTTCCCCCAAATTTAGGCCTTCAATTTCTGATTGTTGGAAGCAGTTTATTTGTATCTCATTCTCATTCTGTCTATAGTATTCTCAGCAATCATCGGTTGAACCACACATTTTTCGCTTCGCTTCAAGTCTTTTTGTTATCTATGAAGAAATTGTCTAAATTCCAGTGCCGCACAAAAGATTAGATATTACATTGCAGTTCAGTACCGTAGTTTCTTGTGTATGATACGACTTAAGTGCAATACGACCTCGTATTTCTGAAGTTAAAAACAGGAAATAGAATCCACCCTTGAGTATAATGCAATAACGTAATACAGCCATTCCTAAATATTTTTTAATGTTGTATCCTATTATCCATTTAAAATCTCAATTCCGTACATATAGTATTTCACAAAAATATTTAAAGAAGAAGAAGAAGAAAAAGAAGAAGGTAATCTTACGATCTTTTTTATATATTGCTCAGATTTGGAAAGACATCTTTCGCCATTCCTGTGCACCTTCGGATTTGTATTTGACGCTTTCCGTCGTCTGTTACTATATTACACAGGTAGATAAATTTCTGCACCTACTGGAATTTGACATCCTCGTTATGTAACTCGCCACTTGGGCTGTCTCTTTTGCTGACAACCATTTATTCTGTCTTCTTGGAGTTAATGGCTAGTTCTTTCTTCTTGCTCTCTTCGACTACCTTACCCAATAGCTCTTTTAGTTTTCCTTCTGAATCAACCATTAGTACAGTATCATAGATGTCGTATATTTTTCTGTGGTTATATCCAAAGATAATAACTACTGATACGTTTTCTAGTCATCTTAGAAACGTCTTTTAAATCAATCCAATGAGAAAAATATACTCGTCGTGTTTCTCTTTTGTATTTTTATGTATTCACGAAATACAGGTTTACGGCCACATCACGTCGAAATAAGCAACGTTGAGCCTGGACAATATCAGATGGGTGATCGTTTGGAAAAACCAGATGCTGTAAGACTGAACATGTGAGTGATTTAATGGATAATGGCGCACAATTGGAAATCGGAGAGCCGAGTTCCAATTGCCGTTGGATTCGATATATTCACTTACGCGCAAATATCCCTGAGAAAGGTATGAATCTTCTCCCCTCAGCTATAGGTTAATTAATAAGACGTATCACTAAACCATTATTCTCAAAAATATTTTCTGGCTTTAAGTAACTTGCAAAGGGTTGATAAGCCGTAGAAAATGAATGAATCAATCACTAAACGCGCTTTCTATCCGTATTCGAACTGTTTGTCCCCAGTAGCGGTTACGGATTACTCGAAGATCTTTTCTATGTAGACTAAGATTTCCTAATATCTCCTCGTCGTATCTTGTCAAATAACTTTGTGTGACCAATGAAGCATTATTCTGCTCGCTATGATAGCATTATGATATAAAATTGTTCCTGTACTTTGATAAAAATAAATAAACAGTTGCATTGGAGAAACTTATCTTGTTATAATGGCTAGTAAAAGTGGTCGCCCAGATCATTTCTACCAAGTAATGGATTCGATCCTCATTTAGTACCCTATGCTTATGGCCTTGTGTCAAGACTGAATTGAATATCAATGAACAGCTGGAATCGGAAAAAGTAAAGTCAGGTGTGCTATTCTAACATTTTTTTTTTGTTCTTCTGTGGTATGAAAGATTCTGTGGCGTATCATGGTGAATCTATCGGTTAATTTGAGCACCACCGATATTATTCTCTCCTTCCCCACCTCCCCCGCCTCCTTCTCTCTCTCTCTCTTTATCTCTATTTCTTTCTCTCTCTCCCTCTCTCTATTTCTTTCACTCTCTCTTTCTCTCCAACATTCATGCAATATAACATCGTAGAATGAGGAAACCACGTAGGCAAGTAAATGAACAGGTACATTAATTCGATGGGTTAATGGTACACTTATAAAAGTGAAATCAAAAGAATGATCGATCTAATCTCGTTCCCTTTAAAAGAAAGAAAGAACGTAAGAACGAAGAAAGAAGCAATGAACAAAGAAAGAAAGAAAGAAAGAAAGAACGAATGGACAAAGAAAGAATGTAAGAAAGAAAGAAGAAAGGAAGAACGAAGAAAAGAAAGAAAGAAAGAAAGAAAGAAAGAAAGAAAGAAAGAATGGACAAAGAAAGAATGGACAAAGAAAGAATGTAAGAAAGAAAGAAGAAAGGAAGAACGAAGAAAAGAAAGAAAGAAAGAAAGAAAGAAAGAAAGAAAGAAAGAAAGAAAGAAAGAAAGAAAGAATGGACAAAGAAAGAATGTAAGAAAGAAAGAAAGAAAGAAAGAAAGAAAGAAAGAAAGAAAGAAAGAAAGAATGGACAAAGAAAGAATGTAAGAAAGAAAGAAGAAAGGAAGAACGAAGAAAAGAAAGAAAAACGAACTACGAAAAGAAAAATCGTAAAAAAGAACGAAGACAGAAAGAAATAAAGAAAGAAGGAACGAAGAAAAGAAAGAACGAAAAAAGAAAGAACGTAAAAAAGAACGAACAGAGAAAAAAAGACAGAAAGAAAGAAAAAAAGAAAGAAAGAAGAAAACAGAAAATGATCTAAGCCAAATTTCATCTGATTGGTGGTTCAGGCCCATTCTTGAGTGAAATGTTATCTATCTATTACCATCTACGATAGTGGCATACTTATTGAAGGTATAAAGTATTTTTTTCTATTCTTTTTTGTGTGTGTGGGGGGGCTGTTAGTTTCAATAGGAAAGTAAATATATACAACAGGATGCGTGAGACCCACCAGAGAGTATTGTGAAAAATGCGCCCGCTTCACTTTCCCCCGCTTTCTTTTTCTTTCTCTCGCTTTCTTTATTTCTCTCTCACTCTCCTTGTCTTTTGCAATTCCCTTTCTTACACTTTCCACCTTTCTCTCATCTCCCATCACTCATCATGTTTTTCCCTTCTCTATCATACAAATGTCTGAGAAACCAGCATTGTTACGATAAGAAAGCGTTTGAAACGATTCTTTTTAAATGATCGGTAAACACAAACAAAATCAAATCGAATCATCAAGACGGAAAGGTGGTTATTTTTTTTTCATATTTTTATGCTGTTATATAAATACATATATATTCTAACAGTTAATTTTCCTACAGTGGGGACGCAGGCTTGAGCCCTTATCTCGAATACACAGGCCGCCAGACGTACTGTTAAAAACTGAAATATCTACACGTGAATCTATAACGTTTAAAATAATAATGTATATATATATATATATATATATATATATATATATATATATATATATATATATATATATAGATATATATATAGGCAGCAGTCCCTCTTTTATACATGTTTCATAAAAGACGACAGACAAGGTACTGCGATTAAACCTTTTATCTAATTTTTCTTGTGTTCGAACAAGTGTTTTCTTTTCTGAACACAGTGTGTGTAGAAACTGCCCAAATGATCTATAACACTAGATACTTACACACAACCTATGCATCCAGTTAAAAAGTAAAAATAAAATCATCCTTGATAGTGGTTAAATGTATAGCCGAAAGCGCTTGAATTACAGAACATTTGAACAGTCTCTACAGACACTGTGTCCAGAAAAGAAAACACTTGTTCGAACACAAGAAAAATTAGATAAAAAGCTCAATCGCAATACCTTGTCTGTCGTCTTTAATGAAACTTATATATGAAAATTTCTCAGAGTTAACCTGTAGAAAAGACAACATTTATAAACATAAATGACAGTAGGAAAACTGTAGTTATTACTGACGCGTTTTGTCCAATGTGGTCTTGGACGAATCGCGTCAGCAATAACTACAGTTTTCCTATTGTCATTTATGTTTATAAATACACACACACACACACACACATATATATATATATATATATAAATGAATGAATGAATGAATGAATGAATGAATACAAAAGGAAAATTATCTAAGACCAACGCGTTTCATCCTCTGACGGACTTTATCAAAGCAAATGATAAGGTCGCTCAGAGGACGAAATACGTCGGCTAAGATAAGTTTCCCTTTTGTCTCTATTTATATTGTCCTATCTCAAATTTTCACACACACACACACACACACACACACACACACACACATATATATATATATATATATATATATATATATATATATATATATATGTGTGTGTGTGTGTGTGTGTTAGTGAAAGTTTGTCACTTAGCTGATTGATGTTACCTACAACACCCCGACTCCAGAGTTATTGTAGGTGGACCACTCTTCGGATGGTATCAGCAATTTACAGCTCATATTTTTTCGATATTTTTTTTCTTTTATGTACATTGGGCATGAGATTTTTTTCTATATTCTGTGTTCGGGTGTGCGTTTGTGCGCGTGCGACCATGCACCCGGTTCGCTTGTGTACACCCGTCTTCGTGGATGAGCGTACGCGTAGGGAGTCGTAATCATTTTGCTTTTTTTCTTCCTTTTTTTTTTTTTTTTTTTTTTTTTTTTCACTTTACACTCGCTCATTTAGCATTCTCTCTTTTTTTCCTTTTCTCTGTTTTCTGTTGCTGATTTTGTCTAGGTTTATTACGGCTCTAGACATGTGACCGATTTTTATTTATGGGTCTTTTTTTTTGTTGCTTTTTTTTTTTTTTTTTCTTTCTTGTACTAGGGAACCGTGGAGTAATGGATAGCGGCTCGGATTGACGAATCCGAGTTCGAATTCCAGTCAAATCCATTGCATTCACTTACGTGCTAATACCCTTGGAAAAGGTCTTCTTCTACCCCCACCACCAACTATGGGTAAATAGCAGGACAGACCGGGTTCTATAGCCTTGGATGGTAACTGGTCTACCGCAGAAAGAAATGGCAACCTACTGCGGGAAAAAATCTGCCTCGTCAGTCATACATCGAAAGATACATGATCGTCTAAGCGTGTATCATGTATGGCACATAACTGACTGAATGTTTAAGATATAAATACAGGGTGTCCCAGTATAAATAAACGTATGTAATTCTGTTGATTTTTAGTATTTTGATTTTATATTTCAGATTTAGAAAGCTGAGAAGATAGCAAAAGCAGAACACCAACAACAGTGCCTTCTACAGAAGAACAGAAAATGTTCTGTGTGCTAAGAAAATTGGTGAGAAATTCCTATAAACATGTCAATCCGCAGAAAATAGGACAAGGATAAAACTTCTTGCAAAAATGACATTTTCCGGTGGATCAAAACGTTTAAATCAACAAGGACAATCAACAATATGAGAAAAAAAAGTTCGCAGAAAACCTACTTTAAGGTTTCCAGAAAACATGGCAGCTCTCCGAGATTCTGTAGACAAGAATCCGAAAAATAGAAGCTGCCAGTACCTTGGCATCACCAAAATTCTCTCTTCAACGTATTCTGATCAAAGATCTTCATCTTTACCCTTATAGAATACAAGTAAAACAAAAACTGACCGCTGCTGATAAGGAAAAGAGTAGAAATGTGCAAGTGGTTCTCAGACAAGATTGGAGACGAGCCAGGTTTACTTGATAATGTATGGTTCACAGATGAAGCGCATCTTCTACTCTCAGGCAAAGATTGATTATAGTAAGAACAATATATTCTTGTATTCGGAACCCCCAAATGAGGCTCTAGAAAGACCCTGCCATTCACTGAAATACACTACTTGGGCAGCTATATCAAAGCATGGCATTATTGGACCCTTCTGATTCGAAGACACACAAAAGAAGCCGTTGACCGTTACGATGGAATTCTATTTGATGCTTCTGAACAAATTCTGGCATGGACTTGGGCTCATGAGTCGTGGCAGAGGTGCAACTAGGGTTCATAGGGTGGGGTGAGGAGCACCAGTGGTACCAGCAAGATGGGGCCATACATCGTACAGCAAATGTGTATCTGGAGTGGCTAGACCAGAAGTTTCCCAACCGGCTCATCAGCCGTAAACGCGAACCTGAGTGGTCTCCGCATTCCCCCGATCTCAACCGCCAGATTTTTATCAATGGGTGTATCTGAAGTATCGAGTCTACAGGAACAACCCCCACACCATTTCAGAATTAAAGGCAGCAATCAGTCAAGAAATCAGAGCTATACCAAAAGAGGAGTGCATCAAAGTCATCGACGACTTCGCCGTAGTATTCAAGTGTCTTCAGCAGAACGGAATACGTTTGGAGCATATTCTATAAATGACGATAAAATCTTTGCCAGTATAGCTAGTGACATACTGTTTGTAGTAGTAGATTTGGTAACTTCTCTAGTTTTCAGAAAATAAATGGCATTCACATTCTTGGGTTACATTTATTCTGGGACACCCTGTATTTTATATATATATATATATATATATATATATATATATATATATATATATATATATATATATTTATTTAAAAAAATATGATTCCAACACGCTACATAAGAGTTCTCAATGAATCATATTTTAAATAAATAATTATATTTATGCTCTACTTTTGTATCGAGCACTATTTTTAAAAATAATAACAAAAATTCTAAAGAACTTTGGATTATTTACCTAACGAGTTCTTTCCTATTTTCTATATATTTTCACACACACACACACATATATATATATATATATATATATATATATATGTGTGTGTGTGTGTGTGTGTTGGACTCTCCGTCGTACTCGACGTATGAAGGCCAAGCAGCTCAGTTCCTAGGTACCGACACCCAGATTAACCGGCACGTAGGATTTGATTATAGTGATGAAGGATTTGTGCAGAACCAACCACACGTTTTGAAGGGCTGAATACAGAAACCTGGTGCACTGCGTCTGTCCTGCTATTTACCCATAGCTGGAAGATGAGAAGATGAGGATTAATACCTTTCCCAAGAGTATTAGCAGCGTAAGTGAATGTAATGGATTCGAGTTGAATTCGAACTCAACTCTCCGATTCCTCAATCCGTGCCGCTACTTACTACTCCAATAAATAAACATATATATATATATATATATATATATATATATATATATATATATATATATATATATATATATATATATATATATATATATATATATATATATATATATATATATATATATATATATATATATATATATATATATATATATATATATATAATGATAGTAATGCTTAAAATTGTAAATATTTATATACTTATATATACACATGCACATATGTGGTAGATACTTATATATAAACATGCACATATATATATATATAAACACACACATACACCCATGTACATGCATGCACACATACACACATATTTATATATCTTCACTGGTTCATAATTTCGTTCTCTTATTTGATTTGGTTGTATCATAAGTATTAATTGTAGGAGTTTAGATTTATAATTAAATTTATTTATTATTGTTAGAGTTTATGTGCATTTGTCTTTATACGCTTATCTATACACACACGTACACATCTATTCACTCATGTATATGAGTATACGTACGGTAAGAATATAGTTTCTAGGTAAAAGTTGTCAATATCACGGGAAAGCGTATATAAATATATAAGTGTTCACTGAGGTCAACACTGAGCGACGACAGTCAGTTTCACGCACGCACGCGCGCGCGCGCGAGCGTGTGTGTGTGTGTGTGTGTGTTATCCTGTCGACTGATCCGTGGAGTATCAGACCACAGCCTCACTACGCTAAGTGATGCTGTTGGTTTCAATAACAAGTAGGATTGACGGGATAAAGTTGTTAGCCCGACGCCCATCCACTTTTCAAGACAGTGTAGTCTCTCTCCAAGGCAAAGCTAAGGAGTCCCGTCTGCCCTGTTATTAATCCCTAGAGGTGAGAAGAAGAAATGGATTCATCCCTTCCCCAAGGGTATTTGCATATTTGAATTTAACATGCTACTCCAACTTTCCGCCTCGGTAGCCACCCCCACACCTACTCTACGTGCGGGAAGACACGAGCATGTACCTGTGTGTGTGTGTGTGTGTGTGTGTGTGTGTGTGTGTGTGTGTGTGTGTGAGAGAGAGAGAGAGAGAGAGAGAGAGAGAGAGAGAGAGAGAAAGAGTGGGGAGGATGTAGTTTAATATGTCCGTAGCCTTACTTTTACAGTTATTAGGTAAATTTTTTATCTAAAATATTCATTGTATAATGTTCGTTCTAAGTGATTGATATTCACTGCTGAATTAATTGCATTGACAAACAAGGAGATTATGTTACTGTGCAAAAAAGATGCATTTTTAGCCATTGGACACACTTGAAGTAACAATTAAATGGAACCTGGGGAGTCTATGATCAGCGAAAACTCACTGACAAGAATAGGTATTTCTTGCGTACAAAGTTATGAGTGATCCAAACAGCAACATGCCAGGATTACTCTGAAAATCATGAAACTCTTTTGGAGGCGTTTATTTTTTAATTTTTTAAAAATCATTTCCCCTCAAGCAATGCGAGTCGCAAGGGGTTACTGTGAGTGAAAGAGAATGAGAAGACTTTACTGAGGAGGACGGACAATAAAAGAACAAGCTTCACGAAGTCAGATGATGATTCCTTTTAAATTTTTGGACATTGTAGGTGTCAGAGAAACAAGAACAACGAAAGAGTGTTCCTCAGGCGAGAAAAGAAACTACTAGAATAGAACATAAGGTGGCATCTAGCTAGTTCAATAGCAAAACAATTTCCAATCTAGTAGACTGCTTAAATTTATGCAGTCCCGACATCAAGGAGGAAAGGTTATCAGACCGATTACCATGAACATATTTGTAAAAAAGATAGAGGGAAGACACGCCGGCAAGAAACTGACTAAAGACGAGATGCCAGGTCAGGACCTATTACATTATAGACCCTTCTTCAAATTTTGTCAACAATCTCGGAGGTGTATAGGAGAACCAGACCAGATATAGCAACAATATTCAATGCATGGATGAATGGTAGATTTGTAAATGTGCAAGATAGATTCTGACGAGAAAAATTGTCTCGCACAACACAGTGAACCAAATTTCCTAATAGAAAACTTAGTAATTAATTCAATATAATCACTCCACTTCTGTTCTAATCTAGGGAAGGTTAATGAATAGAATAATTAAACGAAGGTTGGTAATGAAAGATAATACTCTGGACAAGAACAGCACATAATATTCGCCAGTGGAAACTTAGTAAAACTACTGAACTTTATAATATTACATCATAATATAGCAAAATTATTCAGTATAATTTCCCTAAGCAAATGGAGATCTTATTTGATGGCACAGTGATTTAGCAATAATGTCCTTGTGTCGTACATCTTGTTCATATAAAATCTGTAAAGCTTTAGTAAATTATAAATTTTATAAGACCGGGCTATAAGACATTCACTGATCACCAGAATTAAATTCCAACGCTACGATTTTGAACCTAAACAGAATTTTAAACTCGTTTCCTCAAAAAAACGATAAGGATTTCTTAAAAAATAATTTGTGTCGTTATTTATCATGTCAAACTCCAACTTTCGAATTGAGTGCAAAAAAAAAATTCAAAATTGATCTGCTCTAATGTAGCATAGTTTCACTGTATGCAAAAATGGTTGATATAACTGGCTCTTATATATTGTTTGTATTTTTTTTTTGGGGGGGTGGCTTCCAGCTATTTTTAAAATAAGCAAGAATGCCTAATATATACGAGGAACGTGAAAACTCACGACTGGACCAAAACATCTTCAAGAATCTGATGCTTAGTCATATTTTGAAAAGTGGTTCGGCTTGAAGATTTTCGGCACCCTCGTCGGTAAATCGAATTGAGTTCTCACAGTTACTGTTCAAATTCACCTTCATCCCTGCCGTTCTAGTGGTAGAATCAATGACTGATGCTAATTCAATCGGGTTTCGACCTTAGCTAGATGCAACTGGACATCTAGCCAAACTGATGAGCTGTGATACAGCGAAGAGCCTGTCTGTGGATGACAATACACAATCATACACACACACACACACACACACACACACACACACACACACACACACACACATATATATATATATATATATATACACACACACACACACTTGGTCAAAATCTTAAGACCAGATACAATAGGATTTAAAAAATATAAAATACTTTTACTTTAATCAAAATACATTTGCGAAACATTTACATTTAATTAGAAGATGTAGTTTATCAACAAATAAGTGAAAATTTTAAACTTTTAATTGATTAATTTAAACAAACATTGAAAAAATGATTTTTTTTGGTTGGTCATCTCTATCCTTATTGGTAGCCAATCGAGGAGAAAAACAACTCAATTTAAAATCCAGTTGGACATGGGGCTGGTAACTCCACTCTGTAAAAAACTACTTGCTACTGAATTCACAGCAGCAACACCAAGTGTGGTGAGTCGGTGGCTCTCTACTCTAGAAAGGATAACTACAATCAGGTATGAACTCGTTAATACTAGTACCTGGTAAGGAGACTCAATCTTCTCCTTAGTGCCATTAAACACTCTTAGGTACAAGTATTGTAGAGTTCATGCCTGACTTTAGTTATTCTTCAAGTCCGATTTTAAAAAAAAATGTTATTTTATTAAATGGGCGCGTGATCGAGTGGTTCCGTTCATGAAACCTGGGTTCGAACCTCATCATGGTCTAGTGTATATATATATATATATATAGATATATATATATATAGGTCGAGTATATAAACCCCAGGCCGATAAGACCACCTTCTATACTTATCGGTCTGAAGAGGCGATTCCAGCGTGCGTTACCATTGGAAAGTTCCTGAAAACCACGGCACGGGTTGACCCAAGTCTTGTGAGTGAAATCGGGTAGACGGAACTATGCTTGCACAAAGTCACAAGTCATCGTGACCGATGGTTTGAGCGTACTGGCCTTGTTCAGTCTGTTGATCACGCCAGATAATGTGCTATCTCCCAGAAACTAAGATCCGCTCAGCATAGTTGCAGTATAAACCCCAGGTGGGATCTGTGGGTGCTGAACTAACATAAACGTGCCTGGGCGGACGTGTGCAACAGAGATTAGCTAGCCGCTCTAATAGACAGAAATACTTGGAAACGAGCGACCAGTCAACACCACACTCCATTTTTATAGACAAGTGCTAGGAGTCTTTGTTGTAGCATCTACACACGAAAACGAAATTTATTACAAACAATGAAATCTATCCACTATTGTGCCTGGTAGATTTCATGACTATATGGCCATAACGTTAAAACATCGAAATGATATCTGCCTTTTTGACATACTTAAAATAACACATACTGACGCGTTTTTATGTTCACTCGACCGGTCACGTGTTTATGTACAAATGACTGCCGAGATAAAAAATTAAAATAAAAATGACACCCAAAAATATGTTTCACGGTCTATCGCTTCGATAAAGAAATGTGGTATTGATACTTTCTGCTATGGAGTCAAAAGCGGTTACCAACGAATAAGTAAAAGTGAAGATTTTATCAAACATCAATCAAAATTCAACAATTTTCATCAATGAAAGAAAAACATTCTAAAAAAAAAGTTTATCATGTTCACTTTCGCATTAATATCCTTGGGAAAAGTATTAACCCAGCTCAGTCGCAAATCAGGACAAACTGGATTCCCTAACTTTGGATGACAGCCAGTCTAGAAGAAGGAAAACTGAATTCAAACCGGTGCTTTTAAATGCGAGAACTGGACAATGATAAATTGTGATAATAACAACAACGATGAGGATATTACTCTGAATATAAACAATGTAAATAATGATAACTCCTCATCGCAGAACATTCCTTGTGTTGAAGCTTTGTCAACCAAACATTATGGACTCCAGCTTGCCACTAGATACCAGAGGAGAAGTTGGGTAGATGTTTCCCATTGCTCATCTACACTCTACTTGCCGTTCCTTAAAATCAATTTTTGGGATAATTAGCAATGATGATATATCAAGATAAATAAAGAGATAGACAGACAGAAGTATGAACAGAGATTGGCAATAGATTGATATTCGTATAATTATTGTCTTAAGAGATTAAAGGCAAATAGTTATATGTATACTGTAATAGATAGATAGATAAATATTGAAGAAGATTAATCAAGAAGACAGTAGATAACGATTGACATTACATTTAAATTTTTGTAGATCAAAGTTGATTGGAAAGCATGGAGCCGGAAAAGAGTTTCACAATCGGGAAGTGCGAGAAAAGAAACTGTTAGTATAGAACTTATGCTTACATTTAGACAATTCAACTTGTGAATCGATGAAACTTTGCCACTTTGCTTAAATTCATAGAGTCGAGGTATCTTAGCGAAGAATTCACCCGAGCAATAAACATGAAAGAATTTCAGAAAAGGCGAAGGAAGCTACATTATGGCATCAAGAAAGTGACTGAAGCAGAGATGCAAGGTTAGGTACAATAATATTGCTGATTCTTCTTTGGATTTATTAATAATCTGTAAATATACGCAGGAGCACTGGATCATATATGGCGGCAATATTCAAAGCCTGGCAAAGTCTATCTATCTATCTATCTATATATATATATATATATATATATATATATATATATATATATATATATATATATCTGTATGTATGTATTGTAGAACGGGATCAGAATTGCGGTCTAATTCGTTATTAAGAACTGCAGGTTATTAGTGTTGGCAACATATTGGAATGCTATTATTATTATTATTATTATTATTATTGGAAACATTACGGTTTAAATTAATCCAATGTGACGTCAAGTGTAAAACAGTTTCACAGTACTAGACCGCACTGAAAAAAAAAAAATATATATATATATATATATATATATATATATATATATATATATATCCTTTTAAAATTAGGAGGTCAGATAGAATACGCGACCTTGATTTTGACCTCACGGTCTCATCAGTTTTTGGATCTAGAAATGTTATAATCACTAATCTCTCATGTTGACAAAGGGGTAGTAAATGCGGGTATGATTGCTGTATTCTCCTTACCCCCATACTTTCTATTACACTCAACATTATGCGTTTTGAAAAATAATAATGTAACGTTCTTTGAGATTTTTAAAAAAATAAGACGTTAGATGATCAGTTGCTAGAATTAGCCTGATGAGACCGTGAGGTTGAAATCATGGTCTTCGTATTCGATCTGTCCTCCTAATTTTTAAAGTTTAAAGCTCTACATGTTATGTTTACTTTATTTTTTTTAACACGTGTATTGAGCACTTTTTATACTACTATTTCCTGTTCTAATTCAACTCTGACCATTAACTTTATATATATATATATATATATATATGTGTGTGTGTGTGTGTGTGTGTGTGTGTGTGTGTGTGTGTGTGTGTGTGTGTGTGTGTGTGTGTGTGTGTGTGTGTGTAAATATAATTTTAAGGTATACTATATTTATGGATAAAGTGCTTAATATAAGAGATAGAGCATATGTAAATATAAAAGTAAACATTGAAGTTAACGCTCGGAGACGACACGATAAACGTGTTTGTCATGATAAACACAATCATCAAGGCTGATCCTTGCGTTTAGCATGAAACAGTCTGTCGCTTCTAGGCGTTGACTTCAATGTTCACATATATATATATATATATATATATATATATATATATATATATATATCGTCCTTTCCTCTCGGTCTTTTGAAGAGGAGTATAGGTTTATCCCTTGTTTCCTGTTTAGGATTAAGTTTCCGCTTCCCTCTAAAGTCTTTTGCTTTTCTTTCACTCCCATTAGCCTCTAACGTCTTAGCGGCCTCATCACCTTGCTTTAAGGTGAATTGATTAAAACAAAATATTCAAATCGTACATGTATTCCAAAGAAAAATAGGTGCTAACCTAAAGTAGAGAGATAAAAATAGAAATCAACTATTCAGTGTTGATTCCTATGTAGCAGTGTCTGTACATTATCTATAAATGCTCTATGTCTGATATTGAGCACGCTTCCTCTATAAATATAACGAGTTTTGAACAATGTATATAGTTACCTATCAACGCTGAGTAGCGACAGTCAGTTTATCTATCGACACGGAGTGACGACAGTCTGGTTCGTTCTGAAGTATGAAAAAGATTCCCGCCACTTGGTGCTGACCTCAGTGTCCACTCTTATATTTACACACGCTTTGTCACTGACATTGAACAATTTAACAATAAATTTAGCAAATCTTCTTAAAAACAATATTTTTCATCTTATATATAAACATATATATGTGTGTGTGTATTTGGGCAGCAACCTTTCTTTCAAACAAGTTTCGTTGGCTATTTACACTATTTACAATGTTCGGACCGTCGTGCTCATCTTTATTACCATATTCAGGACGTTTCGGCCGTTGTAAGCTCCGGCCTTCTTTAGGTGATATTTTTTGGAATTTCGAACCGAAATCTTTTTTAGTCCACGGGGGTAGATTGTTCTGTTCGTGCCATACTTTTGGATATCTCAGTCTTCAGTTAATTCTCCTTGATGACTCGTGTAATTAGAACAATCTACCCCCGGGGATTCAATAAAAGTTATGTGTGAAATTCCAAGAAATGTCGACAGAAGAAGACCAGAGCGGAAAATGACCAAAACATTGTGAATGTGGCAATAAAGATCAGAACAACAGTCCGAACAATGTAAATACAGTGTAACCCGGTTATAAGAGACCCGGATATAAGAGAAACCCGGATATAAGAGAGATTTTCTCTGGTCCCAAATTAGAGCCTGTGTTAATGTATATAAAATAGACCAAACCCGGATATAAGAGAAACCCGGATATAAGAGACTTCTTCTCCGGTCCCGAAAACTCTCTTATATCCGGGTTACACTGTAGTGCAAATAGTTACAATACCTCATCTCAGAAATGAATATGACAAACAAGGAAAATTTGATAAATTTTTATTTGTGTTTTTTCTAGTATTCTTAAATTGTACCGTTTGGTGTGGTTAACGGAAGGTAAAAATGTCCGTAATGCCTATTGTCCTAAACTCTTTCGTACACTTCTTTACCCATTTCTTGTTTCTTTTTCACGGTTGTCTTTTTTAATTCAAGAAAAACTCAAAAAAAAATATATATATATATATATATATATATATATATATATATATATATATATATATATATATATATATATATATATATACCAGGTGTAACAGCAAAATTGTCTAAATCATATAACAGCAAAATTATCCAATTGTTAGACTAAGCTTTGAACCGTTGTATCTTAGAAATGATTAAAGATACCTTACTGGAATTCTCCGAGGTTTTTATAATACTACCGGACTATACTTTGAATAATAAGAATGTATTTACCTCTAAATTGAAATGATGATCGCTCTTGCTGCTGTGACTTCCTGAACCAGTTTTCTTTAATTTTCCCTCTTTTTTTTTTAACTTATTCTTGATGGTTCTTGAATGGATTTTGAAGATGGAAGCTAGAGTTTGAAGGTTGGTGCCATTACTGAAGGTCTGAATGATCTTTTTCTTCTCACCAATGCTCAGTTGGTAACACATAGTTAGGCTGATAAAAAACGATTCTAACATGTTCTCTTTCTAACTGAATAACTCAAATGGTTTTTCAGTGATTCTTACGACAAATGGTGTCAAGATGGCGAAACGTCTTACATAAAAACTTGAAAAAAAGAAACTCAATTAGTTTGTTGGTTTTTTAGATATTAAACATTTTATGGGATGGACAATAATCGCATGCTGTTACACCATTTGGACAATTTTGTTATTACACCCAATGTATATATATATATATATATATATATATATATATATATATATATATATATATGTGTGTGTGTGTGTGTGTGTGTGTGTGTGTGTGTGTGTGCGTGCGTGTGTGTGTGTGAATAAAGATAAAGGAAACTTATCTTAGCCGACGTGTTTCGTCCTCTGATGGACTTTCTCAAGGCAAATGTAAGGATTTTATTTAGCAAAAAGTATTTATACACAGAAGTAAATTACGAACGCTCATCAATATACTTCAGGCTAACTGAAAGTCAAGGCAAATTATGGAGGATCTTAAGGATAAAAAAAAATAGAGGATAATAAAGAAAAAAGTGGACATCTCCTTTCACCAATGTGCAATAAGATCTTTGTGTTAAAACTTTCATCTGGATTCTTGTTATAATAATTTACCCATACACGCATGAACTCTCCCAGCTATAAATAGGAGCAGGTACTGCTTTTTAGAGTGTAGTTTTCAGCAGTCAGCTCTGACAGTCTGACCAAACATTCTTGCTCGTTTGTATATGTTTCGTATTACTGTTTCTGTTAATATATTTGTTTAACTCAATTCCTCTCTTTGTACATTATTTACATTATTCGGACTATTGTCCTCATCTTTGTCGCCATATTTATCACAACGTTTCGGCCGTTGTACGCTCCGGCCTTCTTCAGGTGGTTGGAATTTCGAACGGAATCCTTTATTTCGCTCACTGGGGTAGACTGTTCTAGTTCCACGTGCCATGTTTCAGTTCGAATGTAAATAATGTAAATAATGTACATAATACCTCATCTCAGAAATATAGACAGACTCCTCTCTTTGTGTTTTTATTTTCTGGCCCCAACAAGGACACGACAGTTCTATAAGTATGCGTACCAAATCTGAGGACTATACTTGAAATATTTTGTTCGTGTATAGCGCGCAGACAAACTCCTTCCTGTTTTTTTTTTTTTTAATAACCATGTCCCTTCGAGAAGTTAGTGATCATGGCTCATCACATATTGCTTTTCTTTAATATCTGTGAACCACCATGACTTCTTGGGAATGATAGGGAAATGGTTTTCTGTTGCCTTCCACTCGGTTTTAAAGCCAGAGTTGTTCTTTTTTTTTAAGCATTACGCCCCGTGCAAGGCGTGAAGCCACTAGGATGCAGGGGGTTGCAGAAGATTTGGAGCGAGAGCAGATACGAGTGATAGAAGAAAGGATGAGGAGAGGGATAGTGGGTAGATCAAGGTAACTGGATGTGTCGATTGGCATTACATTTGAATAGTTGGAGATTATAGCTCTCAGGGAAACAGTAATTGGGAAGGTGTTCCACAGGCGAGAGGTGCGAGGTATGAAGACATTGGCGTAGAAGAGACGGCTACATTTAAAAGTTTCTACAGTGTAAGGGTGGGAGCGGGATGCCAGCCTTGTAGGGCGCTTGAATTCATGGAGTCTGGGAACCAGTGAAAGCAACAGAGAGAGGCGACGGCGCGTCTGTGAGAGAGTGACTGTTGACGAGACGCCAGATCAGGTCCAGTTATATTACATATCCGTCTCTAGATCTTGTCAAGAACTCCGAGGTAAACAGAAGGTGCCCCAGACCATATATGGCAGCAATACTCTATGCAAGGGCAAATGGTTGATTTGTATATTTGAAGTATCGATAACGGGGAGAAAAATTTCCTGGCGCGGCACAGAGGGCCAACTTTCCTCGCGGTGAAAGAAGCAATTGACTCAATGTATTTGTTCCATCTCAGGTCAGCAGTCAACGTGAGACCGAGCAGACGTAGTGAGTTGCTCTCAAGAAGTTGACTATCAGACATTCTAATGGGGAGCAGGGAAGGATCTCTATGGTGATTAATAAAGAGTAGTTTAGTTTTTGAGGCGTTATAATTGACCAGCCAATTCTTGCCCCAATTAACAACCGATTGGAGGTCCATTTCAAGACGCACGGCCAGGTTAGTTTTGTCACCGACACTAGATTTGTTTTTGAGGCAGGAGTAAATTGTAGTGTCGTTCGCGTAGATGCCAACTTGGGAATCTATGGCGTCAGGAAGGTCGTTGATGAAAATAAGGAATAGGGTGGGGCCAAGGATGGAGCCTTGGGGAACACCTGCGTTCGTGGGATAGGAACTGGAGGAGAATCCGTTGAGAGATAGGAACTGGAGGAGAATCCGTTTGTAAACTAGTTACCAATCATAGCTTGAAAGCATAGGCTACCTTGCTATTTTACCCACAGCAGGCGGCAGGCTTACAACCACATCACGTTGAAACAACGGTACCCGTACAATCAACAAAGTTAAGCAACGTCGAACCTGGTCAGTACTTAGATAAAGTGAGCGCCTGGGAATAAGAAGTGCTGTAAGTTTGGATGTGCGAATGGTGTAATAGATAATGGCTCGGAGTTGTTAATCTGAGTGCCGAGTTCCAGTTCCCATGAATATCCTTGAGAAAGATATGAATCCACCTGTTCTCCTCTTAGCTATGGGTTAATTATTAAGATTTGTATTACTAAATCATTAGTATCTATAAAAAATAAAAATAAAAATAAAAGAATTCTTACAATTTAAAAATTATTTTGGGGCTCTGAATGCAATGAGTTGATAAACCTTAGAAAATGAAACAATTGATGCGGGGTGGATATATTGGTGCTAATGCGAACACAATAGATAATTTGAACCCGGCTGGACGATTTTGTTTTCCGCACTAATAACCATTAGATTACCTGCGCATATCCTTCCGTTTGCATATTTACTTGAGGCGACGCATTGATATTCAGAAATAGTCAGTAAAATAATGTTTAATTGTTGTTGTTTTTTTTCACACTTCATATATTCTCATTCCTGTCTCTTACGTTATTCAACTCAGAACACTATGAAAACTGTTCGCAATGAAAGCCTGTCTGCCTGTCGAGTTCTCCAACTTACAAGATTAGTTGACAACTGTAAAAAGAGACTGGATTAATTATTAATTTTGTCCTTCGTCAAAGCTGAATTTTACTCCGCATCGACGAACTAATGATCATCACTCGTTCTATTCGATCAGATATTCACATTGCGGTAAAACTAGATTGACAATCGACAACCGTCAAGTATTTTACCATTATATATATATATATATATATATATATATATATATATATATATATATATATATATATATATTATACCAACCTTGTATTCGGATATATATATATATATATATATTCGGTTTTGAAAAATATAAAAACCCTAATTTTATTTTTTAAATAAATTAAAAGCATTATTCTATTTCATCTTCATTTTGGATAACTTTTAAAATTTATTTTAAATATAAAATCACGTTTCCATGGTTACAGAATATTCTACAAATTGAACACGGGTGTCTAGATTTTCCTTAAATCATTGTATCAATTCTACATTTTGGTAAGGGGGTAAAAACACTATTTTCGTCTGAAAAAAAAAAAAAAAAAAAAAAAAAAATTGTTAACGGTAAAAAATAACGTCATCTTTTTAAAATTAAAGATTTTTTTTTTTTTTTTTAAATACTTTGCTTTCCTTTTTAAATTTTATTTTACTATATTCTTTTTATTTATAACGAATAAATTTAAATTCATATTTTTTAAAAAGTGCTCCGTTTTTTTTTTTTTTTTTCTTTGAATAATTTTGTATGTTTCTAAATTTGATGCATAGCTATATTTAGAGTTTAATATTCGTAATTTTTATTTTTTAATTACATAATAAATTGAAGTTTAATTAGGTATCCGGATTTCATATATAATCTAATATTAATTTTAAAGCATTAATAAATTGTAACTAGGGTTCGTTGTCATGTTATTTGAATTAGCATGTACTTTTAATTTGATTGGCCATTACATCTTCCGTAAAAATAATCCCCCTAGTGGGGGTAGTGGTTGGTTTTGAACTCTTTAAAAACTTTTATTTTACATTCAACACTATCACTTGACAAGACACCAGAAGTGTTGAAACAAAATGACTATCTTTGTAATGATGTTATAACATAACATGTTATAATTTTTAAATAAATATTTATATATATATATATATATATATATATATATATATATATATATATATATATATATATATATCATTAAAACACTTTCTAGTTTCGATGAACTAATTTGAAATCCAACACAACGAAACGTTTCTTATATAGATAAAACAAACAAAAGAACAGGTGAATAGAGACTATCTTGGGTTTGGACATTGGAAATGATAAGGTAATGTAATTTAATTTGATTTGAGGTCCCCACTTATCCTCAGAGATCCTAAGGGGTTTTGTCTCACATATATATTTATCTTTCTTTCATTCTTACCTGAGGAAGCTGGATGCGACGTTTACGCATCGTTAATCAATTCTCCACCTTGTCTCATCATAATCACGCACACACACACATATATTTATGTATATATTTATATACATATATATATATATATATATATATATATATATATATAAGAATGATATAAATATAATATATATATATATATATATATATATATATATATATATATATATATATATATATAAAATGATATTAACAATAATTTTTTTTTAAATCCAGACGACATGCATTTAACGGATGTCAGATTTCATTTAAGAATACATCCCTACCCCTACCAAAACGGATACATCAAAATACAGCGATAATGAATACGCAAACACCCCTCGCCTGTTTGAAATGAATTTCTCTGTTTCTTTGGAAACGTAAATTTTGATTTTTGCTGACTTTAAAACCCTGTAATTTTATAAGTTACTCCAAAATTCGCTTGAGGATAAAATGGAACTAATGTCTTTAATTTAATTACAAAATTAAATTTGGACCTTCCATTTTTGAAACATGGTTAGAACTGTGTAGCGGAAAACCATATTTTAAATCAATTAATTTATAATAAGAATGATATATAGATTTCTTTTAAAGGACGAAACGGTTTACAAAGAAGTTTGTTCAACTTCATCATTCATAGGTAATTGAATAATGAAGTTAAACAAACTTCTTTGTAAACCGTTTCGTCCTTTAAAAGGACTTCATCAGCTAAAAAGTAACGTTCCTATTGATGAAATTATATATAGAGGTAGATATTAAAAATAAACGTCGAAGATAATTATGCACCGGTAAGAAGATGACCTGATGAACGCTAAATTTAAAAAAAAAAAAAACGAAATTTTAAATTTTGCATTCCTACATC
>CAHIKZ030000319.1:435000-722500 GCA_903632075.3 Acanthosepion pharaonis | reverse complement strand
CATTGTATTTTTCCGAATATTATTAATGCATTTTCTTTAAATATTTATTACATTTTAACAATTCAACTGCCGTAGTAATTTTTTTTAAAGAAATACCACTGCAATGTTAAAAATACGCAGGTGTAGGCTTTAAGAAAGCTTAATTCAACTGAGAATACAAGGTTCGCGTATAGTAATTCTTTTATAGTCCTAGAAACAGAAATAGCTCTCTCAAAGAGGAGAGTAGAGATTTTCCAAGCGTAGATTAGATGTGGCACAAGGCCGAAATTACGGGGTAGCCAGTGAGGATCGAACTCACTTGTAATCGTTCTAGCAAGACAAGCTTGCTAACCATTACACCACCTCGAGGTGCCCCTCAAAGAGGAGAGTAACAAAACGGGAGACCACTCTTGATTATTTATAAAAACTACCTCTTCAGTTGCTTGTGTTAAGTATTGATATCACAACTTTTAAACAAATATATATATATATTTTTTTTTTACTTTTTTTAAATAATATTGAAATGTTTTTGAAACCTATTATCGCATCGATTATTTTAGCTAAAAGTAAAATTTTCTTTAAATTTTATTAGATTTTAACTGGTGGTTTTTAATTTTCTTTGAATATTGATTACATTTCAACAGGACTGTCGATTAACTGAATTACTCGTTGATATTTTCAAAAGTATTTAATTAATAGGAATGTGGAAGATTTAAATGAATGAATGAAGACGTCGCTTGGCGATGAAAAATGGTAAACTTCTCAAGCAAGTAATGAACAAAAAAATGATGTAATTCAGATTTTTAAATACTTAATAGGCATAAATAATCCTGTCACTTTTTTCACGGGTTTTGCACTTGTTATAATGCAAGAAACGTGATAGATTTTAGAAAAATGAATAGAGTATTGCTTAAAGATCGAATTTTTTCCAGAAAAAAAGGAACAAGAAAATCATTTCATTTTGATAAGTGTTCTTTATAATGCAATCATAGTGTATTGGGATGGCCAAAAACGGATTCCAAAAGCTAGGCAGGGTATTACGAGACAAGAGGATTTCTTTGGTAACAAAGAAAAGAGTACATTATTTACATTATTCGGACTATTGTCCTCATCTTTGTCGCCATATTTATTACAACGTTTCTTCAGGTGGTTGGAATGTCGAACTGAACCATTTATTTCGCTCACTGGGGTAGACTGTTCTAGTTCCACGTGCCATGTTTGATGGATGTCAGTTATCAGTTATTTCCTGTTGATTTCCCTCTGAAAGTTCTCCACTGCCTTAACGGGGTATTCAACTCACACTCTTTGGGTCCTGTCACTGGATCTAACTAACGCCTTTATCCACTGTGCCATGTGTCCTTGAGGACATCTGTGTATGAATTTCTGGATATTTTAAACCTAATGTCTTCAGCAACCAAAAAAAAAATGGTTCTACAGAAGGAAGCTAAGGATATCATGAACGGAACATGTGGACAAAGATGAGGCACAAAGAAAAAGCTTATATTTAACATCAGGAAGACGCAGATGAAATTTCTGGTACACGTAATGAGAAAGGAGGGCTTGGATGATCTTGGAAACTTACAGGGCGAAGGGAGGGAAAGCAACGCGTGATATACCTAGCGGACTTAAGCAAGCGGATGATAGAACAGGATCTGGGAGATGTAGCAAAAGGATAAAACATATTGAGTTCTACAAGGGAACTACAAGAACTAGTGGAGAGCCATGATCGCCTACATCCTGAAGGGACACGGCACATAAAAGAAGTGTATTCTTAGAAGGGAAATTTGAGATAGTTTCTACACAAGATGAAAACAGTTCTTATTATTATGATCATTATTATTATTAGTAGTAGTAGTAGTAGTGTTGTATGTTCGGTATCATCTTATCAGAGAGTAATTTTAAGTGGTTAATTATCAAGTCACTTGCTGGGTGTATGACTAAAAAGGGCACTATAAGTTATCTATGCACATTTGAGACGTTTCCTTTAGATTATTATTATTATTATTATTATTTGTGTATGTTATGTTTTCTGCTTTGTATCCTGTAGAGCTGGGTCCAAACTATGGTCCTTAGGCCCTATAAGAGAATTGTCATTTAATTGATGGCACTTTTAGTATGTGAGATGTTCCTAATAGGGCGATCTTCTGGGCAACTTTTATGTTGATGTTACCTAGAACACTGTTAGTAAAAATGTCCATTTCTTTTTCTCACGAGGCTCAGTGCTCCGGTTACTACTGGTACAGTCTCATTTTTCATTCCCCACATCCTGTTCATCTCGATCTACAGGTTCTTGTATTTGGATAATTTCTCGGCAATCTTTATGGAGGATTTCTTTCAGATCGTACTGCTATGTCAATAAACATACACTTCCTAAATATTATTATTATTATTATTATTATTATTATTATTATTGTGTTTTATCTTTTTGTAGTCCGAGTTACTTCCAGGTCTCAACCAGATACTTCAAGAGACAATTTTTTGTTGTATCATAAAATGCAAATAGATTTCTTAAAGCAAATCGTCCCAAGCAAGGCGGGAATGCCACTAACACGCAAGGGGACACAGAGAGTAAGAGTAAAGAGGAATGTTTAGGAAAAGGATAAAGAGAAGGACAGAGATCAAGGTCAAGGCATCAGAAGATGTCGATTGACATTACATTTGAATATTTGAAGATTATAGCTATCAGGGAAGCAAGTGATAGGAAGGGAGTTCCACTGACGGGAGGTACGAGATAAGAAACTGTTGGAGTAGAAGAGATAGCTACAGTTAGTCATTTCAACAGTGAAAGGTGAGTCCAAGTTGCCAGCCTAGTAGCACACTTAAATTCATGCAATTTGGGAATCAATTAAAGTAGCTCGTCTGAGCAGTTGCCATGAAAGTACTTGTAGAAAAGACAGAGGAAAAACCACAGTACGTCTGTGAGATAGCGACTGCAGACGAGATGCCAGATTAGGGCCAACCACGTTGCATATCCGTCTCTGGATTTTGTCTAGGATCTCGAGATGAACAGCGAGAGCACCAGGCCATATATGGCAGCAGAATTCCATGCAAGGATGAATGGTTGATTTGTAGATTTGAAGATGGACTCAGACGAGAAAAGCCTTCTGGCGCGACACAGATAATCAACTTTCCTTGCGGTAGATGAAGCTATAGATTCAATATAGTTATTCCACTTTAGGTCAGTGAACAACGTGAGACCAAGCAGATGAGATACCATGCAATCACAGACAGAAAAAAATGTAATTATGGTCATTGCATTGTGAGAAATTTATGGAAGATGTGAGAATTATCCACCAGCAGGTTTTTTTTTTTTGCAATTCACATATTTTAGAACGACAAGGAATTTGATCTACATATATATTTGCTCCTTTTGGTACCACTCACAAAGGTAATTAGTGGCAGAGTGGGTCTTTCTTCTCATTCTTCTTCTTCTTCTTCTTCTTTATTAAATTTCACTGAGTGCAGGCTAGAGAGCCACTCAAGGTAGAATGCTACTGTCGAAATGATAATTATGAACGAGATGTGTGACACAAGGAGCGCTATTTCAAATCCTGTTGGGAGTTGATAGTTTATTCGAGAACCACTATGCTTGTTTAACGGCTGCAAGATGTAAAAAAAAACGAATGAGATTTGGAAAAAACACAAAAATAAGTTGAAAGAAAAATTAGTCAAAGATTAATAATCTCAATGCGTTGAAATTAATACAGTTTTCTACTATTAGATCTATTACAACTGCTAAGCGTAAACAACAGAAAGAAAATGAAAGAAAAACTTGTCAAAGATGTTACTCCGATAAAATTAATGAAGATAAATGATTGAATGTCACGTTGACCAAAATAACGGGTGAACCATGAAAGTTGTATTCTCCAATTTGCATTTCCTTCGTTATAGGCATTATTATATCCTTGACCGTATTTCACGGACGGAATGGAATAACTGAATGAAAAGCAATAACAAACATGCTTTATTCTCAGAAAGAGCCTTATACCACTGTCATAGACAAAATTATATATACATATTTACACATGTCCCACGCAGAGAAAATATAACATGTAAAGAACAGCAAGCAGAGTGAAGGGAGAACGAAAAAAGTCAGTCTTAAGTGTAATGATTCCCAACAGCAATTGTATCTGCGGGAGATTCTTCTGTGTTTCTGGAGAAGCCATATTTAGGATTCCAGATTAAAGAGGGTCGGATTTATCTGCTATGTCCGCAAACGGGAAACGGTGAGTCCTACGTTTCTTCCAAATTGATAAACTACGAGCCGGAAATATCATCTGTTGAAAATTTCTATAGGAAAACGACGCCATAGGCTTGTAAGCTGCACCACACGTTGGAGGAGGTAGCCCGAACCCGGGCCAAGGGGCCCGGACTAAAAAAGGAACAGCTCGATTTGACTCCTAGAGGCTGACTGGCTGCCACTTTCGTCATTGTATGAAGTGACGTCACTAAGCGATCGTCACCTGACCACGTGACTTTTCTCCACCAAAGGGAGATAATCGCTTTTGTATCCCTGGAAAATTGAGACAGCTTCATTTTACTTTTCGACTATTTCTACTACTACACAAGAAATAAGATGAAAGAAAATTAGTAAAAATTAATAGCATCAATTGAGACAGGTTAATACTATTAGATCTACTACTACTGCTAGACGTAAACAACAGGAATAAGATGAATAAATTAATAATACTAATGCGATGAAAATAAAACTTCTTAATACTAGGTTGTTTCAGTAAGACGGATTATATATAAGGGTGTTTCATTAAGACGGATCAAAGTCAGCAGTAAATAAATCAGTGTTATTGGTGAACATTTATTTATTTCCCTATTGGATCATGTCATTTAAGTCATGGCAATTTTGTGTGAAAAATAATATCGCCCAAATGTCCGCCAAATCGGAAAGAAAAAGGAAAAATCATTAAACGCTTAAACTTAATTCACATTAAAATCAGTCCAAGTTATTGGAACAGCCTTTATTATATTTACTACTGCTAGATTATACAGTAGAAATAATAGGATAGCAGATTCCTAAAATTTACGATGCTTAAAATCTCATTCAATGAGTATCTGTGCCAATATTTTGTTACAGTGTCAACAACTTAGCCTCAGTTGTTTATAAATCAGTGAATCGTTTGACAGGGTCAGAGATCATCCTTAACTCTAATTCAGAAAACACAAGCTTCATAAAAATCCAATGGCTTATATTCACATATCCTGAAATCAAATTCTGTAACATAACTGGGTAATATTACGTAGATGATTGTGTATCTAAGTATCTTTCATTTCCGCGTATGTTTCTTTCTTTCGTCTTTTGTTTTCTCATTTGAACTTCTTGGGCGCCTTGTTGAATCAATTCTACCTACTGCTCCTAGGTCAAAATTTACGAACAGTTCGCGAAAGAATGTCTTCTTCACCGAAGAGACTCATTTACGATATAAAAAAATTGACGAGTGAAAAAAATTACGGTATGGCACACAATTATACTTTGGAATGGAACAATTCGATGGCAGAAGAAATGATGTAGGTAGACAATGATTGATTAAGTAGGGAGGGCCTACTTAGAATATGAGCATTCGAAATCCTGTTTTTTTTTGGGGGGGAGGGGGTGCAGATTGATTTCTGATAGCGTTGAAAAACATGGAACTGAATATAGAAGTGGGGCTGACACACTCACATAGCATTCAACAGCATACACAGACACACACATACACACACACAAATACCATAAAAAATATATAGCGTGCGATGGGTAGCTTATCGCCATTTTGTATTTTTTATTTCGCACTTGCGCGTTGTTTGTTTTTGACCTTTTTCCCGACTGCACACTATAGTAGGGTCAGTTGAGCACCTTCTGCGAGAAAAAGAGTACCATGATGCAATTTACTCCTCCAGAAATTTGGAAACGCGATTCTGCTCGCGCTGGAAGCTCTAATATGAATATTTCAGAGTGCCAATCTGAGGATACTGCAGCGGATTCGGAAAGAGTTGAATGAGTCTAATGGTGATTACGAAGGTACGGCATCTCGGAAAATTCATTCTGATCGTTCTAATGCGATAAGAACTCCCGAATTTGTTGATGAGGGCCTGAGACTCAACACGGAGATCTACATCAAGTGCCTTGAGGAGGTAGTACTGCTCTGGGACCAGAGGGTTTGCTGCTAGAAGACCTTATGTCTGGCATCAGGACTCTGCACCATGCCACACAGGCAGGTAAACGTAGTCATGGCTGTCTGACAATTTCTTCGACTACATCACCCTTTACATCTGGCCATCTCACTCCCCAGACTGCAACCCCCTTGATTATTATGTGTGGGGCGCAGTTGAACGAGAGACCAACAAAACTTTTTGCAACGTCAAAAATGAACTAAAGTCAAGGATTATAGCAATATTTACCAACTTAAACAAGTAGACTGTCCAGAAACGTTGCAGGAAATTCCGAAGTTGTGTTGAGGCCATGGTTGATGCCAATGGCGATTTTATTGAATAAATTTTTTCTTTATTATTTCAAGATATGTTTGTGTAATTTTAGTAAATATGTCCGTTAAAGCGAGATGTCAGAGTTATATTCATTTTTGCGTATTTTAAATGACAATTTATCCATCGCATCCTGAATATAAATGTTTCATTGATTGTAACAGACATGGAAAATCTTATAAGTATTTCTAATATTCTTACAATTTTCCAGCTGAAGAGGTTAAGATAGTGAAGGAACTCTCCATAATGATGATTGTCTTAAGTGCTTTCAGCCAAGTCATGAACCACTTTCAAGGAGTTCGTTGTTAACATGTTTCAATGCTAATATGTTCATGTTTTATAGCCACCAAAAATCGGCACGTTTATAAACACACAAAAATATTCGAAATTCTTTTAAAAATCCTGGGGGTCGATGAACTGTAGTAAACTTTTTCAATTTATGATTAGTAAATATTGTTTTTATTTAATAACAATATCACTTGACTGCTACAAATTAATACAGAATTTTTTTAAAAAATTATTCTAATTAAATTTTATTTTTAAATGAAAACATTTCTTATAAAAATTTTTCATTAATCGAAAAAAAATGCATAAGACAATATTCTCCATAACATATTTTATTCATAAAAGCAATGAAAAGCATTTCTGATTAAGCAGTGTTTTAATTTTATTGCATTTTTATTTTACGATTTAGAGCAGATTTTCTGTAATTGGAGATCCTGTTTGACAAAATATATTTGATTCTCCTGGGACTTGTACTTATAACTGATAAAAAACACTGGGATTTACAAAAATGAATTTTTCGAAATAAGTGTGGCGTAACAAATGTAAAGAAACATACTTTCACCAAGATTTTCTAAAACAGAAACATTTCAAAATTAATTTCATTCATTTTCTGAATAACTCTTGAAAGTTTCATCAAAGTTCTCCACTTATTTGATGTACTTCTAAAAAAAAAAAACAACTAAAAAACAATATCTGTTTATATTTCTGAGATTAGGTATTGCAACTATTTATACTATATTACATTGTTCGAATTGTTGTCCACATCTTTATTGTTATTTTCACGACGTTTCGTCCGTTGTACTCCCCGGCCTTCTTTATGTGATATACTTTGAAATTTCAAACAGAACCATTTATTTCATTCATCGAGGTACATTGTTTTAGTTCCACATGCCATGCCTTTTCTGGATATCTCAGTTTCAGTTAATTCTTTTAGTAACTCAACTCTTCAAGGTTTTGTTCACCCCTGCTGTGGCCAGGTATCGAACTCACAAGAGAGAAATTTCTTATGCCAACGCCTTCGTTCTTAGCGGAATTTTATCAAGGCACGTGTGGAAATTTATATTCGGTAACTTGTATTCATACAGAGAAGTAACGTAAACAAAATATATTGTCAGATCTTTCAAGTTTTGAATTCTATAACGCTCTAAAATATTACTGTGTAAGGAAATGAAAAGTATGGATGACGTGATGCAATTTTCGGCCTATTAAAGGAAAGTGACGCCAATGTTTTTGTCGTTGCTGATTTTATATATATATATATATATATATATATATATATATATATATATATATATATATATAAAACTTATTATTATTTATTTATTTATTTTTATGCATTTTTATTTGTCTATTTAATTAATTAATCTATTTATTTTTTAATTCTTTAAAGTCAATTTTTTTTTTCATTTTTTTATATTGGCTTGAGAATGGGGCGTTTCTTTTAACAAAGGAGATATTTGAAAAAATCCATAACCTCATTTAATATATACGTACACACACACACACACATACATACATACATTATTTATATTAATATACTTCCTAGACTTGCATTTGTTTTGGCAACAAATAAGTACATAGGCACAGGCTCCGTGTTATCGCTGGGTGGAATTCATTAACTCTTGTGATGAGGGCCCAATCAAGAGCCCTCCGCAAGAGCTACCTTAAATCCCGCCTGATAGGGCGGCTTTTAAACTAGCATATATATATATATATATATATATATATATATATATATATATATATATATATATATATATATATATATATATATGTATTTATGCATTAAAAAAAAATATGGATCAATATTCAACGATAATGTTATTAAATTTATCAGACGTCACGAAAAGAATTTTCATAAAATATAAATAGACAACACTTGTCTCTCTCTCTCTCTCTCTCTATATATATATATATATATATATATATATATATATATATATATAAAAAGGTAGGATGTATGTGTCTGTGTGTGTATGTAACGAATGCACGGCCGCAATTTCCGACGGATTTGCACCAAAAGTTACATGCACATGCTCCAAGTTAGTGAAAAGGCCAAGACCGACTTTGCATTTCCCAACTCGCATCGATAGTGGAAATAATCGATTTTTTCATGCTTCTACGGCAGTTCATGTAGTTTGCGGCCATTTTCTACTGGTCAGAGTGAGAGCCTATAGCTGGCTGCCACGAATAGGCAGGAAGATTTTATTGGCCAGCGTGAGAGCCAACAGCTGAGGAACACGAATGTTAACTAGCATGCTAGCATGCAAAAAAATCGATAGCTGCATTCGTCACAAGTGGGAAAAATTTATATCTGCATGGCACTTTATTCCAATTGGCTCATTCGCTTGCTTAAACTCAACGTTGATTCTGATTCCGCAGAACTGGGTTGGGTCTGCAAAAGTATTTGTGGTTAACATTCTTTTTTCATTCGGTTTTTCCAGTTACGAGTCCTTTTTTTTAAACTGATCGTTTTGTGTTCATTTTGTTTAGTTCTTTTTTCGTAACAGATTGAATGTTTAGTATCGAGCTTAGAAAAAATTCGCAGTGTGAGATAGGCAAGAAGTAAGGCATGTAGCAACATCAGCACGGCAAAGGGCACTCCTTTAAATGCAAGGAAGGGCAAAAATATCTTAAGTCAAGTGATAGCAATTGCTGTATGAGTCGTACGATTTTTGAATCAAGCACGGGCAACACCGGGCCATGCTGCTAGTATATATATATATATATATATATATATATATATAATTGTCTGCTGCATTTTGGACTTGACCAAATTGTTAGATTAAACGTTGCTTCAGCTCTCAAATGTCTTCCTAAACTTGCATTTGTTTTGGCAACAAATAAGTACATAGGCACAGGCTCCGTGTTATCGCTGGGTGGAATTTTTCTTTCTGCCTTGGGAACGAAAATGACATTGCAAGTCAGCATAAGATTTCACATGAAATGCACACACAAAGCATGTTAGTTTTAGCTGCTGGTTAATTTCAGACACTCTCCCTTATCCATGTTCGCTATAGCGCTTCATATACGTAACAAGACCAGCTCTGAAGAGAACAACCCAACTATACACTGGACAAATGCGTCATGCAGTAATTTCTGAACCCGAAACCTTCCTAATCTTGTATTGGTCTGGAAAGCATTATCTTGGAAGTCGGTTCCACAAAGTAGGTTTTTTTTTCCGAGTTGAACTTAGTTTCTCACTAATGAAATACGAATGGAATGAGGGTGGTTCGTCTTAATGTACCCACCGTCGTGTGTCTTAGCTGTGAGGGTTAGAGTTGATGGAACTAAGTAATGTAGCGCGACTGAACATTTTCCATGGAAATAGCGATAAAAGCCATAGAAAGTCAATATGTAATGGTAGGTGGCGCCACCATAGCTTGACGCTATGGAAATGCCGAAACCTATATCACTTGAGATAGAGACAGCATAGCTCAGCATTTCTCAAGAAATCTTCCGACCACTTTGAATTGTTACCACGTCGAGTTGTCACGTGAGCAAATTAAGAACATTCCGGCCGGATCCTGACCTAAAATCCTGAGACTGTTTTCGGCGATTTTTTTCTATGATAACAATTCTTATAACTTGGAAATAAATTTTTTGAATAATCGAAATTAATTGCGAAATCAAACGAAAGTCACCCATGAAATAAAAAATAATTGTTCGTGCGGAAAGTAAGGACCTACGTACATCAAACTGTCTTTAAATTAAGTGGCGGCAACAACAGACTTTGAAAACAATAGAAATGTTGTTCTACAGAAGGATGCTGAGAATACCATGGACCGAACATGTGAGCAACGATGATGTTTTACAGAAAGAAGATGGAAAACACAAAAGGTCACTTATACTTAAGATTAAGAAGAGACAGCTGTAATTTCTAAGGCACATAACGAGGAAAGAGGGCTCGGAAAATTTGACACTCACGGGACAGATTAAAGGCAAGAGAGACAGGGAAACAACATATAACCTACCTAGCGAGCTTGAGTAAATGGATGGCGGAGCAAGATTTAGGAGAGACAAAATTTATTAAGAGCTACAAGTTGTGGAGAACCATAATCGCCAACGCTCTGAAGTGACACGGCACATGGAAGAAGAAGACTGGCTTCTCAATACCTTGCGCCAAATCGATTAGAGAATGTTTCGTTCAGCATATTTTCAGTATTTTTTTTTTTTTTTTTTAATCTATTTCGTTTCCTTTTTACGCCTTTATTTGTAAATCGTTTTTATTTATTTTCTTACATTTTCGTTTTGCTTACTTTTTTCCTGTTTTCTTCCTTTCGATAAAATTATATTGATATCAAGTTTGGAGGTCGTTATGCACCACTTGAAATAAAAGCTTTTTTTTTTTTCTTTTTTTTTCTTTTTTTTTTCTTTTTTTCCTTTTTTTTTTCTTTTGGTGAGGAGTTGTGAATTGGCGCCAAGATGAACGAAGAGAGGTATTTTAACCAATCAAGATACAATTGTCGGGTCGTCTGTCTGTCTACTTATTGGTTATTCACTGTCCAAATCCTCAACCAGCTACACTCTTTAAAAGACCTTCAAATTTATTTTCTTTTTATGTTAGGTATATTGAATAAGAAATGCAAATGGGTGTCTGATTTGTTTGCGGTGTTCAGCTGCTTGCATAATTCGGTGACGAGGAGTGATGAGAAATATGTATGGGTCAGGGTTGGTTACAGGCCATATAAGAAAAAAAAATAGAAAGAGTATATTTGGGAGTAGAGTGGAGAGAAAAGTAAACATAATAGAAGTCAGAGAAGGAACAAGAGACGGACGCGAAGAGGGGAAATAAAAACAAATGTAACATCCGGACAGTATGACATGGAAATATAGATTGAATCATAGAAGGATATATGTACAGAGTGAGTCAAAACGCATACAGAACGAAAGAAACAGGTAGAACAGGGCCAGCGCTTTGGGGTGCTTAGGGAGCCTGTCTCCAGAAAATCATTTCCTCCATCATTAAAATGATGTCAATTAGCTTTAATCTGTCAATTTTTACTCGCATTTCCACCCAGTAACTTAAAGCTTCCTAATTCACTCAAAACACACTGACAAAGGGTCGGCCTGTGGTAGGAATAGTAACAACAAACCACGGAAGATTATTATGCGTTTAAAGGAGATGGGCGCCGCCGGATAAATATCTTTGTAATAATTTTTAAACGTCTCATTACACTATGGTTGAATATTGCAAAGTTGACAAGCACGGGTGTCTGTCATGGATTTCTGCTTATTAAAAAATGGCTTCTTTTTTTTAAGCAATTCACCCCATACAAGGCGGAAGTGCCACTAGTACGCAAGGGGTTAAAGAGGATTGAGATGAAGAGTAAAGAGGCATGTTTGGGGAAGGATACAAAGAAGGACGGGGAACAAACTCAGGGTGTCAGATGTCGATTGACATTATACTTGAATATTTGAAGATTTCAGTCATCGGGGAAGCAAGGAGAAGGGGGTTCCACAGACAGGAAGTGCGGGAGAAGAAATTGTTTGACTAGAAGAGACGGTTACAATTAACCGCTTTGACAGTGAAAGGGTGGGGCCGTGATGCCAGCCTGGTAGCGTGCTTAAATTCATGCAGCGAATAAATCCTCTAGGTCTGAACGATGACAATACTTATAAACTGGCGCTACAGAATCACAGACGAAGAACATTAACAAATAACAAAAACATATCACTTGAAAACTACCAACTGCAGCAACAATTAAAATGGGTAGCATAGAAGGAAAAATAACCAGCTTGTTGGTTTTCCACAAAACCACAAACAAATGGTTAGGAAGGAAACTTCCATCAATTCTACAAAGTCAGTGAATTTGAGAAATTTATTTTCCGGGAAAACTGTTTTAATAGAAATATTTGATAAATTTCAACACTAACTATCCATTGAACGAGGAGCAAGTGTTTCCTTATAAGGTAACAACTATTCTCACGATTATTATTATTATTCGTAACAGAAAACAATAATTAATTAAGATCTCATGTCCTGGGATCCGTCTCTCCTAGACAGTACCTTCCCATTGCACTAAAAGGAGTACACTCTGACATCTGCGCCAATATCTAAAGGGTCCGCCCTATTTTGGTATGGCCGACAATAAATTGCGATCTTATAGTATGCGTCATATCTCAAGTGGATATAAGAATTGCTCCACATTAAAAAAAAAAAAAATGACCCCGTGTCACGTTTGGCCTTCGTATGGCGTCAAATAAAGATCTACAAGCCAAACCAAACACACAGACACAGATTAGACATGAAGTTTAGCCAAGTAACTTAAACTCCGCCATTGTCACGTAGCATCCATAGTGTTTATATAAATTACTTTTATATAACTGTCTGCTCACACGTATATTACGTAAGTAGAAGCCGTTGGCAAATTCATTTCATCAATTATGCATTTCCGGATGATTCCGTTTTTAGCGCACTTTCTGTTTTACAGTTTCTCTGTCTGGCCGTGTTTCTTCTTCTTCTTCTTCTTCTTCTTCTTCTTCTTCTTCTTCTTCTTCTTCTTACTCCTTGAGTAAGAAGAAGAATTATACTAACATTGATAACTGGGCAAACATGGACAAACATGCCTGCGATAAGACATAGTGTCAAAGGGATGCTTTTTTTTCCCATGACACCGCTTTTTTTAACTACCTTCACTCTTTGACAATGTTTATTGCTTTAAAAAACGATTATTAGAATTGTAATAAAACCTAAACATATGATGAAAGTAAATTTACACATTTTTTTCTTGGGAATTTACAACAAAAATATCAAACATCATTTACTTATTAGATTGTCTATTTACAAGAATATTTTCATATTTACAGCATTCTAACAACTAATGCAATATTTACTTTTACCAGTTTATAAAGAGATAACTGTGAAAACAATTATTATTCATAAATTTATAAACATTTACTAGATTATTAAAATAGGTACCTACATGATATCGCTGGAAAATGGGCATAGCAGGATAATAACGGCCTTAAACTTGATGAAAATAATTTTTGTCGTCTAAATGTTTATGTTGTTATCAAGAGGAAAGATCAAAGTATTTTTTTTTATTTTTTAATAATTTCTAGCACGTCCAAAATTTTCGTTAAAAATCTTGTATTTTTTTATCAGCAAAATTGACAGAAAATCTATCGTCAGACATTTTTAACTATTGTTTTCAAAAATGAAAGTCTCCGTTTAAAATTCGTTTAAAAAATCAATTATGATATTTTTTAATTAATTTAAGAAAATTAGAAATTAAAGTTTATTTAAAGTATTTTCAAACAAACATTACTTTCTGCGGTGAAAAAAATGTACTTTCAAATGATAGAAAGCCGGTTTTAACAAATTGACAAGTGACACGTGCGGGATTTCATCTTACGGGAGGAAAAGTTATAGTACGGAAGGTCACAAGTGACAGTTTACCTTTATGTGAACAACTTATTTACCTCGTTATTTTTAAGTAAGCATAGCATGATAAAAACGACCTTAAACTTGACGAAAGTAGAAATTTATCGTCAAAATGTTTATGTCACTACCAACGCAAACCACGTGACGGACTACAGTTTTCATGATGCTTCCGGTCTTCCGTATATTTGAAATTAAGCTATTTTTGGACACAACAAAAAAAAAACGTTATATTAGAGTTTTAGCTATTGGCAACTTGCTGATTGTAACCAGCTTTATTTTATAATCTGTAAATGATAGTTATCTACTTAATAACACCATTGACTAAACTGTACAACATTTTCATTAATTTTAGAATATTTAACAACTTTAATGAAAAAAAAAATAATTTAAGAAATAACAAATAATTGTTGTAAAAATTTATTTTTCATTGAAAACGTTTTTTGCTTTCAGAAAATATTATCCATATTCAAACAAACAAGTAAAAGCAACTAAAAGCTTTTGAAATTAAATAATATCTTTGTTTTATTGAATTCTGTATGTTAATTCAGAGCTGATTTTAAGGTAGAAGGGTGTCAATTTAAAAAAATAAATAAATGATTTGCTTTCCTCAAAGCCTTGTGTTTTTAACTAATTAATCACTAAAACTGTACAAATTAGAATTGCATGTGTTTTCATAAAATTAATTTGGTGGGGGGGTAATACATATAAAAAAAATTTACCATGACTTAAAAAAATAAACAAATTTCTAATAATTGTCATCATTTTTGAATAGTTTCTGAAAGTTTCATTAAAATCCGACAATTATTTTTATTTTTGCAAGATTTTCAAAATTAATGACTACCATTAAAAAAAAATACACAAAAATCCGCCATGTTAGTTAGTAGGACACTCGCTGATGATGAGAAACAATGTTTTTCAATCAAAAGTTAGAATGCTCTAATAAAGACAGAAAAATTTTGAAAAATAATTAAAAATTACTTTGTTCTTTTCTCTTAATAAAAAAAATAAATATTTTGACGATAAAATTTTGTTTTCATCAAGTTTAAGGCTGTTATTATTTTGCTATGCTCATTTTCCAGCGATCTCATGTCGGTACCTATAAATTAAAATATGTGAACCAACTATAAGGAAATCATTATTATTTACCATTTTATAAAATCTAAATCAATTGGCAATTAGCCGATGTTTTACCAACTTTTCCAATAAATAGTATAATAAATAAGGCAAATAAATATATAGTTTTTATTATTTTTGTTGTTAATTCTCAAGGATTCTCATTTTCATATGTTTAGGCTTTATTACAATTTTAATCATGGCTTTTAAAAACAGTAAAGAAGAATGAAGTTAATTAAAAAAAAAAGCGGTGTAATGGGAAAAACTGTCCTTTTGATACTCTGTCTTATTGATGACACTTTTATACATGTTTGCCGGTAACTGTTTGAGTCTTCAGTAAAAATAACTTTGGCACAATAACACATGAATTAGAAGCAATACTAAAAAGAAAACGAAGGAAGAAAATAGATTTTACAACCGGAGAAGTGTAAATACTTGCTTTAATCTAAGCATTTGCAACCTGAATAAGATGAAATGCCTCCTTTTTTAAAAAGCTCTATTTAAAGAAGACGTGTTTCGCTTTCTTTTGACAGGCCAGTCCCGGAACTTATCAGTCTGTTATGAGTATTCGTATATTCACACATTAACTAAGTTTGGTTATCTATTACAAACGGTATAATAAAATGTCTTGCTAAAATCAACATAACTGGTCAAAAGTCCTGCTTAACATGTGCACAAAAACCGAGTTCAATTAACATATCAGCTCAGAGTCCCTGTTCAATTGATATAGCTGCTCAAAACTGCAGTTCAGTTGACATATCAATTTAAAACGCGAATTCAATTGACATATGTCTCAAAACAGTTCAGATGACATATCAGCTCACAACCCAAATTCAACTGACATATCAGCCCGGAATCCTAGTTCAATTGACATATCAGCCCAGAATCCTAGTTCAATTGACATATCAGCTCAAAACAGAATATCAGTTGACATATCAGCTCAGAGTCCCATTCAATTGATATATCAGCTTAAAATCTCAACTTATTTGACATTTAAACTATAATAGAGAACTTTAATTCTATTTATCTGAGTTTCTTTGAAGCATTGTATATCAATTTGTTTTGCATGAATGTCTCGCAACTAACTCAATTCTGATTTGGGTTAAAGAAGTTACTCTGTGTCAGCCTATATATCTCGCACTCTTATTCTCACTCGCTCTTATTATCACTCTCATTCTCTTTCTCACTCTCTTTCTTTCTTTCTTCCTTTCTTTCAAAATAAATTGGTTTTTTAAGCATGAGTAAAAATATTGCTAAAATAAAATAAATTGTATTTCGACCTCAGAAAATGTTTTGGCGTCCGATAGATCGAAAACCACTGATACATATTTATATAACGAGAAGGAAGATCAAACAATTTTTCACGCCATTTTTTTATATAACGAGAAGGAAGATCAAACAATTTTTGCACCATTTTTTTATATAACAGGAAGGAAGATCAAACAATTTTTTCCCACCATTTTTTTATATAACGAAAAGAAAGATCAAACAATTTTTCACGTCATTTTTTTTTTATATTACGAGATAGATGAAACAATATAATCTGCAATTGTCGCACGCACACACACACGCACGCATGCGCACTTCTTGCACTTATCTTTCAACATGAACTTCGGACAATATCTGACGGAATTTCTTCCTTATCTGAGAAGGATTATTGGCAATTTGGAAAATTCGTTCATTAAAATTAATCGACACAAAATGACCGTTGTTTTTACCATTTGCTTTAAAGGACATTTGCTGATTAAATTCACAGAATATATATATATATATATATATATATATATATATATATATATATATATATATATATATATATATGGTGTGTCCTTAAGACGGATTAAAGTCAGCAGTAAATATTGGTGAAAATTTATTTATTTCTCTATTGGATCATGTTATTTAAGTCATGGTAATTATGTGGTGTGAAAAATAATATCGCCCGCGAAGGCTCCGGCGACACACGTCCACTCGATGGTCAGAATTTTTGATGACGTCTCTGCATAGTTGCTCCCCGATCTCACCAATATGCCTTATTAACTCATTCTTCAGCTGTTGAATTGTTGTTGGATTGTTGGCATAGACCTTCCTTCTGAGATGACCCCCAAAAGAAGAAATCTAAAGGCGCACCATCCTGGTGGCCAATTGACTTCGTTGTTTCGAGAGATGGTGCGAATTGGGAACTTCTCATTCAAATTCTGTGTGAACGTCCATTTTCGTAATAGGCTTCGATAACTTTAACACGTTGTTTGATTGCTAATCTTTCCATGATTGAAAGTGCCAACGTCTTAAGTTGATAAATCTGAAAGAAAAAGAAAAAAAAGTCATTAGACGCTTAAACTTAATTCACATTTAAAATCGGTTGAAGTTATTAAAACACCCTTTATATACAGACAGAACTATAAAATGAAGGCTGAAAACAGCCGCGCCAAAAAGGTATAGACAACAAAGAAGTGCTCAATACAAATTTCAAATTCGAATATGTAGAATTACGTAAGAAATGACTAAAATGCTAGCCTCCCTCGAAACACGTGGTTTTGGCGGCAAGGTCTTCGAGCGCAAGTGAGGAGACCCTGCGGCCAAAAAACCTACTGTCATTTTAACCATTTCTTATATATATATATATATTTATATATATATATATATATATATATATATATATATATACATTTTGTCCTTATTATCATTAGTAAGAAACAAAATGAAAATGTAGATTTATTAATAGTAGTATACATTTTAGCTCTGTTATATTACATCAAGTACTGTTTAATTAACACCACCACTCACTGTACGATAGTGTGTGTGTGTGTGTGTGTGTGTGTGTGTGTGTGTGTGTGTGTGTGTGTGTGTGTTTAATCAATTCATCCCAAGAAAAAGATCGGGGAGTAGTATGAACCGGATAATAATCATACTATGTATATATACTAGGCCAAAGTTTATTAATATACAAGTGAATGTTTATTCCAATAAATTATGCATTGACCAACAACTTTTAAGAAAAAAAAATCGGGATGTACTTTATGGGAAATTTGGCACGCCGACGTGGTGTAATGATCAACATGACACGCTAGACCAATTACAACTAGTGAGTTCGAGCCTTACTGAATTCATATTTTCTGCCTTGTAACACATCTAAACTACGCTTAATAAATTGCTATAGTTTATGGGAAATAATAATATATATATATATATTACTTCCTGACCTAAACATATGAAAAGGAGAATTCTTGAAAATTGACAACAGAAATAATAAACACTATATATTTATAGATTGTTTATTTACATTATCTATTTATTATACTATTTATTGGAATGGTTGACAAAACATCGGCTAATTGCTAATTGATTCAAATTTCTTAAAAAGATCCGTCTACGAAACTCTGGAGTCGGGTTGCTGAATCTAACATCAATCTGTTAGTGAAAATAATCACATTTGTATTTATCGTATATATATATATATATATATATATATATATATATGTGTGTGTGTGTGTGTGTGTTTATATATAAATGACCATTGACCACTATGTCCGCTTTTGTATTTACATACGCTCTATCCTTGATATTGAGCACTTTAACATATAAATATAGCAAACCTAAAAAAGCTATATTTTTATCATATCTATCTATCTATCTATCTATCTATCTGTCTCTCTCTCTCTCTCTCTCTCAATATATATATATATATATATATATATATATATATATATATATATATTCTTATTTGTGTAAATGTAATGAAAACAAAATGGTTTATTTTCAGTTTCGTGATTTTATAAAATAAATGAAAACCAATCAATTACTATTCTTAAAAAAAGTTTTAGCGAAATCTCTAAAGAAGCAAAGTAGAGCGGATATAAAATTATTCATTTGTATTACTTTTAAAAAAAAAAAAGTAATTTATAACATAAATATACAGATCAAACAAACGTATAAAATCACATAGGTGCCTGAATAAAAGTATTCTAAAAATAGCCATTTTGTTTCTAAAGTTTCACCCATCAATGACCTTGCTGATGTTATCCCAAGTAATCTACGATGTTGAAGAGGTTTTATCTTGCCTTAAAACTGAAGTCCTCAAAATAACTAAACTTAATTGAATCTATTACCCACCATAGAGAACCCTTCATCTATCAGAATGGCTGATACCAAGGAAAGTTGGTTGGTCTCTGTGTCGAATCGCCAGAAGGTTTTTCTCTGTGTCGCCTGAGTCCATCCTTCAAATCTACAAACCAACCATTCGTCCTTGCACGGAATACTGCTGTCATATATGGTCTGGTGCTTCCGCTGTTCATCTCAAGGGCCTAGACAAAATCCAGAGACAGATATGCAACGTGGTTGGCCCTGATCTGGCATCCCGTCTGCAGTCGCTATCTCACAGACGTACTGTGGCTTCCCTCTATCTAATACAAGTACTTTGATGGCAACTGCTCAGACGAGCTACTTTAACTGGTTTCCAAACTGCATGAATTTAAGCATGCTACTAGGTTGGCATCTCGGACCCACCTTTCACTGTCGAAACGACTAATTGTAGCTATCTCTTCTACTCCAACAGCTTCTTATCTCGCACTTACCGTCAATGGAACTCCCTTCTTATCACTTGCTTCCCTGATAGCTATAATCTTCAAATATTCAAATGTAATGTCAATCGACATCTTCTGATGCCTTGACCTTGATCTCTGTCCTTCTCTTTATCCTTTTCCTAAACATTCCTCTTTACTCTTGCTCTCTGTGTCCCCTTGCGTGTTAGTGGCACTCCCCGCTTGCTTGGGGCGATTTGCTTAAAAAAAAAAAATAGAGAGAGAAAGTGGAAACTGTGTAATCAGTTTAATGTCTTTGAGACTTTTGGCGATAAGGTGGGCAATAGGGATTGGCTTAGAGTTTCTCGTTTATGACCTAAAATGTTTTGTTCAAGAATTTAGAATAATTCTCTGCATTTATATTGACATAATAATCAACTTTGATAAGAGCTATAATTTTACTGCAATTTTGCTAGCCACAAATATTACTCTCCATCCTAAGTCGTGTTGTTTGACTATTTCCATAAAGGATCTAACATCTAGTTCAACCATCTTATATGTAATATACAGCTCTCCTTTCATCACAAAAATAACTGTCGAGAAATCAGTTTTCATGTACTTCTTCACTCGACTTATATATTACTCTTTGTGATGTTGCCATAATATTTGTTTGTTTCTATGCCTTCAGCCAACGTTGCTGATATTGTACATGTTTCATTATGTTTACGTTCGCCACGTCAAATTTTTAAAATATTTTTTACCGGCCAATGAACTGTTCTTATTTATTATGCCTTTAATTATTTTCAAATCATTCCTAAAACCAGCTTTCTTTTTGTTTTTATATTGCCAATATTTTTAGTTCATTTTTTCTTTTTTTCGTTGTTCTACGATCTCACGTTTTTTTTTTTTTTAATTTTTAAAGTAAGGAGGCAGTTCTTAAAGTAAGGAGGTGGAGTAATGAATAGAGGCTCGGATTGAGGAATCGGAGAGCTAAGTTCGAATTCCAGTCGAGTATATTACGTTCACTTACATGGGAAAGCTATTAATCCATCTCTTCGCACTTCCTAGCTATGAATAAATAGATAAACTTGGTCCTATAGCCAGATAGGCTAGGTCCTATAAGCTTGGGTGGCAACCGATCTAGGAGAAGGAAAACACTGAATTTAAAACTAGTCTAAAGCGGGTTGGAACTATGTGTTTAGAATCTGATTATACCGATCTAAACTCCTATTTTTGCATAAAACAGATAAAATTCTCCAACACCAGTTAGATGCAAGACATATCATGGCATAGCCACACGTCTCTCCATCTCAATTTTAAAAATCATAGAACTGTGAAACCGGTAAATGTTCTCTAAATAAATATTCTTAAAGACTCCAGTTGCATTTTCAACTTCTTTTTTCTTATATATATATATATATATATATATATATATATATATATATATTTAGTTAGATTGATGTGAGTTTGTGACCCTGGGTTTCACGCTCTTGCGATTGCAAACTCACATCAATCCAACTAAATATGTTAGCTCTATCACTGATACTGAGCACTTTCAATAAGTAGCCTTAGATATATAATATATAAATAATGTATACCAAAATATATATATATATATATATATATATATATATATATATATATATATATATATATATATATATATATATATATATATACATATATATGTATATACATATATATATATGCATATTATACATATATATATATATATATATATATATATATATATATATATATATATATATATATATATATATATATATATATATATATATATATATATATATATATATATATATATATATATATATATATATATATATATATATATATATATATATATATATATATATATATATATATATATATATATATATATATATATATATATATATATATATATATATGTAATCATTACATTCAAGGAAGGTAATTAAGCCACTAAGTGGCAAGTGTGAGAGAACACGAGAAAAGGAAAATAATACTGAGGAAAGAAAACAATAAAAGAACAGAAATTAAGAAGAGAGACGATGGCGATTTACATTGCATTTAAATTTTTGAAGATCAAAGTTGACTGGAAAACAATAGTCCGGAAGAGCGCTACGCGCGAAAAGTGCGAGAGAAGAAACTGTTAGCATAGAACTTACGGTTACATCTAGCCATTTCAACTGTAAGATGGTAAGACTCTGCCGCCAATGTAGCTTAAATTTGTAGCGTCTAGGTACTAAAGAGGAAAGCTCCTCAGAAGCACTACCATGAAAATATTTATAGAAAAGGCAGAGGGAATCTACTTTACGGCGATGGGAAAGTGACCGACGCCATGATGACACGTATGGCATATACTGTTCAGGGAGAAAGAATTAATTTACTTGAAATCGACCGATAACCTTTGTCTGTTTATTTCCTTTTTTTATCACATTTTTCCAGTTTGCATATAAGTAATGTAAAGCATTTAACCTAATTATTTTTAATAATACAAGGCATGAAAAAAAAACATCTTCATATTGTTTATGAATTCTTGTGGTTTTAGGAGACTGGCATCAACATTTATAAACGGAAAACATTGCTAAATTATTTTATTGACAAAACATACACCACATTCTGTCGTAAGTTAATTTACCACTTATCGAAACTTAGTGAAATTCGTATATATATTGAACAACACATCAAACCAAAATATGATTATTATGATAAGACAAGAGAAAGTTATATAAAATCAACATATAACACTCATTTTAAAGAAAAGCTCAAAAATAGATACTGTATAATACTCACTGTAAAGAAGGTTCAAAATACTATATAACACACATTGTAACGAAATACTCAAAGATAGATTTTATTTAACACTCGTGACGAAAGACACAAAGACAGATATTATATAGCACACATTGTAAAGAAAGGCTCAAATACAGCTCGAATAGAACGTCTGGGCAATTTTTACACACTTTATGTCCAGAAAAAAAACAGACGAACACAAGAAAAGATAAATAAAAAGCTCAATCGAGGTACCTTGTCAATCGTCTTCAATAAAAATATACATATATCGAGATATATATATATATATATATATATATATATATATATATATATATATATATATATATATATATATAAGGTTCGTTGTCAAGTTTTTTAATTCTCATATACTTGTATTTAGATTGGCCATTGCAGTTTATGTAGCAGCGAGGGGTGTTTGGTCCATTTGAACCTTTTAAAACCCTTTTTATTCTACATTCAACACCATCACTTGATAAGACACCAGAAATGTTGAAACAACATGGAAGTTTTTGTAGTGATTTTGTAACATATTTATATTATAATTTTCTAATAAATTTTATATATATATATAGGGCGATTGAAAAGTAGTTCCCTATTTTATGTAAATTGGACTCTCCCATCTAACTATAATTTTTACAAAACGGATGAGTCCATGATACATAAAATAGGGAGTTACTTTTAAATCACCCTGTATATATATATATATATATATATATATATATATGTGTGTGTGTGTGTGTGTGTGTGTAAGAAAATGTTATTTCCTTTAACGATATATATATATATTAAAAGAACCGACAAGGTCTGTATGTTTAACTATTGTATTATATATTATATATTTTATTGTAACAAATGACTGAATATGGTGTGACTATTGTCAAAATTGTTTAAACTATCCGATGTCCATGTGTTGTGATTTTATTTAGTTATATTTATTGTATATATATATATATATATATATATATATATATATATATGGTATATATATATATATATATATATATATATATATATATATATAAATATATATATATATATATATATATATATAAAATAAAAAAAAAATAAATAAATAAGAATTCATTGAACTAGAAGAATCTTCAACAGAATGCACTGGACGGCCGGCCATTTCGTCATATATTCGGGACTCATCAGCAATGCGCAACCACTACCGAGAAACGAACCCGGACCGTTACGATACGACTCAAGCGTCATACCAACTGTACCAACGGTGTAACTCATCCGCGGTTTCTCTAAACCCAACGCACTCTTCCCGTATACATATATTATACAAAAGGTAGAGCCTCCCCATCCGATTTTCCTTATGTTGCCTTGACGTTAAAATATTCTTCTGGGTTTAATAAGTATGCATACCATATTTGAGAATTGTACATGGATTAGTTTGGCCCCGTATAGTAAAAAACACACACATTTTCCAGTACTATATACAGACAAAATGTTTTAATTGAAATAATCACTTATTTGGAATACTTTCCTTCTCCAAAACATGAACGCTCAATCGCTAGCGATCAAACTATGTTTTACCGTCAATTAGTATTTTAAAGAATGATTATTTAAGGAATGGTGATTTTACGGAGTGAGTATTTTAAGGAATATTTATTTAAAGATATTATTATTTTAAGAAATGTCCTTACTGCATGAGCTCAAAATCTTGGCTGGATTTTCCTTTCCTTTCCTTTCTAAAACTGTTCCTTTTTTCTTTTTCTTTTTTTTTTTTTGTCGGGGGTTTCGGAACCTTAACGGTAGGATTGTCTATATTTTTAGTAAGGTCATTATTCACAAACCAAATTAATATTAATAAGGCAGTTTTGATAAATAAACTATATAATTTCATTAAGAAATAAAATTTAAGTACAAAAATATTTTTTTTTTGTAAGCTGCCATTTAAGTTTTTATTTACTTATTGTCGTATTCATTCAAAACCTAGGCGACCATTCACAAATTCCTTTTTTTTAGTATCTGTGAATTGCCATGACTCCTTAGGAAAGCTATTTGAGCGATTTACTGTTGCCTTCTCCACAGTTTTGACTATTAGATTGGCTGGCAACCAAGGCAATAAAACGCACTCTACCCTGGTGTTTAAACCTCATATTAAAGGAGAATACATGTATTCATGTCTGATGTAATGAATATGCATACACCTGGGTCCCCCCTCACAGTAATATGATTGGCTGGTGCCAGCCATAAATGCAGACTACGTGTAGTTTATACTGTAGAAAGAGCGCATTATCTAGCGTGAACAACCGTCTGGACGAGGTCAGTACGCTCAAACCCCGTCACGATCAGGGCCGGATTAAAACCTGTAGGGGTCCTAAGCACTTAAAAGATTTTCGGGCCCCCATACATCTGCGAGTTAAGTATGTTAGTATGGTGTCTTGGTGAGTAGTGCAAATAAAGGATCTCAACCGAGAACATGCAACGTGGAAATAAATATAGAAGGAACTGAAGGTACATATGACCATCGAGAGAGGGTGATCATCAGTTCCAAGTCAGAACAATATCAATCAAGAAAGAACCAATCACAACTTAGCAGCCACTGTCACATGAGCCACAATCAGATTCTAACAGAACTGTGACCAGAAGTGGTTGTGTAATCAACAAATAAGCGTGTCACATAAACATATGGTTAGCATAATGTCAAACGAACATGAAGGTAGTCTACAAAAATTAAATCCTATTAAGTTAATTAGTAATACTAACTTATTCAAGCGAGATGATGTGATGTATTGAGTAAGTAAAAACCTCATTATCTCCCTTAGCTCATTCCCTTATTAACCAATCAGAATGGCAATAACGATTCACTGCGAGTCAGTTGTCTCCTCGTTCATAATGGCACCCCGTTGATTCAAATGTTAATCATGTTTGGCAATGAAGATGAAGATAACAGTCCGAATAATGTAACTAATGTAAACTGATTTTTAATGAAATTCAACCATATGTGATAGCAGTGGTTAATTCTCATATAAGTTTCAAAGAAATACGGGACAACAGCCTAATGGATTAAAACGTGACATAGTAATTGCGAGTTCAATCCCTGGGTCGAGCAGTGTGTACTCAGTGGGGACAGGACGAGCTATAACTGAGCAGTCAGCCATATGTGATATACGCTTGGGCGATCATGTCTCCTTAGATTTACGACTTACTACGCAAAGATTTTTCCCACAGTAGTCAGCCGTTTCTTTCTGCTGTAGACTGGCTGCCATCTTGTGGATTTATACCTTCTCAAGTGCATTTGCACCTAAGTGAATTTAACGAACCCGATTGGAATTCGAACTTGGTTCTCCGATTTCTCATCCCGAGCCGTTACCAAATTATCCACTGAACAATACTAAACAAATAAGAATTAGACGAAATGCCCATAGACATGAGCAGTGGAACGAGATCTACCCCAGTTGGGTTATCCGGATTGGCATACACCTGATGAAGGCCGGACGGTGCAACGGCCGAAACGTTGTGAGAACAATAACAAGAATGAGGACAAGCAGATACACAAAGTCTGATTGGTTTTTCACAACACTTGTACAGGCATTTATCTATACTGCAACCTCATGCACACTGCACAAACATCACTTTTCAGCCAGCCACGCTTGAAAGAAATTGTGCTCAATTAATCCTCATCGGTATATGAGAAGATAATCAAGCCGTGATAATCCATGAAAAATGTGAATTATCATTTGCTCTTATGAAGTGGCAAAAGATAGCGGTCGTACAGATAATGACGACACAATTTTAAATGGTAAACATGAACCCAACGGTCGTTACTATAAGTAGTGGCTGGGTGCGTTTTTCTTTCAAGCAGTGGCAGAATGCATTTTCTTTTATTTCTTTCAATGGGAAACCGTTTATTGGAACAAGGGCTGTATAGCGAATATAAATATTAATTTTTTATCTAATCCTCACAGACTCTGAAACCATAGACCCCATGTTAAGAAGCCCTGGTGTAAATAATACTTATTAATTTTGGAATGATTAGTAATAGTAATATAAATTCCTCTTGAGTTTTGTTTTATTTTATTTTTAATACTATGTCCCTTCAGGGCGTAGGCGGTCACGGCCTACTACAGATTCTTCTTCTTTGCTATTTATGAATTACCATGTCGTCTTGGGCAAGTGGTTTACTGTTGTCTTTCTACAGTTTTGAATTTAGAGTTGTCTTTCTCTGAGACTGACTGTCACCCAAGACTAGAGAGCCTAGTCTACTCTACTATTTAACTCATAGCTGCAAATAGCATAGGAAAAACTTAAATAATCCCTTTGGCATTAATTACTACCTTTTGGGAATTGCTAGTTTAAGTAATTGTTTAGATCATCTTTACTGTAATAGACCGTACATACCTACTATTTTGATGCACTAAAAAGATTGTGAGCAGGACGGCGACTGTACGCGTATCTATTTGCTTGTTTCTTTCTTTCACAGTCAATTCATATCTATCTATCTATCTATCTATCTATCTATCTATCTATCTATCTATCATGTCACTGTTCATATCTATCTATCTATCTATCTATCTATCTATCTATCTATCTAGTCACTGTTCATATCTATCTATCTATCTATCATGTCACTGTTCATATCTATCTATCTATCTATCTATCTATCTATCTATCATGTCACTGTTCATATCTATCTATCTATCTATCTAGTCACTGTTCATATCTATCTATCTATCTATCATGTCACTGTTCATATCTATCTATCTATCTATCTAGTCACTGTTCATATCTATCTATCTATCTATCTATCTATCTAGTCACTGTTCATATCTATCTATCTATCTATCTATCTATCTATCTATCTATCATGTCACTGTTCATATCTATCTATCTATCTATCTAGTCACTGTTCATATCTATCTATCTATCTATCTATCTAGTCACTGTTCATATCTATCTATCTATCTATCTAGTCACTGTTCATATCTATCTATCTATCTATCATGTCACTGTTCATATCTATCTATCTATCTATCTATCTATCTATGTATCTATGTAGGCTTACGGTCACATAACGTTGAAACACCTTACGATCATCAAAGTTAAACAACGTCGAGCCTGATCAATACTTAAATGAGTGACTATTTGGGAATGCCAGATACTGTAAACCTAGATGTGTGGGTGGTGTAATAGATAATGGCTCGGAATTGTTAGTTGGAGAGCCGAGTTCCAATTACCGTTGGGATCGTTATATTCACTTACGCGCAAATACCTTTAGGAAAGGTATGAATCCACCGCTTCGACCCCCAGTTATGGATTAATTAGTAAGTCTCGTGTCATTGAACCATTTTATCCGCAACAAAAAAAAATCGTACAATCTAAAAAAATATTTTATATCTTTCAATAACCCGCAAAGGATTGATAAACCGTAGAAAACTAATCAGTCACTCGATAGGCGTAAATGTCCATTTAGCTTCTTTCATCTGCCATGTCCTTTCATAACGTGGGCGATCGTGGCTCTACCAGAATTTCCTGTTTGTACTTTTAAGCAACGTTTGCACTTTTTCAGCACCTCACTTTGTTCCCTCTCTTATATTCTTTCATACAAATCCTTTAAGTTGGTTACTCGATTTTCCCCTTGTTCTGCCCTCCTTCAGTATGTTCTGTCAATGTTAAATTACCGCCCCCCCCGTCTTCATAATGTGTCCCATAAATTTCAATTCTTTCTCATTGTCAGCATATATGTCCATTTTGGTTGCTATTCCCCTTAAAACTACTACATTGCTCACATATTTATTCCATAAAATTCTCAGCATACGTCTGTAGAAATACAGTGTAACCCGGATATAAGAGAAACCCGGATATAAGAGAGATTTTCTCTGGTCCCAAATTAGAGCCTGTGTTAATGTAAACAAAAAAGACCAAACCCGGATATAAGAGAAACCCGGATATAAGAGAGATTTTCTCTGGTCCCAAATTAGAGCCTGTGTTAATGTAAACAAAAAAGACCAAACCCGGATATAAGAGAAACCCGGATATAAGAGAGATTTTCTCTGGTCCCAAATTAGAGCCTGTGTTAATGTAAACAAAATAGACCAAACCCGGATATAAGAGAAACTCGGATATAAGAGACTTCTCCGGTCCCGACAACTCTCTTATATCCGGGTTACACTGTACATCTCTGTTCCTTCAAATCTAGTCTTCATCTGTGATGAAATTGTCCAGCATTCACTACAAATATAGGAGGATAGATATGACATAGTAGTTAAGCATTCTTTTCTTTGTTTCTAAGATATTTTTTCCCTGTTTCTTAATACTTTGTTTAGCTTCTAAAAGGTGTCTTTCCATATTGCAATGCACCTTCGGATTTCTGTGCCAAATTTTCCATCTTTGGTTTATAATCCTTCTAAGTCCAACAACTATCAAATGTGCAAAATGAAAATAACAATGTAGAGAAAACTATACTATTATTTTTACACATGACGTAAGCTTGTTAAATATTAGGGATGCTGAAAAGTTCTCAGTCCGACTAAAAATTCCTTGAGAAAGAAATATAATCTTATATTTGGCCAGATTTTGGGAACCTGGTCAAGCCGAGAACTTTTCATTAACTCCTATTATATTTGCAATTAACTTTACGCTATAATTATATCGATGTCATGCGTGACCTTCAACTCCTTCAGAAATGTCCAAACTATCAACTATGTACAACCGTTTTCTCGAATCAATGTTTAAAAACGTCTTGAACTAAATGAATCCAATAAGTTTTAAAGAAGACAACCTTTCATCAGATCTTATGGCGCTACAGAATCACAATGAACTTTACCAAGCAACAAAAACTAGATCACTTGAAGACTTCCAACAGCAACAACAACTAAAATGTGCAGCTATCATTGGAAATAGTGACGTAATCGAAAAGAGATTAAGGGTTCAGTTTTTCATTATACGTACATTGTTTGAAGAACTTAAAACAAATATGCCGTACATATTGCATCTCTTTAGAAAACTGGCAATGGTAACGGTAATATTAAATTTTCTTTATATGGAAAAAATTCGGCATTCATTGACCGATCAGCCAGTGCTAATTTCGGTTTAAATTTATAAAATCTTTCTATTAAAACAATTTTTCAGGAAAATACGTTTCTCAAGTACAGTAGCTGTTATTGCTGTTTGCACTATTGATAGGGGATTTATTTCCTAACCTTTTATTTGAAATGGTGTATAGCTTTATAAGGATGGAGGGAATAGATCAGAGAACTCAACAAAGCAAGAAAATCCGCAAGACGCAAAAATATGGAAGGACCAGAAATATTAAAGTCTGAAATGAAATCAGCACTGAATAAATTGAACAAGAACAAAGCAGCAGGACCATTAGGAACTGTAAAAGAGATGATGGCAGCCTTAGATGATTTCGGCATTGAAAAAAATTACAGACATAATAAATAAATTATGCAACAATTGTAATATGCCAGAAGACCTAATTAGATCCATTTTCATAATGCTACATAAGAAGCCAGGTGCAAATGAATGTGAAACCTGTCGGACAATCAGTCTAATGAGCCACATAAAAAACTTATCTGAATTCTGATGTGTAGCAGAATTAGATCCAAAATAGGACAAGAGCAGTGCAGTTTTGTTAAAGACACTTGAACAAGGAATGCAATATTTATGCTCAGAATGCTAACAGAAAGAGCAATACAGATGCAAAAGGATGTATACCTATGTTTTATAGAGTATGCAAAAGTGTTTGATAAAGTACATCACAAAGAACTATTTGGACTGCTAGATAAGCCTGATTTATTTGGGGAATAATAATCTAGAATTTATACTGGGAGCAAACCACCTGCATACTGATAGAAAATGAATTCAGTAAAAATACAAAAAAAGAAAAAATTCAAAGATGAAACAAATACAGTGGAGAACATTTCCATGAAAGAGGAAAATCCACCATACACAAAAATATGGAAGGACAAGAAATATTAAAGTCTGAAGTGAAATCAGCACTGGCTAAATTGAACAGGAACAAAGCAGCAGAAGCATTAAGAATTGTAAAAGAAATGCTGGCAGCTTTAGATGATTTTGTTACAAAATTAAAGACATAAAAAATGAATAATCAACAGTTGTGATATACCAGAAGACCTAATTAGATCTATTTTCATAATGCTACCTAAGAAGCCAGGTGTAAATGAATGTGAACCCTGTCGGACAATCTAATGAGCCACATAAAAAACTTATCATCCGAATTCTGAGATGAAACAAATACAGCGGAAAACTTTTCCATGAAAGAGGAAAACTCACAATACACAAAAATATGAAAGGACAAGAAATATTAAAGTCGGAAGTGAAATAGACGACACTGGTAATATACCGGAAGACATCTGGGGACCCATTTTCAAAGCGAGGTCAAGTGCAAGTGAATGTGAACTTCATCGGATAATCAACCTAATGAGCCCCAAAACTTCCATCCATCTTCTCAGGACTAGAGCGTACAGAAGAATTATATCAGATATAGTACAAGAAAAGTGCGGTTTCGTCAAAGACACTGGTACAAGGAATACAATATTTATACTCAGAAGGATACCAGAAAGAGCAATACGAATAAAAAAGAATGTATGTCTCTGTTTCATAGATTATGCAAATGCGTTTGATAATATAAACTGTTTGAACTGCTAGATAAGCTTAATCTGTTTTTTTTTTAATCACATTTACCCCAAGCAAGACAGTAAAGCCGCTAGGACACAAAGGGTTACTAGGTGTGAAAACATTATGAAGGAGCGAGAACAATAGAAGCGTAATCATGAATACCGTAGATAATGATTGACATTGCATTTAAATTCAAAAGACTGAAGTTGGCCGGAAAGCATCGAGCTGGAAGAGAGTTCCACAAGTGAGAAATGCGAGAGACGAAACTGTTACCTCTAGCCAATTCAACTGTAAATTGATGAGACCTTATCATCAATTTAGTCCTGCGTTTAAATTCATAAAGTCTAAGAACCATAGCAGAGTGCTTATTTGAACAATTACCATGAAAGTATTTATAGAAAAGGCACAGGAAGACAACATTACGGCTGTGTGAAAGTGACTGCAGCCGAGTCAGGACCAATAATATTGCATGGAACCACCTCTTAATTGCTCTTGCCCCCAGTTCCACCCTGACCTGAGGTGGTAGCACCTGTTAGGGTCCCAGCTATGGACAAATAGTGAGCCCCTAAACAAACAAAAAAAAACACTATGTAAATATTAAAAGAATATTTTATAGTAAAAATACCAGCAATGCATTTTTATATATAAAAAAAATCAATACTTATTTATAGTAAAATGACCAGCAATGCATTTTATATGCAATTCAAAACATACAATTGCGTTCAAAATATATTTAGTTGAAGCCATACACTTTTTCAAATCATTTAGATTTCAGTATTAAATAACCCACAGTGGTTGACATGCCGATAAACAAATTGAACCAACCATCAAACTGGAAACACCAAAATGAAGCAAAAAAATGCAAAAATTAAAAAGTATTTCAACAAAACGTAAATAATAAAAAAAATTAATTTAAAACTCCTTTATTAATGAATAAATGATGAAAACCTAAATGAAATCTGTTAATTCCCCGATTTTTGGTAAATTGTTGAAAACAAGGGTATCATTTTTTTTTCAACGTGTTCAAAGTGCACATGATTTTGGCTTGTATGTAACTATGAAATAAATACATCAATATTTTCATCCATTCAATAATTGCATATCGAGTAAAAAAGAAAATTCTGGCAGAGGAGTAAAAAAAAAAAAAAAATAACAATACCTACGATTCTATATTAGTCCCGATTGCATTTGTATAAATACAATATATATGAAGGCAAGGTTTAAGTTACCACTTGCCGTCTAACTTTTAACTACTGTACCACCAATTTAGTTTCAGTTACTTTCAGGTCTAGATCCTTAAATATTTCTGGTTGTAGCGAAATAAACTGATGATTAATTATGCAATAAATTTTTAGCCTAAATCTGAATGAAAGTCATACAAAAAAATACGAGATTGTCGGTGGTCAGACAATTTTAACAAAGTTACAGGTTAAAACTAAAAAAGTTATTTAACAACATCAACTACGTTATTTTCCCTAAATAAGAAAAATATTGATACGTAAAATTAAAATCTTTTTTCACTTGCTCGCGCGTTGACAAACAGGATTAAAATCTTAAACTCACATTTTAATCTGCAGTTTTAGCAAAATCTGTAAAATTTTGTTTCCGATACAGGACGACAGATTTAGCATAATAATAATAATTAATAAATTTTAAAAAAATAAATAAATTGACATATTTATGTTTAATTTTACTATAATTTAAAAAGTCCCCATATAAACACACATTTACTTTTTAGTTGTCTGTTTTAGACTAGTTCGTATGATATTTTCTTCACTTCAATCAAATGTAAATTTATTGTTTTTTTTTTTTAGACTGTCACTATTTTATTGTAATTTTTTATTTTTTATTTATACAATTTTTGTCAAACTACATACCTACGTTATGTTTGCAAGACTATATTTGTCTGTAGTGTCGATAGCATGTTTTGTTTCATAAATGACGAAAAGCCCATACTTTTTTCGACGTCCAGTGTGACGTCGTGAAGTCAGTTTGCAGGAGTAAAATAAACAGAACAGCCTTCACCGATTGACCAATCAGCAATGGAGATAGGCGTGGCTAAATCGCTATCGTCATTAATTTTCCCTATTCTCTCTCTTTCTAATGCCTATATATATATATATATATATATATATATATATATATATATACACACACATCTGTGATGATGATAATGATTTTATCATCATAGAGGCCTAGCTCGCGAGGCGAATTAAATAGATGGAAAATATTGATGTTTATCATTTATTTCTGTTGATAGTGATAATAATGTTTAATTTAATTTGTTGTTAAAGGATAATAACAAATTTGGGTAAAGAAAGAAAGAAAGAAAATGAATAAATTCTTAAACGAAGTAAGATTTCAAATTTGAAAACAAGCGGGAAGGAAAGAAAGAAGAAAAAACGGAAGAATAGAAAATAGCTTGGCAAAAAATGTTCGTTCACTTGTGCGTGTTTTGTGTGTATGCGCATGCGTGTTGCTATTCGTTTCCGCTTGTATGCAAGTGTGTATTTTCTTTAATGCTGCTGCAGTTGACATTAATTTTGTGTAAATGCGCTCATGTGTACACCATCACTTAAGCGAGTATTCGTAATTTATTTAGTTAACCCCTGTTAAGGATTTTTTTTTGTCGTATCTTGCGTCTAGTTTTTCTTTAAAGTAACAACTTAGTTACATGCTTCTTCTTTTTTTAATCTTTCTCACTTTGTCGTTGTTGCATGGACAATCATCACTGCGCATGTTAATTGAATCGGCTATTTTTCTTGGTTATTTTTTTTTTTTTTAGTCGATATTAATATTTATTCAATGTTACAAGTTTGTGTGTCCATGTTAAAAATGAGAAGAAAAGGAATAGAGATCGATGTGTTGTTTTTATTGAATTGAATGTTTAATGTTAGGATTAGTTGCGTAGGTGTCACCGGTGTTCGAGCCTAAAAAAAAAAACCGGATCCTGAATGAATTACTAATCAGCTTCGGGGCAGGCAGGTTATTCCCACTTGTAATATTGGCGGACCACAATCTTCCCGTCTACCTCGTTTATAAATATGAATGAACAAATAGTAATACGATTAAATAAACATAATATGAATAAATAAACTGAACATCATGAAGAGTAAAGAGAGTGGAATCGAGTGAAGAAAATAAGTGAGAAGTGGAGGCAGAGGGACAAGAGCATAAAGAAGAGTTAGGAAAGATTTTTTTTAAAAAAAGGAGGTGGGGTATGTCACGTGACCAACACCAAATGGTAGCAAGAGAAAAAAAATAAAATGAAATGGGAGGAGAGTAAGATGAAGAAGGTAGAGGTATTGTTGATAGACTACATTAACTAAGTCGTTAAATAGCGCTTGGATAGTAAAGATTTTTCCGACGACCGTCTAAGTTGACATGACAATATTTCCCGTCTCTTTGCAATTACAGATTTTTCGGGGGGAAGTTTACAATCTCTAATATTTTATTGGAAACAAGAAGAAATCTGAATTAAGTATTTATTTGACATACAGAGGATAAAAAAAGAAATCTTTATGAAAAGTGTTGTTTTTTTTTGTTTGTTTTTTATATATATATATAAATAACTTGTACATTTAGCGACTTTTTTTAATCAAACCTCACTCGGAATTTTTTTCTCGTTTTAATTATTCGTTTACGATGGAAAAAGAAAGGTAAAAAAAAAATACACTTATTTCGATTTTGCAAAAATGCCACCTGCTTATAAATTTTTCTTGTAATACATCCAACCCACGTGCATATTTTTTCGATTAACTTGTGTGTTATTTATCACATTTTTTTTTCTTTTATTGTCGTAAATCGTTATTAATCATGCCTGCTTGGTTAAAATCTATTTTTCTTATAACGTTCACTATCTTGAGTTTTTTCGCGCTTGTCGTTGTCGCAGCTTTCGGTGATAATTTAGGACTCAAACTTTTCAGCGTACCTCTTTTGGAGGTAAAAGAATTTTGTAAACATGCTGTAACTACTGTCACTGGGCACAGTTGGAGCCACCTCCTCTTCATTTTCTGGAGCAACATTGACCTTATTACTTGCCTACGGGTTTTAGTCTATGTCACTTTAATCTATCTGGCCTATCGAGTCTTAAAATATGTCTATCAGTTTTTCTTTACGTATATGGATCGTGTGAGAGGCTTGGGCACGTCTGGATATGTACACGACGGCACCTTCAGCGCGAAGGAGATCGCCAACCAAGTACGGCGGAGGAGAAACATTGGACAAATCCCACCCGTATATCCTAACGGGTGGTTTGGATTAATTGAATCTCATAAACTTCTAAAAAAACAAGCCGTATCGATCAGCGCACTCGGTAAGTACTTACCCTTTTTTGTCTGTATATATTTCTTTTTTCCTTTACTTTTCTTAAAATAAAACAGTAGGTAAGGTTTATTATTCTGATGTAATTTCTGGTAAAAAGTAGTTGGGTTTTCAGCCACTTTAAGAAAAGTAAATTTTGAGTTTACCCTTATCATGGGTTGGGCTTCAGGGCGGGACCCATAATAACCACGCTTTATTTTCAAATTGGCAGTTTTTGCCCCTCCCCCATCAGCTTTTTTCACCTGTTTATATACCTCCTACAATTGTACATAATATATCATTTCTTTTATTTATTTGGTGTCGTTTACATGGAGTAAATGTTCTGCTAATGTAGAAAACATGAATGGGTTGTGTGTAGTAGAGCTAGTTAAAGCATAATACGTAATAATGAAATTCAGCATGGCCTTGTGCCAAATTTGTATAAATTAAGAAGACAAATCTTCATTCAGATTTTATTTATTTATGCACATTTTAGAATTACCATTTTTTTTTTCTTTCGATCATTCAAAATAAAAATAATTAATTTATGTATACTAACATTCTCCCAGACTGAGGGCCTTCCATTGCACTCCAGTTGGGTTGACCATGACATCGCCCTAAATGTGGGCGACTGGGTGCGCTAATTCTAAGTGTGGGGTTCGCATTCGCGCTCAACTCTATAAGCAAGCCAAAAACAGATTTTTTTTTTTTTTTTTTTGTAAAATTTCCTCGAATATCATCCGCGCTTAGGAATTGTGAATCACTCCCTATTTCTGGCAAATTTTCATTCTGAGTGTTAGTGTTGCGAGGCAAGCTAAACAAATTTTGATATATATATTTTGTGGGGTGGGAAAGTAATATTTGTGATAAGAAAGTTACATAACTTTTTTTCCCATTTAGCTAGAGATAAAAATAAGTTTTCATTAAATAATTTTAATGTACTTGTACCCTTTAGAAGCGTCCTCTGACAGTTTAAGCATTTTTTTTTTTTTTTTTACTGGCCCAGAACATCTTTCATGTCTCAGACAGTACGCCATAAAACCAAAAATTAGAGGGGGAAAATTAGATATTAAATTAAAGATCCCCAATTTTACATTTTTTTTATTTAGTTATATGATCCTTACATAACACGATTTTTTTTTTTTTTTTTTTTTTTATTATGCTGTAAACAATTTTTATTTTAAATAAACATTTTGCCGCTTGGACTTATATGGTGTAACTTAGATATGGCACAGATGTGAAAGTATGTGGGAACCCAATGAGGATAACCCATCCCCTTGAACTTTTATGGGCTGCGACTTTAGACTTTTCCGCATATAAGATTTTATAACATTTTAGAAGGCTAATGATTCAAGTACCCCCTCCAAAAAAAAAGAAAAAGCAAACCCGGAAGATGATGTTTCTGGTTTAATTTGAGAATTAATAAAATTAATAAAAGCAAGGATTTTATTTTTAAACAAATGATAAAGCTCAATTGTCATAGAATGGGGCCAAGAACTAAAACTTGATCTAAATTTCTGTTACCACATAAATCCTTACGTTGAAAAAGTTAGATGTGTTTCTTACTCATTCTAAGTTTTTCTGTCTAGTCTATTTGTATGAACACTGCATACGATCAGTGGTTTAGCACCTCTCCATATTAAAGGCTACGACTACATATTCTTTCTTGCAAAATTCGACTCAGTTTCGTTGAATAGTAGTCTAAGACTATTTTCAATAATTGAAATTTGAAAAAAAAATCTCCGTTGATCCATATTTATAAAAAAAAAAAAACATACGAAAACGCGGAAGAGGTTGAAGTGCACAAGTACTTAACTTTTTTCGCTTTTGCAGGTACATAAACATTTACCTGTTAATAATTGCTCCATCTATACTCCCATTTCTGAGCTTAAGCCCAACCATTTGTCAAAAACAAGCTTTTTATTCATGACACTATTATCTCAAATAAGGAAGCTATTTTCAAACTGAATATTTTTCTCCCCGCTCTTTTTATTGATAAAATAATTTAACCTAATTAACCAAGGCTTTTCAAACCTGCGTAAATGACTCAAAATTGGTTTTGCTTTCAGTAACAATGCACTGCGAAATAGCATAGCGAAATTTTCCTGGCGATTCCAATAAGGTGTTATGCTGTAGGTCTCCGTTGCTGAGGTACCGGTTTTACACCTGAGAAATGAACTTATAAATAATGATTTGCCAGAGTTTACAATTCACATGATAATTTTAAAATACATCCATTTGTCACACACATAATTTACTTCCTTTATTTCACGTATCTCTCTTTCTATTTGTCATATATCTTAGCTGTGCAGTTGATGTTGTATCTACATTGAAAGGTTTTGGCTAATAAAAGGAAGTTTCAGTAGCACTGACTAGTAATGAAAAATAATAGCATTCTATTTCTGATGTAATGTTTTTATTTTACTTCCTTTTAAATATATATTTCAGTCAGTTAAGAGTTATACGTGATATACGCTTGGGCGATCATGTTTTTTGATACATGACTGACTTAGATGTTTTTCCACGGTACGTTGCTATTTCTTTCTGCGGCAGACAGGTTGCCAACTAAGGCTAGATAAAGAACCGAGTCTGTCCTGCTATTCAAACCAGCTAGAGTGGGTGAAGAGATTAATCATTAATTCATACCTTTTCCAGGGGTGTTTGCACGTTTAAATGTAACGCACTTGACTGGAATTCGAACTCTGATCTCCGAGCCAATATCCATTACACCACAACACACTGAGCCTGCATATATAACTTCACTGACATTAAAAGCACCAAAGTTTCTTAATGGGATGTATACATATTACTTAGTACCGGTTAGCTTTTTAAGAAAATACCATTTTCGGGGGCACTTGTTTAGGTGCTTTATGGGGGTGAGGAGGGGTTACCCCCCCCCTAAATGTCTGATATAGTGTTTGGTTTAAACAGAGGCAGGACGTAACTTTCTTTTCGAAAGAGTTGAGTGGAAAATTCAAGATTACGGTACCGTCATAATTTTGTTTTCCAAAGAAACCTAGTCTATCTGATGGCATACAACCAGTGATGTGATGAGGTTTGGTGATTCCCGGGACCAACCCCTTTATTATATGCCCCTAAGACTCAAGTAGGGGAGCCTATAGGGCTTGGTACTAAGAAAGGTGAGAAAGGAAAACATTTTAAATACAGTGTAACCCGGATATAAGATTTTCTCTGGTCCCAAATTAGAGCCTGTGTTAATCTATATAAAATAGACCAAACCCGGATATAAGAGACTTCTTCTCCGGTCCCGACAACTCTCTTATATCCGGGTTACACTGTATATAAAAACAGATGAAACCTGAAATAAACTTTATTCAAACTAAATACAAAATAAATTTTTATTTCATTCTTTGATTGGATACCCTCCCGATATGGACGACCGGGACCGTCGCACCCTTTGCTCCACACACTTCTGCACGCTACTGTATACAACCCCGCCACATTTAAATTAATAGTTACAATATTATGGAATTAGGATAGGTAATATATGTACAGGTAGTAAAAGTTAGCCATCGCATATGAGAAGCAAGGTATATTTCGAATATTTGTATCATTTCGAAAATTGATGCTTGTACAGTTTTTTTATTATCTCTTTATCAATAATAATTTATTTAAAAGCTTTCTTTTAATTTGTTTTTGCTTTTTCGTGGAAGTATAATTTAATAATAGAATATGATGTCTTTCTAAGTGTCGTGAAAAAACAATTTCTTCTTGCTGTATATACATCAACATATTTAAAAACATAGACTCGTACAAGATGCTACTGTTGATACATTCTTATACAGTAATAAAATACATCAATTCTCTAAACGCATGTAATTCTCATCTTACAAAAATAAATTGTCCTATACCCCACCCCTGCAAAATATATATATATATATATATATATATATATATATATATATATATATATATATATATATATATATATATATATCTCTCAGTTGTTCCCAACCTAGAGCATCCTCACCCTTAGGAGGTAAAAGTGAATCTAGTCTTAGTCGAGAGAATAGTTTGTGCTTTTGAGGAGTAATGGATAGCGGCTCGGATTAAGGAATCGAAGATCAACTTCCAATCGGATTCATTACATTCACTTACGTGCTAATAACATTGGGAAAGGTATGAATCCTCTTCTCTCCCCAGCTATGGGTAAATAGGACAGACTGGGTTCTATAAGCTCTGGGTGGCAACCGGTCTAGGAGAAAGTAACTCTGAATTCAAAACTGTGTTTAGCCTTGGCGTAGAACATACTATACAACTAAAGAAACGATCGTTCGCATTGGCTCTTTGATCCTTGATGATGGAGTGTGCCTTAAGACGGTGAGGGACAGTTCGTCACTACAAATAATAACTCATTGTGTTTATTAATAAAGGTGCTATTTTATTGCAAATAACTTTAAGTTTTTTTTTTTTGTTCTTTTTCGTCAATAAAAGACAGTTTAAGAATCATCTGAATCCACAGGCAGATTTGTGGATTAGAGAAGGAACCAAACATTGAAACCTTTTGCGAACCTTTCAAATGTTTTGGCAAAATCATGAACGAAAATACGGGGCAAAGTAATCATTGAATTTTATATTTTCTTTTTCAATTCATCTTGCTGCTTAGAATTTTGGGGGTTTTAATTAAAATTTAATTTCTTAATTAATAGCTGCATTTCTACTGAATCAAAGGCTTATTTGTTAAGTTCATTGATTGACTTTTCCGGCTCTTTGCAGGTTATTTAAAGCCAGAAAATATTTTTAGATTGTAAAAATTTGGGGGAGATAATTTTCCAGATACAAGTCTTGCTATTTAACCCATAGCTGGTGGAAGAAAAGGTACTTTCCCTGATTGTATTTGCGAATATAAGTGAATATAACGTACTCGACTAGTATTGAAACTCTGTTCTTCGATTTCCAATCCGGAGTCATTATCCATTACACCACCCACACATTCAAGCTTACATCACCTGGTATTCCCAAGCGATCACCCATGTAGATACTGACCAAGCTCGACGGAGCTTAACTTCGGTGATCGTACGAGAATAGGTGTTCTGTAAGCCTTGTTAAGTTCAATTTGCTTACCCGCAGTAATGGATGTGCTTCAAAAATTTATAAATTAGATGTCATCATCTTTTAAATAAGATTTTGTTACATATTATTATTATTATTTTTTTTTTTTTTTTTTTTTTTTTTTTTTTAAGGTGTTTTCAAAAATTTCTTTGAGGATTCGCTGCTAAACGATGTCCGTTTTCATTTTATCGACCTGTGAAAACATCAACATTTTTTCCAATGCTCCTTCAGTGTGAAAGATTCACTAAGTACAGAGTACCCCCACAAAAAAAACAAGAAATTTTAGATTTACTATATGATGAAAAAAAAAAATTAACATATAAAAAAGAATTAACTATATCTTTTACTACATGAATGAACTAAAAAAAAAAAAAATTAACTAACATATTTTTTTAAAATCATTTGTTGTTCCAGGAGACCGCAGTTATCAAATTTTCAACGCGAGGTGATTGTTCTCGTTTTGAAAGAGCATCCAACTTGGGTACTCCAAGAAATTTTGACACAATTCTTTAGCTTGAATATAACATAACATTTGTGTTTTTGTTCCGTTTTAAGCTAGTAAATTTTTATACTTTGCTTTTGTTTCAAATAACTCTAACAAAACTTCCAACCATTAAATAAACTGCAGAAAGAAATAGTTTAAATCTGTCGTTAAATTTATTGACGAGACAAAACGAGGCATTGCTCATGTAATTATGAAGTAGCTATTTCTTTCTGTAACTATTGCTTTCTCATGATTGATATATGTCGCCATCGTGAGAATCATCTGCAGCCCTACCTAAAGGGTTTATACAACGGTGCATTTGTTTTTACGCTATGCCTTATAGCCAGACATCTAGTCAAAACGCCTTGGAGCTGGTATGTTACTACCACTGACGTAATAATAATAAACTCATTTAAGGGATACCTAGTAGCCAATGAGAGAAAAAAATACAAAAATATACTTACAAGTACAGCTCACACCTTACAAATGGTGTTATCTGTGTAAAATGTGTGGTCATAGGTTGTCTTTTTTCTTTTCTAAAAAATACTCGGTGAAAATATCATGCCATTTCTGACCTTAGGTCTCGAGTTGAGACCCGGAAGGTAATTAGTATACAACAGAAATCAAAGATGATGATAATAATAAAACTGCTGAACAAATGTGTTTGATGGTGGATTTCGATCTTCCGACACCACAAAATATAAGAAAGTAATATTCATAAGTATCTCGACATCAGAAGACAAACTATAGAAAATGATGGTAACAGTCGTTCCAATCGTAGTTGGAGCACTAGGAATGAGCTCGAAAAACAGGAAATCAGTGGATGAATTGAAACTACTCAGGCAGTGGTACTACTGAAAACAGTTGAAAAAGACCATTTTTCAGTCAGATCTGTAAAAAGAAAGCAATAACTGAAGACTCTCTACTTCGCAATCGACGTCAGTACGCCTAATTGGTTTGAATTGAGTTTTTCTTTTAGACTGGCTGCTATTCAAAGCAAGAGAAAGCCCACTCTGTTATTAAACCCAAAGCCGTGGGGATAATTGGTAGATTCATGCCTTTTAACAAAGATGAATTAGTCTCACCTGAGAAGGCTTCAGATGCTAAGCGTAGAGATATGAATTCAGGCTTTTCCAATGAATAACACTACCAAGTAAAGGCAAGCAACCTCAGTTGGAACTCTAGTATGGTTAACCAATTCCATTGTCAATGTTTTATATAATCATCTCGCCCTCAAGCCGGACAGGGTGTACTTGAACTCGGTGGAATTCACTGTCGAAACGACTAAAAGTGTTCGTCTCTTCTACTCCAATAGCTTCATGTCTCGCACCTCCCATCTGTGGAATTCCCTTCCTATTACTTGTTTCCCTGATAGCTATAATCTCCAACTATTCAAATGTAATGTCAATCGACATCTCTAGATGCCCTGGCCTGTTTCCTGTCCTTCTCTTCATGCTTTCCTCCATCATGCCTTTTTACTCTCACTCCCATTCTGTAACTCCCTTGCGTACTAATGGCATCCCGCCTTCCTTGGGGTGAAATGCTTAAAAAATGTGCGAGTAATTACTGAGCAGTACAAACAATTAAGACCAATAGATTTCCCTAAACATACGGCCATATCACGTTGAAACACTGGTTTCCGTACAATCACCGTAGTTCAGCAACGAGATGGGTGTCCGCTTTGGAATACCAGGGACTCTAAGTTTGGATATGCGGGTGGTGTAATGGATAACGGCTCGGAACTGTTAATTCAAGTTCCAATTCCAGTTGGATTCGTTATATTCCTTTATAAGCAGATGAACTTTGAAAATGCACGCATCCACCTCTTCTCCCCCTACCTATGAGTTAATTAGTAAGACTTGTATCGCTAAAACCATTGAGATACTATAAAGTAATAAAATAAAATTGCGTACAAAATATACTTAGATTTTGGCAATTAAATAACCCACACAATTGATAAATCGCTAAACAAAAACAACCAACCCTAGACCCGGGCTGTGGAACTAGAACAGTTTACCCCACAGTAAAATATATAAATGGTTCAGTCTGGAATTTTCTGTAGGTTACCCGGGTCTGGTGAAAGCTGAAGGGCACAACTGCTGAAAGGTCGTGATAACAACAAAGATGAGGACAATAGTGCGCATGTCATCATTATTTATTCAGTTAACGCATTTTGCGCTGGTGCTGACACCACTCACATCCAAATGAGATTCACCTTAACATGCAAGGCAGAATATCGCAATGGCTTGCCAGTTCCTTTTGCACTGAAATTGTTGAAGTTATCCGGTCCCTTCTCTTAGAGGTGCATTTACCTTCTTCGAGCTTTTTGCCTAATGAACCTAAGACAGCAGATGGTTTGAATCTTTTTCAATTCCAGAATTTTATCCATGGCTGGATGGATTCATACTTTTCCCAAGGGTTTTAGCATGCAAGTGAATGTAATGAACTCAACCAGAATTCGAACCCTGTTCTCTGATTGCTCAATCCGAACAGCTAACCATTACACCACCAGTCCACGTGTAAGCAATATTAACTCAAACAGAAATTCAAATAGAAATAGATAATAGGGCGTATCGACACATTGCCAATATTTGGTTGCTTTGGGTTATGCTTTACGGTATGTCAACCTCAATGAATTTTTTAATGCCAACAAGATTTTTTATTGCTGATAGTATTTTTTTTTTTTTTTTTTTTTTTTTTTTTTTCAAAAATGTATTGCTGGTATTATTTTTTCTTTTTGACAAAATCTATTGCTGGTATTAAAACCTATTTATTTATTTATTTATTTATTTTATGCTTTCATAGTGTTTTGACCCCTTTTTGGTTTGTTTTGTTTTATGGTATATCAATCTCTGAAGACTCTCTACTTCGCAATCGACGTCAGTACGCCTAATTGGTTTGAATTGAGTCTTTCTTTTAGACTGGCTGCTATTCAAAGCAAGAGAAAGCCCACTCTGTTATTAAACCCAAAGCCATGGGGATAATTGGTAGATTCATGCCTTTTAACAAAGATGAATTAGTCTCACCTGAGAAGGCTTTAGATGCATAGCGTAGAGATTTTTATTGTTGGTAATATTCTTTTCCTAAAAATGTATTGTGACCCCTTTTGGATGGTTAACTATTTGCCCATAGCTGGAACCCTGACAGGTTCTACCACCCCGTGTCAAGGTGGACCTGGGAACATCATCAAATAAAAGGTGGTTCCACACTCCTCAAAACTTGTTTAAAGGCCTTGCTGTCCGATGTAGTTTATCGTCATACCCAGGACGGCAATATTTGATGTAAGTATTTAATTTACTAATTATAAATGTACTATATGTTAATAGTGAAATTAACCGCTTCTATGCAGGAAACATTTGCCATTCAATGACCAAATAATTGTTACTGTCGGTCGAAATTTCTATAAATCTTTTTCTTAATTAGATTTCTCAATAACACTGTTATTGTTCCTTTTAATATTTGTATTTACTCAAACACACCCATGAGGTCAGGTGGTGATACAAGGTCGGTCTAATGTGAGGTGCCCGAGCATGTACACCCAGGCTAGGAACAAAACTTCCCGATCCCCCGCAACCGTCGGTACCGATCCCTCTCACTAGTGCAATGAGAGGACACGTCCAAAATGTTCCTTTTAATATTAATGGCAATTTACTTCCAAACAGGTGGCTAGGCTTAAAGCCACATTACGGTTAAACAACGCAGAGCTTGATCCGTACTTAGATGGGTGACCGCTTGGGAATACCAGGTGCTGTAAGTTTGGATGTACGGGTGGTGTAATAGATAATGGCTCGGAATTGACTAATCGATGTGCCGGGTTCCAATTTCCATTGGTTTCGTTATAGTCACTTACGCGCAAATGCCTTTGGGAAAAGTAGGAAACCACTTCTTCTCAACCCCCAGCTATGGGTTAATTAGTATGACTTTTATATTATCTCAAAAAAAAATTCTTACAATCTAAAATATTTTCTGGCATTAAATAACCTTAAAAATGTTAATTCGTAGAAAACTAATCAAAAACAAAAATTCTTCCAAACATTTTAAGGTAGTGTTGGAAGTCAGCATCTTGATTTATATAATTATTTCTCTTTCTAGTCTTGTTACCCTATGTTTGACGTTGCTGTCGGAATTCTTCAAGTGATGTGTTTTTTTTTTTTTTTTGGTTTGGTTTTTGGTTTGGTTTTTTTTTTTGGTTTTTTTTTTTTTGGTTTTTTGGTTTTTTTTTTTGTTTTGTTTTTTTTGTTACTTGTTAACTGTGTTGTTTTGTAACGTCAATCCTATAGGGTCTGGGTTAGGGTCTTACTGTCAGGATATACAGAAAGTAGTGGTTTTCGTTTGATTGCCAAAGTTAAGCAGTGCTGGCTTGACCAATACTTAGGATACTGCATGCGACTCAGACTTGTCTTAAACTTATCAAAACTTCGTTAATTCTGTAATAAAAAAAATTAAAAATATAAATTCATAAATACTGATAACCAAGAAGACAATGCATGTTTTTCAGTAAGATAAACAGTCGGTAATACCAGTTAGGAATAGAAGAACAGGAGCAATTGCCATGAAAGTATTTGTAAAACAGAGAGAGAGGACGGCGCGTCTGTGAGAAAGTGACTGTAGACGAGATGCCAGATCAGGGTCAATTATATTGCATATCCGCCTCTGGAGCCTGTCAAGAACCCCGAGGCAAACAGAAGGGGCTCCAGACCATATATGGCAGCAATACTCCATGCAAGGGCGAATAGTTGATTTGTAGATCTGGAGGATCGATTCCGGGGAGAAAAATTTCCTGGCGCGGCACAGGACGAAAATCAAGCAAAAACGAGCGTTTAACTCTCTGGCAAATGTTATAATAGATGATTGAAATATCACACTGAAATCTGAAGGCACATTAGAATAGCAAAAGATGCTTACTAAGAAATAGGAAATTTTCATTAGAACCAAAGCAAAGAACGCTGTAGATACAAAAAGTATAATTATACTTAACATCAGAAAGACAGCTGAAAATTTTGGGCACATAAGGTTCGGATAATTTGACACAAGACATTAGAGGCAAAAAAAACACAAAAAAAAAAACAATGAGAAACCACAATTAAACTGTCTAATGAGATTGTAAATAGACGGGAGAACAAAGAGCTGGGAGATGGTACAATGACGAACATTGCAAGAGCTACAGGGGGATAAATTGAAGAAAGTCTGGATCATCCGCATCTTGACGGGACAGTGCGCATAGATGATGCAAAAAAATGTGGGGCGTGTAGAATAAGTTACTAATTGATCTAAACTTTAGCAAAGAACAACATCCATGGAAAACCGGTTAAGAAAACTTTCTAATAAGGGCTTTCAGAAGCAACAAACAACGATAACTCCATTTTACTTTAATACAACAGCCAAATATTTACTACAGAATAGAGATTTTTGCACACGAGTGAAAATGCTGTACAGAACAAAGAAAAATTATTTAATAGCATTTTTTAATGACGAAAGCATAAAATCCCTCGCTGCAATTTGTTATTAGCTTGTTTGAATTATTAGATTCCTTATCGCACCTCATTGCGCCTCCATTTTAAAATAATTATCATATTATTATGATTCTTTTTGACGTCAGTTTGAACTCACTCCGACTTTTTTCCCATATATTGTGAACATTTTGCGTAACATTCTTGTTGTTTGTATTTCAAAAGAGAATTTGAAACTTTTACAACATATTTCAGTGAAAATTTAACTTGACAAATTATAAATGAGATATATTGTAGGTGGGGAAATAAAATGTCAGTTTAAACTAACACCAGGGGTATTGTATAGAAGAGATAACTAAGGATATTCGTCGTGTGGGAATATCCTATTCCTCTTTAGTCTTTACAAGTGCAGCATTTGATTAGGTCATAATTTTCCTACAGTTTAATGAATAAATTTTAATCAATATAGAATAATGAATTTCAAAAATGTATTATGATACTGCAAATGACACCTAACAGTTTTTTATTATTTGGTCACATAGTGTTAAGTTTTTTTGAATAAACTGTTTACACTAAGTTATCTATCGGGTCAGAAGGACCTCTGATAGAGAACGCTATCTTCAAGATATGCGCAGTGCTCAAAAGAACTGATTTCTGAATAACTTCAAGTTGGTATATCTCCAGCTGGTCAAGGAAGTCACATAGTTTTAATGAAATTGATCCAAATGCGCCAATTACTACTGGAATCACCTTGACATTCGCTTCCCGCATTTCAAAACAATCTTGCCATCTCAATTTTCAAATCAGAGTAGTTTGCAATTTTCTCAATCACCTTGTTTGCTTTATTTCTGTCATTTCTTAGGCAGGATCAATCAGTTCTTAATTACTTTATCTAACACAATATCCGAACGGCGATAATAATTATTATTATCATGATCATCATATTTATATTATTATTATTATCATCATTATATTATCATTCCCATCATCATTATTATATTATTATATTCCCATTTATTATTTCCATCATCTTAATATTATATCCTCATTATATAATTATTATAATATTATCATACTATATTATTATTATTAATCGTTAACGAGAAGAGATTAAAAAAACTTCACATTAACACATATTTTTACAATTAAATTCCAGCTAATTCCATAGCGATTCTGTACAAATTATAAGGAATGGTCTCTGTGATTTTTACATTACCAACGATTTTATTTTTAACAGTATTAACTAATTAAGAGTATTTACAAAGTGAGTCATGCCTTAGATAAGAATTGGCCTATTTGCATAAATGTACAGACCTCCCTCATTTCCAGTAAAAAGAATGTCACACTCCCAAAGATGAACACAAGATTCTCACGTTAAGGCCTCGCTGATAATTGTATTACACCTCGGCCCCCAACCCTACATGTGTAGTTAGGCATATCCCCTTCATATAGGTGTGTTTGTTTGGATTGTTTCGTTCATATAATTCTCGGAAATGTTAGTTTGACTCATAAATAACTTCCTTTTTGTGGAAAGCATTTATGATGACGAATGTAACATCCTAACTAACCGCTCCTTAAATCTATCATAACAGGTGAAGGAAAATGAGGTTTGGATACAACAATGTTCTACCCAGAATGCAGTTGGTTTATAAGGACAAACCGACCTCATAAGTTTAACCCCATGGTAGAAAGGTAATTTTGTGCATGTGGTTGGATAGTCGGGGTGCTATTTATGCAAAGTTCTGAGAACGCAATGTAGCAATAAATGTAACGAATGGACCCAGTATCTACAACGAGTCCGTAAATTTTGGCTCATATTCCCAAGGGCCTTTTCTATAAACACTTTCATGGTAACTGTTTGAATGGACTCTTCACTAGGGTCAACACACGCTATGAATTGAAACTCGGTACAATATTAGCGGCAAGGACTAAATAATTCGCAGTTGAATTGGAAGAGATGAAACAACACATTCTACGTTAACAGTTTCTTTTATCACATTTCTCGTTTATAGAATTTTCATCCGACTTCAAACTTCTTTAACCAGCTTTGCCTTTGACTTGATGACAATCAATCTCAATACTTATAGACCGTCTAAGATAACTGTTCTATTTAATGGCACGTTATATTTCTTCGTGCATGGTGAATTTCAAGTATTGCATATAGTGAAATGATTCTATATATATATATATATATATATATATATATATATATATATATATACATATAAATATATATATATATATATGTGTGTCTGTATGTGTCTATTTATCTATATACACGCATATGTGTGTGTCTGTACGTGTCTATTTATCTATATACACGCATATATATGTGTGTGTCTGTATGTGTCTATTTATCTATATACACGCATATATGTGTGTGTGTGTCTGTATGTGTCTATTTATCTATATACACGCATATATTTGTGTGTGTGCCTGTATGTGTCTATCTATCTATATACACATATATATGTATATGTGTCTGTATGTGTCTATCTATATACACGCATATGTGTGTGTGTCTGTATGTGTCTATTTATCTATATACACGCATATATGTGTGTGTCTGTATGTGTCTATTTATCTATATACACGCACATATATATATATATGTGTGTGTGTCTGTATGTGTCTATTTATCTATATACACGCATATATATATATATATATATGTGTGTGTGTACAAGTTTACCCATGCCTACTGCGGAGAATTTTGCAGAAATGCCAATTTCAGTAGGACTTAATTTTTTTGTACAATCTTCTTTTATTCTGACATCATCCCCTAAGGTTGATCTGATATTTTTTTTAATTTTACTAGTACCATCCAGAAATGCATGGCTAGTAATTACAATAAAATTTATCGTCCCTATTTTGTGTGTGTGTGTTTTATGTGTAAAACTTAGTAATGAAAATCCTTGTAGTTATCACAAAAAGAATAACATTTTCTCATATTTGTGTAAAAAAAAAAAAAAAAACCTATTTATTATAAAAGTAAATAATTAATAAATATGTACTGAATATTTCATTTTAATTGGATAATTTACTGATTTTTGGTAATTTTTAAAAACGTCGCCCCGCCCGCGCAATTTTCTTCGTGGGTTTGTGACACCTTGAAATCGACATAGTACAGAGTGGGGCTCCGTATCAGTTTCGTGGGTGGGAGTGTGGACGAGACCCTAACGCCAGCTAAGACCTTCCTTATAAGGCAATAGACATGCTGCACCGAGGTTGAAATCGTATAGTGTCCCACCCGAAGATAACACTGGTGAAAACAGGTATACTGTACTTGAACCCCAACCCGAAAGCCGGAGATGTACACCTATTTTTCCTATAGAAACTTAATAAATTTTACCTAATATCTGTTTTTCCTATTTTGCAAAATCTACATTATTCCTAGTTGCATCTCTAGCACTTCTCTCGATATTTGTTAGGCTTTTTTATGGACAATTTGTTAACTGGCCAAACTAGCCTCCCAGTTTTTTTTTTATTACAATCAGTGTCCCTCCGACCACTTTTGTTCCTCTTGAACTGATCGAACCTTACGTATGGCACCTGCTCGCGTTCGAGTATTGGGATCGTCAGCCTATCTCCGTATTCCCTTTCTCCCTCTGGTGGTGGTGACAGCTGAGATGGCTATGAAGTTCCAAGCCTACTTCAGAAGAGTCGTGTGCAAGGGTCACAGGAGTTTAGGTAGTGGACGCGGCTGGGTTAGTCGGGCCTCCTAAGGGCATGTTGCAGAATCTTTCCATATTGACGATTGGGCCCGAGAGTCTGGGAAAGGCCGATTTACAGCAACAGTTTCCCAGCTGTAAGGGTCGATGTTGGCCTGTCAGGGATGTTTCCAACTGATCCTTGAAGCGTCGTTTTGGGCCTCCGCATCTACAATCTTTATATACACATGTCCTTTTAACTAATAATATTTGCACTTGTTAAATTTACCGCCACTATTTTTGCGTATCATAGACATTGGAGCTTTCAGGATGAAGCTAAACGTATACAGTAAGGTCGTCTTGGCTGACAAATTTAAAATAGCAGTGTGAATTTAGCAAGTTTGGATAACAAAGATAACTTCGTAAATATTTTCAATAATTTAAAATTGAGGAAAAGGAAATAGTCGTACAGGAAAATTTAAGTGCGGAAAAATATTTTTATGCAAGCCACAAATAATTTGTTATTTTTCCATATTTGTTTTATTTCTATGTTTTATATATTTTATATTTTATATATTGGCATATCTTATTTCTATATTTGTTTTATTTTTCTGTATTTTTATGCTAAAGAAAAGATGAAATATGCAAAATCTTAACACTCTGTTAAGTCTTAAAGGACAGATGACTTTTTGTTAAATTTAATTGACTACACTGAGGTCCAAGGTGTAAAACCTCTGCTTCATTAACTGCGTGAACAGCTCTTTTGGGAAAGGTGTTTGACGTTTCATCACATTTACACACACACATATGTGTGTGTGTGTGTGTGTGTATATATATATATATATATATATATATATATATATATATATATATATATATATATATATAATTGTTGATACCTCCTGACGAGGGACAGAGCGATTACGAAAAGGCTCGTCTACGAAACTCCAGGTGTTGAATATAACACCAATCAGATAAGTGACAAATTGTATTTGTATTAATCATATTACTTCAAGCATTATTTTTTAGTGTCTACTGATATTTGATTAGACGCTTCGTTTATTTATCCGGGTGGCACATTTTAAGTTTTATCGGGTACGTATACCGACAGAATAAATAAATACGGTTTAAAATAAACCAAGCGTCTTCTCAAATACGGGTAGCCACTAAAAATGACGTCTGGGAATACCAGCTGCTGTAAACTTGGGCGTGCGGGTGGTGTAACAGATAATGGCTCGGAATTGTTAATCGGAAAGCGGTTCCAATTCCAGTTGGGTTCGTTATATTCACTTTTGTGCAAATACCCTTGGGAGAGATACGAATCTACTCTTCTCCTCCTCGCTATAGGTTAATTAGTAAAACTTGTATCACTAAAATTACTATTATCTCCCCCCTCCAAATAAAAATTGTGTACAAAATATTTACATTTCAGCATTACATAACATATCGTGGTTGATATGCCGGTAAACAAAAGCAAGCAACCAACAGAGCAATGGAGTTATAAAACATTTTTTTATATATTATTCTTGCTGTATATGACGTGGTGGTGTTGTAAAGAAGAGCAACGTTTTCATCTTGATGAGTGCGGGGCGATTTTCGACCCAAATAATATAGACATGTTACAGCTGCTAAACGTAGAAATGTGCATTTAGTACTTCGTTGCGTTTTAAGAACTCTACATTTATAAATACCCCTACGATCCCACCATACCTTACTACTTTTTATTTCCACGGAGCTCAGATTTTGGAATCTGTATGTATATTTAGCTTTGCCAACCCACCGCATTTTGCGTTAAACATTGTCGGATGTAGCCTATTCTTCTGTTATAATATAGTTAACGTTTTTAGTTGGGATGATACATTCATCATGACAATTGGTTCCCCAAAACGGAAATTACTTATTTCTCAACTTTATATAAAAATTTCCGATGTCACGTCGCACCTCCAATCACACACGAAGTTCTACTGAAAAGTTCTTCGTACGGCCCACTTCCTCAAATTAGTATTTCACTAACGGAACTTTAGAATACTAATTTTGAAAAGTGGGTCTTAAATTCTCTCAGCCTCCCTCGTGTGTGTATGTGTGTGCTTTACGCAACACCCTTACCGCAGAGTCCGATTACATGTCATACTGTCATTCTCTGGATTGATAAGTAAACTGATCTATGAGGTCGTCTCCATTAGTCGGCAATAAGAGTACATCTCTCTTGACAAGCAATTTTCAGTTCCAAACGAAAAGACCAATTCGTATTTTCCCCAAGCAATGTGGGAATAAAATATATATTATCCTGATACAAAGCATCATTCAAAAATCAGCGATTAAAACATTAAAAGCTTCCACCCTTCCGGCATAATGGACACATAGGATTACCTTAATGTTAAGGGATCGGTTTTCGAGCCTGAGAAGCTGGGAATTCAACTCTGATTTTTCAAGGTAAGCTAGCCCATTTGTAAAACTGGCGCAATATATTTTCTCGCAAACGTTTTCCGTTTATCTGGTTTTAGTTAATATCCAAAATATTTTGTAAAGTCGGTAAGAAAGAGGACAATTTTACTAAAGTCTCGTTTTACCGGAGAAGCGTATGCCCTCTTTGGCTTCCTCAGTTTAATACTCTATTCTTTGTCTAATGTGGTTCTTTTAAAGATGGCGGCAAGAGTTAGATATTTTCTGGAAATATAGCAGGAACCGACTAATCTTCTAACATCTTTAGCTATGGTATAGATATATTTTCTTTTTGTGTGCAGTGTCCCTTCAGGACGTAGGCGATCATAGCTCTCCACTTCCCCCTATCTCTTGTAGCTCTCAATAAGTTTTTTCCCTTTGTTACTTACCCCAGACCATGTTCTGTCATCCACTTGCTTAAGCCCGCTAGGTATGTCATGTGTTGTTTTCCCTTGTCCTTCGTTCTCTCTATTCGACCCGTGAGTATCAGATTCTCCAATCCCTCAGTTCTCATTAAGAGTTACAGAAATTTCAGTTGCCTCTACCTGACGTTATGTATAAGCTTCCTCCTTGTTTGCATCATCTCCAAAACCTCATCGTACCTCACACGCTCGGTCCATGATACCCTTAGCATCTTTCTGTAGAACTATACCTCCGTTGCCTCGAGTATCTCAAAGGAGACCGTCCAACATTCGCTGCCGTTGAGCTGCTACGTGACATATATCACGTAGCAGCTCAGTACTTTAAAAAAAATTATTATTTTATCCTTTTCACTCACCTTACTAACTTCGTGTAAAAGTTTTTTGATCAAACATTTGGTGCCGTGTGTGTTTGTGTGTGTATTCCACAGACGGAATGTCGGCGACTAAATCGACTACCCCATTCCAAGTCCTTGCGAGTGAGTCGGCTGGTTAGCGAGCCAGTAGGGCGAAAAATAAGACCTAACAAAGGGCGAAAGAACTCTGAGTCAACTAACTAGGGGTGGTGTCTCCATAAACCACTCCACTATTAATCCCAAGATATATCATGGCTAACAAAACACACAATATGAAACCTAACTGTGTGAAGGGGGTTAAGTCTATGGGGGTTTGGATATATGAGTTGCAATTGCGGTCTGGAGTAAGCTTTAGACCTAGTAGAACTTAAATTCGATGAACTAGTTTCATCTTGAAATAAGATGAGGTGTCATTATTTTTTATGGGTCCTATAATTTATTTTTAATAGAACCAATTGAAAAGTATGAGAAAACAGTAAATTTACATTTACTATAAAAATGAAAATATAGAGTGCGGCAGAAATACCTCCTATATACACCTTCCCAGAAAAACCTACACAATGGTAAGACATTAGTAACAATAGTGTCTTCATCTCACCGTTTCGCCATTATGTTGGCGGTATTTCTGCCTCACACTATACTAAGATTCTAGCATATGTCTTTGCAGGGTTTAATGTGGTGCCGACTCCATGAAGCAATGGACTCCAGTTAACAAGGCGTTGTGCAAGCTGGTGGTGTTTTCATAATGGTGTTTTTTAGTCATTTGCTGGGTCCGCTAGTCGGCCTAAACCCGTCATTGACAGGTGACCGCTATGTGACCATTTGCGTCCATTCATGAACATGCACAACAAACAGATTATTCCAGCAGGATGCCACTTGACCCAAATTACCCCAAATTCTGGAAACTTCTGGCGAAAGTTGTGGCCTCTACTTTTGTCTGACATGAGCCCGATCGAGAATTGATAGGACATGACTGAGTGGTCTGTCCGGATGCAAGATCTTGTACCTTCAAATATCTGGGTTTTGACCTCGATCGAAACCCCTTTCTGGAGGTCTTTCGACCGCTTGTGGAATTGTTGCCACCTCCAGTTACAGCGAATCCCCAGGTTAGAGGTTGGGAGGTGAGGTCCTCCACAAAAGTTGGCTAATACGAAGATATTGTAATAATTGCAGAATCAGATTTTTTTTTTCTCAATAAACGAGAGGATTTAATAAAAAATGGTCTGAAAATCATTTAATGGATCCAAAAAGTTGAGAGTAAAAACGCGTGGTTTTAAACGTCCTCTTATTTGAGGCAATTAAAAGTATGCACTAATTCCGTGACAAGGTATATATGTAATCATTGGTAAACTGGTTTTGATGTATTTACGCTACAGGAATGCCTCGATTAGTGCGGTTGATTTTGTACGTAGGTAACTATAAAAAAAAAATTAATCTTCAAATATTATGATTAAAACGAAGAATGTTTTACCGAACTAATCGAGTATTATGCATGCTAATCGTATATGGTATATAACAATTTTAGTGCACTAATCGTAAACACATTAATCGACTGCGCATTAATCGAGGGATGCCTGTATTAACATATTCACTTTCGGATTACTTCAACCAACGCTTACCCCCAAGGACACATGGCCCAGTGGATAAAAGCGTTGGTTGAAATAATCCAGTGACTTGACCCAAAGGGTTGTGAGTTCAATACCTGGCCACAGCAGAGGTGAACAAAATCTTGAAGAGTTGTTATTAAAGGGAATTAACTGGAACTGAGACACCCAGAAAAAAAAGGCACGGAACGTGGAATTAGAACAATCTGCCCCCGTGGACTAAATAAAGTGTTCGGTTCAAAATTCCAACGTATATCACAGCCGAAACATCGTGAAAATGTCAAGATGACGACAACAGTCCGAACAATGTAAATAGTTACAATACCTCGTCTCAGAAATATAGACAGAGGTGATGTATCTGAAAAAAGTCACGATATATCATCGCTTATACAAACAGGTAGTAACACACACACACACAAATAGATGAAAAATAAAATAACATGCTGAATGTGTTTCAATTTGCCGGATTATTATCAATTATCAGCTATATAGATCAACACGTGCACATGTTGCAAAATAAGTGGTGTATCTTAGCCGTATTTAGATCCCATATTAAGACACAACGCCGTGTAACTTACCTAACAAGTTTGTGAATGACAGATCGGTGGACAAAGAGTGAGGGTAGTGGCAAACATTGCTTAGAGTTGCAAGTGACAGGAAATTGTTGAGACCCATGCTTGTCTAGGTTCTAAAGGGACACAACTGAAGATTTTCCCAAGGGTCGTAATTTGGGGGCAACATGATAGTGTTAGATTTCAATAGTCGGAGATGTGCTTTAACACTTCCATTTAATCTTTTTCTTCTCGTATTTATTTTGATCGTGTTATATCAAAATATTTTAAGACGGTGAATGCTAATAATGGCACGAGTGAAAAAATAGGAAAATGACTCGAGTAAAAAAAAAAAAAAAACATAAAAAAACTGAACCCTTTAAACAGTTTAAAATTAAATACCAGTAACTGTTTAATTTTAAGCTATTTAAAGTTAAATTTTTAATCAGAGGATAGTTGCTGTTTTTATTTATTATTTTTTAATCGGTATCACTTCCAAGCAAGGCAGTAAAGCCACTATGACGCAAGGGGGTTACATGGTGTGGGGGAATTAGGAATAGAAAAATAATGAGTGGGAAAAGGAAAGAGTAATCAGGAGGACAGTAGATAGCGTTTGACATTGCATTCAAATTTTTGCAGATTAAAATTGGCTGGAAAGTATGGAGCCGGAAGGGAGTTCCACAAGCCAGAAGTGTGAGAAAAGAAACTGTTAGCATAGAATTTATGGTTACATCTAGTAAGCTCAACTGTAAATTGATGAGATCTCGACGCCAGTCTAGTATTGCGCTTAAATTCATATAGTCTAAGTACCATGGCGAAGAGCCCATCCGAACAATTACCATGAAAGTATTTACTGCTGGTTCAGTTGTCCTGGAACCGTCAAGTACATACCATTATTCTCAATGACTCTACCACAAACTCATCATGGCAGTCATATTAAGTAATAAGATTTGCTTCCAAAGATACATATAAAACAGATTATAAGATCAGCCACTATCAGATGGAGTAATGGATAGTGGCTCGGATTGAGGAATCGGAGAGCCGAGTTCGAATTGCAGTCGAATCCATTACATTCACTTACGTGCTAATACTCTTGAGAAAGGTATGAATTCTCTTCTCTCCCCGGCTATGGGTAAATAGCAGGACAGACCAGGTCCTATAGCCCTGGATGGCAACTGTTCTACCGCAGAAAGAAATGGCAACCAACTGCGGGAAAAATCTGCCTCGTCAGTCATGTATGGAAAGATATATGATCGTTTAAGCGTGGCACATAACTATCAGATGGAGACTTTTTTTTTTCACTGGTACCATTTTTACCTAAATTCATCTTCAGACTTACAATTTTTCTTCTGTTTGAATTTCTGGAGTGAAAAGTTATCATTTATATGGGGGCTATTAGTCTCATCTTTGTTTTGTTTTTGCTTCTTTTTGTTTTTGCTTCTTTTTGTTTTTGCTTCTTTTTGTTTTTTGTTTTTTTTTTTTCGGCCTTTATGTGCTCCGGCCTTTCTCAAGCGACCGGAGGGCATAACGGTTGAATCGTTGTGATAAAAATAACAAAAACTACCACAATAGCCCCAATATAATGTAAATAATTTTTCTTCAATATGTGCTTGCTTCAGGACATGAGTGATCATGGCTCCCAACATCTTCCTATCCGTTGTAGCTCATAGTAAAGTTTATCTTTCTACTTTCCCTCCCAATCCATGTTCTGTCATCCATTTACCCAAGGTCGTTTATGTAGGTTACTCGATGCTTTCCTCTGCAATTTTTGCCTTCAATATGTTGTGTGTGTCAAATTCTCTAAGTCCTCTTTTCTCATTATATATTCGAGAAATTTCAACTGTCCGTTTCTAATTTACTAATGTGAATTATCGTATGTATCCTACGAAGTTTTGTGCTAAATTTATTGCTTGCAAAAGCATCCAGGTCAATGTCAAAAGTACGGTGTGAGAGAATAGGTCAGCCCGCCACTCATCCGAACACTTAAAAATTACAGGGCGCGTTACAAACGAGGAAATACCGAAACCTATCCTATTTTTTTTTCTTCTAGTAGTTATATACGAAAAGTTCTCAGCCAGATCTGGTTCTCAAAATCTGATCAAACATCCGATTCGGATGTTTTAGTTCCTTCACGCCCCAAAACATTTCAGCTCACCATCGAGATATATATATATATATATATATATATATATATATAATATATATATATATATATAATAGGAAAACTGTAATAATTTCTTGATACTGTTCTGTACGTTTGTTTGGGAAGAGTAGTAATTCTGTTAAGAATTACTACTTTCCGCAAACAAATTTTCTACAGGTTAACTCTGAGAAATTTCTTATATGCGTGTGATCTACGTATTTCGTAACCCACTGGTCTCGCCATATTATGTATTCCTATACGTTGTATTTCTAAGCAATATTTATTCCTTTACTATCCCTCCCAAAATCCATCTAAACAAACGCGTTAGCTAAATTAATCGGTTTGTTTTTTTTGTTTTTTGTGGGGAGGGTTTTTTTTTTTTTTTTTTTTTTTATCCAGCCTCTTTTGCCTTCTATGTGTCCTGTGAGTGTTAAATTTTCCATATCCTCTTTCCGGAGCAAACGTTTTTGTAAAAGTTTTTCTTCATATCATAAAAGTAAGTAATTATTTTTGAAACGAACTTTCTATTCGGCTCTTTGTCTATTTTTGTTTATTTTTGGGTATTTTTTTTTTTTTTTTTTTTTTTTGATGACCCTACATTTAGGTTCCAACGGATTTCAAAACACTTTTAGTATTGCCTTTAAAAAAAAATAATCCAAAGCTACAAGTTAAATAAAAAAAAAAAATTAAAAAAGGAATTTTTTTACTAAAATATTCTATGGATTAGTCATAAAATAGCCTGGCATTTATTAATCAGATTTTATTATTGATGAGAGGAATGAAGCTGACTGGGTTGTTATAAGCCTGGAAAATTGAATAATCGGCCAAGCGAGTTCGATTTATACCTGAGACTACTTAATATTCATTTTGTATTCATATATTTCTTCATAAGCTGTCCTCTCGCCAGACACCTAGACAAATATTTCGTCTTTTGTAATTTGTAAAAACGCTTTACAAAATATCACTTATGAAATATATTCGTCTATTTGGCTTTATTTTTTTCACTTGATAATGCATACTAATTGTTGCATAAATCATTTGCCATTCAATAGTTAATTATGATTAGAATTAGTTTGTAGTCTCGCTTAACGATCGGTTCCCATTTTGATGAAACATCCCTGGGAAAACTCCGGCGCAGTTTTCTGCAGCTCGCCCAGATATTTGGGAAAAAAAAAGCACATCTAAAATTTAATAACCTGGTCAAGACTAGATTCGGATCCGTGTTTAACAACGCGCTACGCATGCGCACTCAGTAAACATACCCGCTTTTCCGTTTCTTTTTCTCTTTCGATTTTGTCCTTGTAACAGGTAAATCAGTAAATTTTCTACCTCGTGGAGAAGTGAAAGGTTGGTGATGAATGCCGTGTATTTAATGACTACTGGATACTCAAATACTTCTTTTACAACACAGGTAATAAAGCAGTATGCTTAACCCATTACCTGCCATGAGCCTCATTTGGGGATTTGTTAAAAATTAAACTAACTACATGTTATTCCTTGTATTTACATTGAATTGCTTATATTGCGTTTGCAGAGGTATATTTTACAACACTTAGCCTTTAAAGTTTTTATTATTAGCCGTAACTAATCATAGAAAACACTTTCTGTCGTAATTTTACATTTCTCGAGTAGAAAAATAATGACTATTTTGAAAAGTATCTTTTTATTATTTCTAATCAATATTATGTTTTGATGTTTTATACACATATATATTTGATGTTCTAGTTTCTATAAAGTTTAAAGTACCAGCTATTCGAAGAAAATGTTAATATTTAACTCCCAGAACACCTCTCTGGACCAAAAATGCGCATTAAAGAATGTGGCAGTTCATGGGTTAATTTGCAATGAAATAGTTGCCTTATTTAAGGAATATAATCTGAAACGGCACCACCAAACTAAACATGAAGAATTTTGCAACAATTTTTCTGAGGAAGAACGTAAGAAAAAAAGATGCAGAGTATGTTACGAAGCTTCAGAAAAAAAAACAATCAATATTTGTCAAGCAAGCTGGTCTTCATTAATAGTGTTACAGAGGCCAGTTTCATTGTAGCTTACAACCTCACGAAACACAAGAAGCTATTTTCGCTTGGCGAGTCTGGGAAGCAGTGTATGGTGGATTGTCTACGTGTAGCATGTCCTGAATTTAAAGATAAATTTGAAAATATTTCACAATCAAAGACAATAGTACGACGCATTGACTTAATAAGCGAAGAACTCTGAAAACAGCTGAACATTGCAAGCAAAAACTTTGCTTTTCATTGGCTCTCGATGAGAGCATGAATAATGAAGACACTGCACAATTATTTGTCTTTAGTCGTGGAATTGATACAAATTTCGTAATTACAGAGATATTACTTGGTCTGGAATCCATGAAAAATACAACCACTGGTCAGAACCTGTTTGAATGTGCTGTGGATTGTGTTGAGAAACGTGGCTTGCCATGGAATAAAATGCTAAGCAGAACCACAGATGGGGGCCACAGCTTTTACTGAAAAAATGTAGGAATGATTTTTCTTTTAAAAAGAAAACGAATTAAAAGCACAAGACTTAACGCATGCGATCAATGCAGTTGTAAATGTGGTGAACACTATACTAGCAAGGGCACTCAACCACCGCCAGTTAAAATCTCTACTTGAGGACATGGAGTCAGAATATGAAAGCGTGATTTATCACAACAGTGTGAGGTGGTTGAGCCTGAGTAAAATGATAAGTCTGGTCATTACAGAATTAAATTCTATTATTTCTAGATATGAAAGGGATTAGATGTGATTTTGTGACCAAAATGAATGAGCTGATTTTTACAGCAGACTTGTTTGACAAACTGAATGAATTGAATGGGACATTTCAGGGAAAGGGCTTATTTGCGCATGAAATATGGGAAAAGAAAAATCTTTCAACACAAAGTAGGCTTATCTGTAAGGCAAGCAGGTGAGGGCAAATTTTAGAAAAAGAGAAAGTGCCTGAAAGTGTTTCTGCTAAGATCAGGGGTTATTTGCAGAGTTTGGAGGATGAAATTACAAGATTTCAGGATTTCAAGAAAATTGAGCCTAAATTCAATTCGTTGCCTTATTCATTCATTCCTGATGTTGATGGTGCACCCGAGGAGCTGCAGCTTGAGTTAAGACATACAAGCGGATCACACACTGAAAGAAATGTATAATGCTGGAACACTGAGTTTTATAAATCATTTTCTGATGATAAATTACCATGTATGAAGAGATTTGCTGGGCAAATGTTCTGTATATTTGGATCAACATGCATTTATGCACAATGTTTTTTTGCATGAAAATTAACAAGAATAAATATAGATGCTCTTTAACAGGCATTAATTTGCAGGCAGTAATGAGGATTTCGATAAGCAAACTCACTTCAGATTTCAAAAGAATTGTTAAAAGCTGAGATAGGATAGACTTGTCCCATTAAATAATTAAATGTGATGTAAAATTTGCTTATACAGCGTAAGCCGGATATAAGAGAGTTGTCGGGACCGGAGAAGAAGTCTTATATCCGGTTTCTCTTATATCCGGGTTTGGTCTATTTTATATACTTTAACACAGGCTCTAATTTGGGACCAGAGAAAATCTCTCTTATATCCGGGTTTCTCTTGTATCCGGGTTTCTCTTGTATCTAGGTTTCTCTTATATCCGGGTTTCTCTTGTATCCGGGTTACACTGTAAATGAATAAAACTACCTCAACTGTTTTAAGTTTTATTTATTGATTTTTATGCTTGAAATTACACCTTTTCAGAAATAAAACTTCCTGTGTACTAATGAATACAATCAGTGCGGCCATCCGCCGCCGTCTGTCTGGACATTGTGGCCCTCCATCCAAAACAACTGCCCACCCCTGCCTTACAACAAATATCAGCCGGTCATTGTTGCCGCCAAACCGCACGGTTTTGTTTTGAATCTTCAAACATTACAATTATTTCTAATATATTATGAAGAGGAGATTTGAGGTAACAAATAGGGTTCTACAAACGAATACTGACAGTGCCATGGCCTGGACATGTTAGTAATGAGGAAGTTCTGAGGAAAATGGGAACGAACAAAGTGGTTGCATTTAGAATCGGAGACGTGAATGACATTTCTGGGACTCATAATCAAGAAAGGACGTGTTGAATTCCAGGTATCCGAATGGAGGCTTCGTGTAACCTATCTAACGAGCTTGTGTAAATGGATGGTAGAACAATGGCTGGAAGGGATAGTAAGATAAATATTGCTTAGAGCAACAAAGAGTAGGAAGTTGTAAAGAGCCATTATCATCCATATCCTGACGGGACACGGTACACAAGACATTCAAACATATTTTCTTCTCTTACAGTTATTCATTCTGTTGGTATTAGCTCCATATCTAAAGAAAAATGACGTGATTTCTTTACAAATGAAATAAATGATAGTACAATAGTTTTTTTGTGTTTTGCTGTCTTAATACTTTGTCTTTCAGCAAGAACAATAAAAATAAAAAATAAAAATATATGTCTAAGTAGCAAAGTTACTCTTCAATACACAGCAGGTAAAAATAAGCGTAAATATATGCCGAATAATTGAGTAAAGGAAATATGACAACCTCATCAGCTTCTTCCCTCAGATTAATTTCTCGGATGAATGCACCAAAAAAATAAGTCGTATGAGATGCGCATATTCTCACAAGAAATCAGTAGTCTGAAGTCCGTTGACTTCTCAACGTTACACACGGGTACAATTAGAAGACCGTAGTAATTCTAACACAGCATATTATATATTAAATCGACTTTTCTTCCTTTTTCGATTACTGAGAGCCATCACACTTATAGAAGAACCGAGGCTTTTCATTTACATTTTTTTCATTGTTCGTAACTGCTTTCAATCTCCTTCACTCTCACTACAATTGGGTCAATGCTTTGTCCAACCTTCCATATATATATATATATATATATATATATATATATATATATATATATATATATATAGATCTCATCTGGCAATGTCCAGTTAGTGCGTCCTTTCATTTATTATATATATATCTCCAGGTACGATGAGAACGTATAGAGTACATATCCTAAAATAAATTATATCATTTTAATTCGCTTAAAGGCACTTTTTGTTTGTTTAGTGGTACAGTGTAACCCGGATATAAGAGATTTTCTCTGGTCCCAAATTAGAGCCTGTGTTAATGTATATAAAATAGACCAAACCCGGATATAAGAGACTTCTTCTCCGGTCCCGACAACTCTCTTATATCCGGGTTACACTGTATATCAACTTATGTGTCATTTAATGTAGAAATTTAATTTTCTTGGGACCATTAGTAATTTTCTTTGACAAAATAGGTATTACTAGTAATTTTTTTTAAATTTATTGCTGGTAATTTTTATTATAATGCATTGCTGGTATTTTCACTATCAAAAATGTATTTTTATACTTTCATAGTTTTTGACCCCAGTTTGAGGGATAACTAATTACCCATACCTGTGACCCTAACAGGTGCTACCACCCCGGGTCAGAAATTGCTTGATCGGCAAATCTTCTTCGTGGCAGTCGGTTAAGGCACGTCAGATCTAACGACGGTTTCCCTCTATACATAGGGATGCAGTTTCAAATCCTGCAAGAGAACGCATATTTTTCAGACCGATAGACGAATATAAATATATACTGTTTAATAAATAAAAGGAGCGTCCACTCAAATAACGTTTAAAGTAATAAATATATATGTTGGCCCAAATTCAAGCTACTATTGGAAAAGAATGCACACACTTGTAAAATGGTGACTGAAGGGAAATTGCGTGTCATTATCTTCCATAACATGGCCAACAGAATTAATTTATTAAATAATTACACCTTACCAATGGCAGTACAACATTTGTCACCCCCCCCACACACACACACAAAATGTCTTGAAGAAAAGTTCAATATCGGTGACAGACCGTTTTAAAAGACTGTGTGGATATAGGAATCAAAACTGCATGTCTCTTTCACATATCAAGCACTCTTCAGACGAAGATATGATTTTCTCTTCTGAATTACGCAGCAAAAAATGAAGCGCGAAAATTCTGGTAATCCTTACTCTGTGGCAACAAAAACATTGAATGAAAGGGGGGGGGCTTTCGTGGGGCTCACACGATTATATATATATATATATATATATATATATATATACGTGTGTGTGTGTGTGTGGCAGTCCTTTTATGCACCTTTCCTTGAATAAGGAAAAATTTAATTTTCTTTTCAGTTTGGTCCTTGAAAAGTGAGTAGAAATTTCCCGTATTGATTATTGTTTCAGCGCTTTCGTCTAACTCTTTAGACATTTTCAAAGGGTGTTAATTTTTGTTAGTATTTTTGGGGGGTTTGTATCTTATGGCGCGTTGTATATGAGTACTAGTAATTTCATATTGGGGCGCCTTAACAGTCAGTAAGCCCCGACTGGTTTCAAAAATAGAATTGTTAAGTGTGGATCTACCTGTTTTTATTTAAATAACAAGGATTTTTCTTATGGATGCGAGAGTTGAATATGAGAGTTTAAGTGATTCCTTATCTAACTAAAATTACTCAAGTGGTTAATATTTCCCTTGTTCCTCATATTTCATGAAATTTATCATTTTTTGTTTATTTACATACTGCTATATTATTGTAAATATTTTCCATAACAAACTGATGTTAAAAGTTGAAATTCATATCTTATATTTATCAAATATCTTCTGGAAATTTTACCAACATCGGTTGGTTAATTTAAATTTTATAGTGAAAACATTATTTCTATATAAAGGATACTTTACTACAGCTAGCATTTTTGTTGGCATTTTGAATTCCTCTCTTTACTTTTTGCATTTCTGCACTACACACTTCTGAATTGAACTCGTAACTCCAGAGAATGAGATGAAATTAGCAGCTGGGCCGAAAACCTATATTTCCTCGACTAATCTTCCATAAACTGAAGGATGTGGTGTGCACGTTAACAGCGTAGTTTGTGCTGATCGGGGCGATCATGGATTTTTCCTCTTCTCTAAACGACATTCCAAAAACTGGACACCTACAAAATATAGGATAAATAATTACAATATGACCATTTTATTTTGTTGGCAGACAGAAAAAAAAAAACAAAAACACAGCAACTGCAGCATATGCAGCGATTTAAAAAAAATAATTTTTCTGGCCTTCCTCTCAGTAAAATCTTTATTCACAACGTCTAAATGTATTTGATGAAACGAGAGGAAAAAACGTATAACGACTTCTGCAAGCTCTGTCATATTAATTCACTTAAATGCTGTCCCCCCCACTCCCAAATTTGCCGTACTGAAGAGACCATACCTATCCCCTCTCCTAGGTCCGCCAATGTAAAGACTTAAAAGTTGAAAAATATACAGGTCGAATGAGTCCCTGAATAAAACCAGTTACAAATATCAAATAGGATTTTAAAACATTTATTTAGCTTATACGAGAAGAGCTAAAAGTAAAAAAAAAAAAAAAAACAAATGCAGATAATTTTGTTTTTCCGATTTTCTAAGTAGGGTGAACTTACCTGCTGTGGCAAGTAAGCAACGAAACAACCTATCAAACAGGCACCTTCCAACGAAATAAAAGGGAAAAACTGTCGTTGTGGTTTCCTGTGGTTGGGGAGCGAAAGGGAGGGTTTCTCTATTTTCCTTTTTATACTACTTTTGTACAACCCAACCTTGTGAGTATTAAGTAACCATACAGGCCAGGTGGGGTTATCCTACAATCTGATACCCTACCAAAGTAAACCTTCTAGTCTAACAATATATTTCAAGATCATTTTATAAATATGGAAGTATGCAACTAAAAATAATATATAGGTACGACTACAAATTCGCTAAAAAATCAACATACTCTGATGAAAAAATACTCAAAACTTATCGTCAAAATCTTTGTCATTATTAAGGGGAAAAATCAAAGTATTTTTGAACAGATGATTATATTGTTTAATCATTTTTAGAACATTCGAAATTTTGATTAAGAATCTTGGTTTTCTAACCTCAACAGATGGCCTATAAATTAGCATAGCAAATTTTAGCCTCTTTTTTGCGGTGAAAGACACATTGATTTGGAAATTGTTGCAAATATCAAATAATTGTCAGATTTTAATGAAACTTTCAGGAGTTATTCGAAAATATTTAAAGTTTTTTTTTTTTTTTTTTTACATGTTTCACTCCACTTAATTTTATGTAAACTCAAGAAATTCAATGATTTAACTTTCAGTGACTATATTAAGAGAGAACTCTTTGGAGAATTTAAATCCTCAATTTTTTTTTTGCTCTGAATCGTAAAATAAAAAAAGCAATAAATCTAAGACATTATTTAATATGAGAAGCTTTTAATTGCTTTTATGAATAATATATAGTGATTTTCCAAGCGTAGCTTAGATGTGGCACAAGGCCGAAAGTAGGGGGTACCCAGTGAGGATCGAACTCACTACTCAATCGTAATTGCTCTAGCAAGACAAGCTTGCTAACCATTACACCATCTCGAGGTGCCCATGAATAATATATATTAAGGACAAATGAAAACAATTTTTTGGAAAAATTCATTTTTCCTCGATAAAATCTTTTAAGACTAATGTCTTAAAAGTTTTTTTTTTTTTTTTTTTTTTTTCGATCTTAATTAGATTATGCACCTTCAATGACTCTTTTTATCTGTTATTTTACTTGAAGGGAATTTTTCTATGAAATCTTCCGGTACTACAAGAAGACGATTTTCTAATTATGACACTGCAATATCATCATTTAATGCAGTCATGGGCAAACTGCAAAAAAATTTACTTTGAATCATTTTAGTGATGCGGGTCCACGTGACTGGCCATATTTCATGCAGCCCAATGGTCGGAAAAAATTTACTCATTCCTGATTTAGCTTTTCATAAATAAAATACTCAGAGACGAGACGAATAGTTTTAATAACCACTGAATTTATAAACTGATTTATGTATAATCCGTCTAGAAGCAGATAGATTTTAATAAGTTCTTACGCTAGTCGTGCGAGAAAACAAGTGTAAGTGAGGAAGGTGCCGGTTAGTTAGCTTTTCTGTTAATTCACCCCAAAATAAAAATAAAAATATATATTTACTAAAATTCACACCAAATTCTCCCAGAGCAAGCCCCGTCCATTTCACTCCAGTTGGGTTGACCTTTGAGATCGTCCCAAATGTGGGCGATACGGATGCGCTATATCTAAGTGTGGAGTCTGCGTTCGCGCTCACTCCGATAAACAAGTCAAAAGCAGATTTTTTTTTTTTTTCTTAAATTATAAAAAAAAAATCATTCTAAGTGCATTGAATATCATCCGCACTTACGAAATGTGAATAACTCCCCCTGATTTCTGGGAAATTTTTTTCATTCTGATGGTTGGAGTTGTTGCGAGGCAAGCTAAACAAATTTTGATTTATAATTTAAAGAGTGCCAAAAATTTAATAAAAAAAAAAAACTTATAATTTCTTGGAGTGAATTAATATTTGCGAAAAGTAACTTTACATTATTCGGGGTAAATTAACAGAAAAGATTTCCTGGTTAGGCCTAAAACTGCACTTTCTTTGCTTTCACTGTAAGTTTGTCAAACATAACCGCTCAACATTGAGGTCAACAAAAAACTGTCGCCAACAACATTCGACATCGAGAGTCTGCTGATGTCGAATGTTGTCAGATGATTTAATACTTCAGAATTTAATTAATGAATCTTACACTACAAATTAACTGTTCAGTGGCACTCATGACACGTGCCCTACTTGCTTTGGCCGAAATACGACACTACTTGTTCTTGCGCATTCATCTCAAATGCTATTGTCCGTAAACGGAATACTGAGCAACATAAATCAGAAAATTCCCGGGAGTCCCCCTTCGGGACGTGGATGATCATGGCTCACCACTGTTTCTTGTCTCTTGTTGCTTCCATAATCCTTGCTCCTTCACGCTGGCCCAAGCCTTGTGAGTGAAATTAGTTAGACGAAACTGTTCAGAAGTCGTCGATGGCTCTTCAGCCTTGGTTGGCTACCAGTCTAGGAGTAGGGCAACTCTGAATTTAAAACCAATTGGCGTGCTACAGGCAGATAGAAAACTATTCAGCTTTGGTTGTCAATCTAGAGACGGTAGCGATTTCTCAAGCGTAGTTTAGCTGTGGCACAAGGCCGAAAGTATGGAGCACCCAGTGAGGATCGAACTCGCTACTCATTCGTAATTGCGCTAGCGGGGCAAGCTTGCTAACCATTACACCGCCTCGGGGTGCCCCAATCTAGAGATGGTAACCCGTTAAAAACATTCATTCCCTAGCAGCCTGGACCACTCGTGGGGTCGTGTCGGCATGTTAAAAATAGATTTAAAAATCTTACAATGACTGAAATTTTTAAATCACGTTTTTTGGGGGGGGTTTTACGGCCCGTATTTGTCTTTGTGGTACTTGTTCAAACTCACGTGATAAGATTGCTCAATGTTTCTCTTGCCTTATGGGTGTTAGATTTTTTAAGCCTTCTTTCCTCATTGTGTTTACCAGACCTTGCTGTCCACATTCTCCTCAAAAGAACCACATCTTCAAGTCTTTATTTACAAAACTGTCCAGTATTCACTACCATATCGAAGATTAGACATTACGAAGTGTGGAGGAGGTACTAAAAAGTTTTCAGCCCCACCCATTTCCTCAAATCTGATCCAATAACCAAACTTCATAATTTTTTAAAAGACTTCTTTGTTAGGGACAAGAACTCTTCAATAACCCTATAGTAAACAGCAAGCCATAATATTTTTCTATCACTTAATACCTTGCTTAGTTTCGGGAAAACATCTTTTACTATCCTTGTTTATCTTTGGATTTCTGTGTTGCTCTTTCTGATGCCTGTCACTTTTTTTTAATGCTATTTCCCTTCAGGATGTAAGCGATTATAGCCCTCCAGATTCTTTTTCTTTATCTGTTATGACTTCTTGGGGAAAATAAAACGGAATAGTTTCCCGTTGTCTTCTCTATGGTTTTAAATTCAGGCATTCAAGGCTAGTGATCTCAGTGGACCCTATTTAAACCATGGGTTTCTCAAAGGTATAGTTCGAAGTGAACACAACAGACTATTGGAATTTGATTCGATTTCACTTTCCACGCCGATAACAGTTACGCTACCAGCAAATCGCACGCTTGGGTAGGAGACCTGGAAGGGAATATTTCCAGTTCCTCATTGATGCATTGAATATTGTTGCCATATCTGGTCTAGTGCCTCTACTGTATCTCAAAATTCTTGACAAAATCCAAAGAAGGATCTGCAATTTAATAGATCCTGCATTGGCATCTCGACTTTTGTCACTTTATCATCGACTTGACGAGGCTTCCCTCTGTCTTTTCTACAAATATTTCCATGACAACTGCTCTGACGATCTTTTCTCTATGGTGCTCCGAATACAGGAATTTAAACGTGCTACTAGATTGGCATCTAGGTCCCAACTATTGAAATAGCTAAATGCAACCTCCACTTCTACTAAAACAGTTTTTCTCGCACTTCCCACCTGTGGAACCCCTTTCTGCTTACTTGCTTCCCTGATAGATAAAATCTTTAAAAAAATCAAATGTGGCTTCAATCGCCATCTTTTGTCCGTTCCTCAATCCCCCTTATACTCTTTTCTCTCACTTTCACTCCCTGTACATCCTTAGTGGCATTGCCGCCTTGCTTGGAGTGAAATGATATATCTATATATCTCTAAGGAAAAGCTTAATACATCATTAAAAAGTTCTGAAATAATTTATTTCAGACAGACAATTGCCTCATCAGACCGGAGTTATAAAATGGTTGAAATCATCCAGACAAATTAAAAATTACCCGGTCTTGACGATTGCGTTTAGCATGAAAAAGTCTGTCGCCTCTGAGTGTTGGCTTCAATAATTGCTTTTATATTTACATACGCTCTATTGAGCACTTTATCCCATAAATATAGCATACTTTAAAACGCACACACACACACATATATATATATATATATATATATATATATATATAATGATATATTAACATCATAATACAACAGAAGGAAGAACAGTATGGGTGAAAGAAGTATATACTAATATGTACGAGATCAAAACGTATCGGAACTGGAGCTATAAAAAGAAAACAACAATGCATATAAATTCTGCATTTAATCTCCTTTAAAGTAGTCCACCTTCTGGAGCCACACACGTTTGTTCAGCGTCGTTTCCATTAATGGAAACATTCCTTAAGTTCCTTTTTGGGAATAGCAAGCAGCTGCCTCGTCGCATTGTCTTGTATTTCCTCGAGGTTTGAAAATCTTTTCGTGTGAGATGTGTTTTTTCGGGAAGAGGAAAAAGTCACAAGGGTGTGGATCTGATGGTTGTCGTACCTGGAGAATGCTGTGCGTTGTCATGATGGAGTTGCCCCTCACCGGACACATGCAATTTTGTCTTTTTCCGACCAACAATATCCCGTAAACGCCGCAGCACGTCATGGTAATACTCCTTGTTTACTGTCTGACCAGGTGGGGCATACTCATGATGAACATTGCCCTTGTAGTTTAAGAAAACTGTCATAAATATCTTTACATTGTTTCGACTCATTCGTGGTTTCTTCGGCCTTGGAGAGGTTGGGGGGGGTCTTCAATCGCGAACACCCCCCTCCCCACCAGTTATAGGTAAATAGGACAGAGTGAAACTTATAGCCTTGACTGGCTGCCAGTCTAGAAAGAAAATGAGTTCCAACTGGCCCAAAACTTACCACTGCTGCTACTACGGTTGCAGTACGTGAGGTACCCCTACGACCCTAATGGGTTATGGGACTAACTGTCGTAATGATATTTCTCGTTTGTCCGTACCAAGTAATTTTGTAATTGCATTCTTTTTATAAAATATCAATCTTTTTATATTGTTTTGAATTTTGTTTAATACTTAACACATGGATACCAACTTTAAAATCGACTATTATAAAAATTCGATATTAATCTGAAACTTCAACTTTATAAGCCATAAATATCAAACGTCCCAAAAAATGAACATAGTCCGGAGTATTCTGTGAGGATTGAATTTACTACAGTACTCTCGGCCTTCCAAAAGCTAAGCAAAATATTAAGAAACTGGGGAAATGTTGTCAGAAACGAGTAGGGTACCGTTGGGAAGACAGAAACGAGTAGGGTACTGCTACGTGATATCTATACTCGTGTATGCCAGTGAATGCTGAACAATCAGCTCACAGATGAAAAATTTGAAACAACAGAAATGTGATTGTACAGAAGGATGCTGAGAATACCATGGACTAAATTTGTAAGCAACGACGAAGTTTTAAAGAAAATGAAACAAAAAAAATCTTATGCTTGACATCAGGAACAGACAGTTGAAATTTTCAGGGCATATAATGAGGAAAAAGGGCTTGGAAAGTCTGATACTCACAGGACAGATTGAAGGCAAGAACGACAGCGGAAAACAACGCATAATATAGTGAGCTTGAGTAAACGGATGACGGAACAGTTTTGGAGAAATAACAAAAAAAAATAAACTTTATTAAAAACTACGACGGACAGGAAATTGTGGATAGCCATGATCGCCTATGTCCTGAAGAGACACGGTACATAAAGATGTCTTTTGTGGACTTTGTCCGAATATTTATTTTAAATGGAAAAAAAATAAAGAATGAATTAGTTCAATAATAAACGTTACAAAAATATTGACAGATGATTTCAATGTCTCACTCTTCAGTTTTGTTTTGGTCTTTTAGTTTCTTTTTAGTTTTTACTGTGTCGTAAAGTGGACTCGTATGTTTTTTCTTCAAAGATATCGGCTGGTATTTGTACGTGATATTTTTCAGATGAAACTGCATTGATAATTACTTCGCAGACATCACACTTTTTCCTCTCTCGGTAGTGTTGCAACTGTCGTCTGACCAGAGAACTTCTTACACACACTAAAGGTCATATCTACTTCTGACCTGCCTTCATAAAACTTGACACTCGCTCCAAGGTGACACCACATTGCCTGCTTGCGTTATTTTAACATAGTAGCAGCAGCAAGTCTTAAACTACGCACGAACATTTTGTAAGCTAGTTGGTTGTAAATACCTGGAGAATGTATGACCCTTGCTCAATAAATTTCCTGGTGAATAAGAGAAAGACAAACGCATGAATAAAAAAAAAATGAGTTTAATTACTAAAAGCTTTTGTTTCTGTGAGAGTGTCTGTGTAAATTGTAAATGACAAATGTGCTGGTCGGCAGTTCAACTGCTGGCCAAGTTGTTTCATTTTTCTCTCTCTTTTTTTCTCTCTCTCTCCTCTGTCTCTCTCTTTTTTTCTCTCTCTCCTCTTCTCTCTCTCCTCTGTCTGTCTCTCTCTTTTTTTCTCTCTCTCTGTCTCTCTCTTTTTTTCTCTCTCTCTCTCTGTCTCTCTCTCCTCTTTTCTCTCTCTCTCTCTGTCTCTCTCTTTTTTTCTCTCTCTCCTCTGTCTCTCTCTTTTTTTTCTATCTCTCTCCTCTGTCTCTCTCTTTTTTTTCTCTCTCTCTCCTCTGTCTCTCTCTTTTTTTTCTCTCTCTCTCCTCTGTCTCTCTCTTTTTTTTCTCTCTCTCTCCTCTGTCTCTCTCTTTTTTTTCTCTCTCTCTCCTCTGTCTCTCTCCGACTTTATTTTTGCCTCTTAGTACTAATAGCAAGTAAGTAGATGTTCTCGTCGCATGTTTTTGTTTTAGTCTGCATAGCGTCGTGTATCAAAAGGCTTCAATGTCTTTATCACTTGTGAGAATTTTTTTAAGTATTATAAGAAAGCCAATCAATTTATTACGCTAAAATAAAACTATACCGTGAGAATATTGCATATTTGACAAAAACTAGACTGACCGTCAAGCTGGGAAAGGGTTTTGTCCTAGTTTGAAATCAATTTTTATCTTTTCAGTGCTGTTATAGCAACGTCAGTAATTAGTCATAGTCACATTCTTCTTTTCTATACTCTCTCCTTTCGTGACGTTGGCGATTATCGCTCTCCCCAACTTCCTATTCTTTGTAGATCTAATTAGTGTTAGTTCCCTTCCTTTCTATCCCTGTCACATTTTTTGTTTTCCTTCTGCCCACCTTGTCTTCAATATATCCGGTGAGTGTCACATTCTCCAAACGCTTTTCTCATTGTATCCCAGAATTTTCAACTGACTAGTCACAATTAAAATAGTAGATACAAAGCTTTTTTATGCAAAGATGTTAAATTGATTTTGGGGATCTTATAGAAAATGATTTTAGTATTCGAAATGTTCTTAGAAATGGTTATGCGATTGACAGAAAACGTTTAGTAAATGTCATAATTCACAATTTATAGAAGGAAAGTAAATAAAAGCTCACTGAGAAGCTGCTATGTAGTTTCAGTAACTTTTTTTGATTACTAGCCGCTTCTCTTATCTCTTTGGGGAAAGGGAGTCATTTGGCATAGATTGCGTAGACGAACTGGTATTTATGAGTTGACGATGGCCCGTTGTAATACGGTATTTACGTTTCTCGAAGCAAACTGGAACAGCCCAGCATGCAAATTACAAAAAAACATGCAAGTATAACAAATTGTATCTCCCATTTCAGTATCTGGGAAGTGTTGAAGGGAGACATCGAAAGGCTAACTGGGAGAGCGAAAGTGCCTTCCGAAAGCTAAGCAAAACATTAAGAAACAGAAAATTTTCGTTAGAAACAAAGAAAATAATACTGAACTGTTATGTAACATCAGTCCTTCGATATGGCAGTGAACGCTGGACCATCTCAGACGAATTAATTTGAAGCAACTGAAATGTAGTTCATCGAACGATGCTGAGAATACAAACATTTTAATATTCTCAGTATTTAAAATTTTAAATGACACTTAAATATTATTTAGTTAGCGCATGGGTTACGCCCTGACATTACCTCAGGTAAATATTGAACCCTTCCATTTTGATTTCAGGAAACATGGTAGAAAGAGACGCTATTTGGTTTTAGTGGGGGAGAAGGCGATGGAGTAATAGTGGCTCGGATTGAGGAATCGGAGAGCCGAGTTCGAATTCCAGTAAAAATCCACTACATTCACATGTGCTAATACCCTTGCGAACGGTATGAATCCTCTTCTCCCAGCTATGGGTAAATAGCAGGACATACCGGTTCTATAAGCTTGGATGGCAACCTACTGCGGGGAAAAAAAGATCCATAATCGCCTAAGCGTGTATCACGCATGCCACATAACTGACTGACTGAAGGAGAAGAAATAGAAAGTGATAAAGCTCTCGTGCGTTTAACGCCTGATTTAGTGAAATTTAGTCAATTTAGAACCTTTTTGTTTGTAGCTTCTCGATGCTTTAAATTATGACATACATTCATACTTATGATTTTTATTACAATATGTTATTAAAGTTTTAAGTGCAAATATTTAACGATGCAATATGGGAACTTCCACAGATAGTCGTGAAACTAGCCACGAACTTATTCAATCATTTACTTATTATTCCTCAGAAAATACAAATAGTTAAACCGTGAATTTTTTACGGACACTGATAGCTTCCAAAACTTAGTCAACTATCATAAAATAGCCTATTTGCTTTGGAATTACACACCTGTCAAAGGGTATATAGATTAAAATCGGCCGAAATGTGTGTTAAAAACTTTAACATAAACGAGTTCAATTGTCCGAAGAAATCATGAAATATTTTAATTTTTATTAAAATCTACAAAAATGATCATTTTTTTTTTTTTTTAATACCAGCCGGCGGTGATAATCAGGAAAATAATACGAACCCCTGATTTATTAAATCTTCTTGTAAAAAGAATACATCTGGTTACTCCGAGATATTTTGTGATATATATATATAGTGCATATTTAGGCAGCATATTTTCATTCAGACAGGTTTGATTTTAGCCATATCATGCCGGTGAGTTTTCTCGAACGCTGCATAAGCAGTAAAAACGAACAGTTGAAATGTTTCGAATTTTTTTACAGAAACACATACATACTGACAGACAACTTAACCCACTGAAGATGATATCGGATGAGATTGAAAGTACTTGGGAGAATAAAAACAAATTTAAAAAGAAAATTTTGTTATTTTTCTTAATCAATTTTCTAAAGCTACCAAGAAATTAATCCGCAAACTTGAAAGGTTACAACGAAAACGAATCGACATGATATCGAGATTATTTAACCAAACCTACTTGAAAAAAAAAATATAATTTTTCCTCTATTCTAACGGAAAATGTAGGTATACTGTATTCATATATTTGTTCGGCAAGCGACAACTTTTCAGTTCTTCGATATACATTTTATAAATGTCCAAAAATTAAAAGTAAACGGTCGTATGATTGTATATATTGTTTGTGTCTGTAGTGTAATAATAGCTTATATGCAATTTGTAAAAATGTAATTAAACATTTCTTTCGTGTAAATTTCAATGAAACTCTTTAAAAAAAAAAAAAATTCTGAAGAAATTTTTGAGGAATTGATGGATTATTTTTTTTACAATTAGTAAATATAATGCAGGTTCGATTCCTGCCATGAGGCACGTTTTCTTTAGTGGGAATTTCGAGCGCTATGCCAGTAGATATTAAGTTTTTTTTGTGTTTCTGAACAACTAGATTACTGACGAAATCTATAATGATGTTGCACAAAGTCGAAGTATAGGGCACTTAGTGAGGATCGCACTCACTACTCAGTCATAATTGTTGTAGTGAGACAAACTTGCTAACCATTACACCACGTTGATTTGTCCTACTGACCAAATTTATGAATTCGTACACTTTCTGCAAAAAATAATATATATATATATATATATATATTAATAAAAAGGCTTAAACACTAATATTCCATGGGCATAATTTATTCCATTGGAATCGTAAAATTTACAATTCCAATGGAATAAATTATGACCATGGAATATTAGTGTTTAAGCCTTTTTATTATATCCTTACTCTGTCCTGGACATTGAGTTCTACCTAGATTCTATCCTCTTTGAATTTTTCATTCAAAAAATATACATGTATATGTATGCACCTCTGTATATATATTTATATTTACCACTTTATATATATATATATATATAGAGAGAGAGAGAGAAAGATATCGGACTTTTTTTTTGTTTGTTTGTTTGTTTTTTTTTTTTTTGTAGCGCTGACTGGCAGGGGTGGGGGAAGTGATGAAGATTTTTTTTAAATAATTAAAATTATTACTTGGTTTTCCTCTGACAATTGAGATCGTTGTCCCGAGAATGAAAATGTACCTACCGAACCTGTATTCCCTTTTTGAAAGAAATAATATCTGATTAAAAAAACAAACACACCATCAATTGCTCAAAGATATACAGAGAAAAGTTGGTTTGTGTCGTGCTCAACAATTTTTGTCACCAGAATCTCTTTGACTCTTTATTCGTCCATGTATTGACCATTGCATTTGGTCCGGTGCTTGTGTGTATTTAGAGATTGATAAAATTCAAAGAATCTGCAATGTTATGACCCTGACATCTTGGCTTCAGTCACTTTCCTATCGCCTTAACGTCGTTTCTCAGTTCTTTTCTATATATATATATATATATATATATATATATTTATTTTGGTACTTCGAATTTATGAATTTAAGTGCGGTACTGCAGTGACAGTTAAATTTCATCATTTTTCAATTGAAATAGCTAAATGCAACCGTAAGTTCTTTGCTAGCAGTTTCTTCTCTCGCTGTCTGTCTTGCTATTTACTCGTAGCCGGGGTGGGGGAATAAGAGGATTCATACCTTTCCCAAGAGAATTAGCACGTAAGTGAATGTAATGGATTCGACTGGAATTCGAACTCTGCTCTCCGAAAATTTCAGAAAGCACTGAGAAGGTTCTTAGCTGATGTACGTCTGTTGTAAGTGACCTCATCTGCTCAGGGTGGAGGTTCCTCAGCCCAGCTACGTAGCCTACGTTGACGCCAGTTTTTTTTTTTTTTTTTTGAGATCGTTACAGCCACACCTTCGTTCGTGGATTACTTACCAGGTGTTTCGTGCTCAGTAAAGATATTATTAAAAATGTCAAAAAGTCTATATATATATATATATATATATATATAATTTAATTTGTAAGTAGTGATCATGTTTTTAGTACACGTACAGAAAGTACAAAACATTATTTTTACGTGAAAACTTAATTTCACCACTTAAAAATCCGTGTGAACATTACATGACTATCATCATTATCTGTATTTATTTATCAAATTTTATATAAAACTACATTCAGCGTATGTTATATGAAACTACCTTCAAGGTATATGTATAAGCTGTGTTATGAAATTTAAAGGGATATCACGTTTATGCTTGGGTTCCCTTATCACCTGCTCCATTTTATATATGCTAGATACAAATTAAATGGCCTGTATTCCAAAATACGAAAAAATCAGAAAACCGAAGCACTTCCGGCTACAAGAATTTTGGATGAAGGATTCTCAACCTGTAATTACGGAAAACATTTAAGAGGAACACAAAAATTGTCTTCTTCAAATTCTCTCGTAATAAAATGAGTAAATATCCGATTTATTCAGAATAATATGAGTTTTTTTTTGCGCAAACTTTCTATTTTGAAAGACCTTTTATCAGAAATCTCAAGTAGATTTGTGGGATGGGGGATAAATCAGATATTAAGTTTTAAAAATTCCTAATTTTATTTTCTTTAATCTGATCCTCTCTTAAATCGAAGACTTTCCTCTTTTTTTTTTTTTTTTTTTTTTTTTTTTTTTTTTTTACAAAATCTAGTGTAAACTGTTTTTGTTGCGCCTGTTTTAAATACCCCAAGTTTTGCTTTGTACTTGTATTTATTTTCTGAAATAAGACCTGTAGACTTTCCCGACATGTATCAAAGATTTAGAAGCTCATGTTTCAGTGGGAGGGAGAGACGGATATGAAGTTTGATTTATTTCGAAAATTAACGGCAGTAATTTATAGATAAATGATACAGATCAGCTCAAAAGACTTGTCATAAATTAAGGCCAAAATTTTCAGCTTAAGTCGGTGGGAGTTGAACACACCCCTGCTTAGCGTAGTGTATGAATCCTCGTGTCTTATTACATGTTACTAGTAAATATAAACGATGGCTATAATTTTGGGGGCCACGTTGTAGACACACACACACCGTACATAACGCATATTTTTATGTATCCCCCCTTTCTCTCTCACTGGTTTAACAAGTTTCTTCATCAATCGTTTCTCTCTGAATTGGCTCGGTATGAAACCTCGATGTAAAAGACTTTAAAAGACCCGATTTAATTGCCTCCTATTGAAATCCGCTGGAGTTGGATTTATATTTTTATAGGGTCACTGCCCTGCCCCAAGCATTGGATGTAGACCTAACTTAATGATCTAGATGAATGCTTTTTAACTAAAGATATTTGATATGCACACTGAGGTATAAAACCTGTCCATCATTTTAAAATAATGGAATGCTATTTTGTCAAGTTAAAATCAGGTAAAGATGACTAGGTTAGTGATTAATGCCAACAGGGGTCAGAGGAATCTAAAAATAATGAATGCTTTGGAAAATAATAGGATAATTCCAATTATTACAATACTGAGACTGAGCCGAATGGATTTAAGAAAAAAATAACATCATTCACTCTTTTCCTCCCAGTCTGTGTGCCTCTCCCTCTGTCTCTGCCTCTCCCTCCCAGTCTCTCTCTCCCTCCCAGTCTCTCTCTCCCTCCCAGTCTCTCTCTCCCTCCCAGTCTCTCGCTCACAAAATATTCTTTGTCATAGAAAATCGTGGAAACGTTAGGCGAACGGTTTTTAGTTATAATTTATTTTCAGTTTGCAATAAAAGTACATTGTAAAGCATTTCATATTTTTTATGAAACCCTTTAGCGCTTGAAGTGTCTCTTCAAGATTAATGATGACAGAATATTGTCGAAGGGCCGAAAATGACTGGTTGAACTTTTAATCCCCTAATGCCAGGTAGGTGGTCCTATCCTCACCTTTTTCCTCCCAATTCTCATACTCTACCTGTGTCGTTGGCTGTTGAGGAAAATAACCGTTTTAGGTCGTATAACCATTCATTTCACAACCCCCCCCCCACCTGTCACTGGTACGATTTGTGGATTTTAAATGGGGGAAACGACAGTTGGAAATCGGAAATGATTTCAACCTTCATAATGATATCCAGACCCTGTTTTATTCATTATATTTTGAGTCAAGAGTCAGAGGCAATAAAATGGAGTTTGGGTCATGGTTTATGACACTTTTTTAAAACCCCAGTTTAATGTTTTATCTCCGCGTATTTGTTAAATTTATTACAACATCTTCCAGTAAATATCAATCCTAATTATATATTGCTATTAGGTTGTCATAACTAAATGCTGTTGTTCAAATGTCAAGTGGCCTGGTAGATAGAACACAGGACATTTAAAAAAAAAAAAAACTCTGGTCATATTGGACGACCCCCACCCCCATTTCAGTAAGCCTGATTCAGGGTAAAGGGTTTTAAGCAGGTAACTACTGGTTTTATTGATTGAATCTTGCCATTTTTTTTGTAATGACTTAAACGGCCGAAAGAAAACAACAAAAGCATGTACTTTGGTTAGTTTAGGTGTCAGGTAGGTGCCATACGTGATACACGCTTAGGCGATCATGTATCTTTCGATAAATGACTGACGAGGCAGATTTTTTTTCCTCTGCAGTAGGTTGCCATCCAAGGTTATAGAACCTGGTCTCTCCTGCTATTTACCCATAGCTGAGGGGTGGATTCATACCCTTTCCCAAGGGTACTAGCACGTAAATGAATGTAATGGAACTCGAACTCTGATCTCTGACTCCTCAACCCGAGCCGCTATCCACTACTCTACCGTGCCTTTAGGAAAACACACGAATAACAAGTGAACACTTTATTAGCTGAAGTTAACAAAACTTGTTTAAATGGACTCATGTTGCAAGCGCATATATATATATATATATATATATATATATATATAATTATATTATATAGTTGATACGCGTATTTGAGTAGATGGTCCGTTTATTTATTGAACAGTGTATTTATTTTAGTCAACCGGCCTGAATATTCGAAATTTTTTTTTTTTTTTTTTTTTTTTTTAAAGAGAAGAAACCGTCATTAGATCTGCCGTCCACGGAGTACGTGAATGGTCAAGCAAAGCTGAATACAACCTTTAAACACAAATTTCTCCTTGACTCTCGAAATAGACATATCTGCTCAATTTCACTTCAGAACGTCAACAAAGAAATTTCTAGAGAAAGCGGTGGATTTTTTTTTTTTTTTATTTGTATAAAATTTAATAAAAATTCTATCGTATTAATATACGATAGAATTTTATTACGTTATTTTTAGTGGATACTTGTATTTGTGAAAACGCCCTGTTTATTAAACAGTATATTTTTTGTCTACCGTCCTTGAATATTCGTGAATTCAGGCTGGTAAACAAAAATAAATATACTGTTTAATAAATAAATCATTTACTTTATCGTGAGCACTTGTTTCGGGTTTTGTTTTTTGCTTTTTTTTTTTTCATGAAGTTTTGACTTAAAATCGAAAAGAAAAACCGTATCATTTATTTTAACTCTTGTATAGTTAGATGTTGAATGCGTTAAGAATGCTTCGTAAATCCTGAAATTAATTCCCGTTTCTCAACGAATTAATAGAAATATTATAAACGTGTTAACAAGGATTTCAGATTGGTCGACATTTGAAAGTACAGTGTTATTTGTTTGAGTTGATTTTTCAGTTAATCTTGCTTCTATTGATAGAAAAAAATACTGTATAACTATAAAATAAATATAAAATATAAAATAACTATAAAATTACTGTAAAATCGGTAAAAGCGAAAATCAAAATTTTGTAGCGGTGGACTTTCAAAATTATTTTATTTTTAAAATCTGCTTGTTAATAAAATTTGCTAAACTTTACACACAAGGGGCTATAATGGTCACAAAGCTGCTTGTTTCTACTAGAAAACATTTTGTAGAAAACACCATTCTAAAGAAACCTAATTGTCGTAAGATAATTGGGTTCTTTATATAAAACAATTTAAGTCAAGCCTCGACCAAACTATATTTGACAACAGTAGTAACATGTTGGATGTCTTTTAAAACACCTCAAACATGGAATCGTAAACACATCTCTTCCAGAGCAGTTTCAAACTTCTACTGCTTCCACACAATACAATTTAGAGCATAAACGCGGAAAAGCATTAACAACAAATACATTGAAAATGACAAATATCATTACAAAAAGTTTCTACTCTTTTACCTCAAAAAAAAAAAAAAAAAAAAGGAAAACTGTATGAACATTGGAGAAACTTAATAAAAATCTTTTGTTTGTCACATTCAATGAACAACCATTTCAAATCAATGTTTTTAACCGCAAAAAGGCTTAAATTTCCCATACTAATTACCGCCTTTGACTCTAGAAGATATTTGAATCAAAATTTCGAAGTTTCTAAATAGGTTCTTCTTTTTAAAAATTACATGATAAATCCTTTGATATTTTGTCTTAATATTAACACAAATATTTTGACGATAAATCTTTGTTTATGATTTTGGGGATTTTTTTTTTTTTTTCCAACTAGTATACACATTTTTAGAGTATCGTTCGAGATGTATGATCAACGTCACTACGAAATGCAGATGTTATCACAATTACAATAAGTTTATCTTAGTAATTTACCCTCAGAGTATGATCTTGGAGGAGATCGAAAATACCTGGGTAGGAAAAAACTGCGGTGCTTTCTTTGGTGAATTTCATTTTAACATCGACAAACTGGTTAGACAACGGGAAAGGATCAGTAGAAAAATACACAATATGTCTGTATTATTCAATGAAACATTTTTGAATGACGAGATATGAGTATAATTTAACTGTACCTTGTCAAAGTTGCCTTGAGTAATGAACTCTTTTTTTTTCCAAAGTGTGAAAGTTTGTAAATAGAGCTTTTCATAAACATAATGAGAATTTCTAGTATTTCTAATAAAACGAAGGAGGATGTTAGTCTAACCGTTCGAGTTCTAATTCCAACTGAGACTGCTCTCGTCGTCTTGCTTAATGTATGGTGATTTTCTAAGCGTATCTTAGATGTGGCACAGGGTCGAAAGCATGGGACACCCAGTAAGGATCGAATTCACTTTTCAGTTGTAATGGTTTTAGCGAGACAAGCTTGTTAACCATTACACCACGTCAAGGTGCCATTGCTCAATGTATGAATGTAAATCTGCACACTCTGTCCTATCGCCAGGAAAAATTGGCATGCCACAATGGCTAATGGAAAAGTGTGCATGTGTGAGCAGTTGGAAAAAAATTCTTTCATAACTACTTGGTCTGAGTAGTAAGAGTAAGAGCTGTTATGCCTATTGTTAACCTTGGTGGAGCAATCAGTATAAATATAAAAGGGTGCTGATCTTGATCGAACGATGTCTTTAAAAAAATTGTTTTGAGCCAAATTTTGAGAAGTTGGTCAGCTTAGTGATTTTTCAGCATCACTTCGTAAAAATGTGCAGATTTTTTTTTTTTTTTTTGTCCCGAAATGTTTGCTAACATACATTTGAGTGTTGAAACAGATATAGGTATCTTTACAAAAAAAATTATAGATCATTAATTTTTCTTTTATACCATGTTCTTTCAGGATGTAAGCGATCATGACTCTCCACAGCTTCCTGTTGCTCTAATTTATATCCCTTTATGATCCCTCTTTATACTTGTGATAGTTCATCCTCCATCCATTTATTCTAACTTGTCGAGTAGGTTTCTCTTTGCTTTTCTCGGTTTGTCTTGCTTTTTCGATATGCCCGAAGTTAAATTCTCCAAACTTTCTTACTTCATCGCATCTTAGAATTTTCAGCTATCATTTTCTAATTATTAGAAACATTTTATTTGTACTTTCTATTCTCCTTAAACGTCGTCATTTATCACCTGCTCTGTTCGTGATATTTCCAATACTCATCATTAAAAGAAAAAAAATACATCTCGGTCGCCAGTTTAATGAATGACTCGCATTCTATGGCCCACCAAATCTTCGCAGGCTATGCAAAGCCGGAAAAAATATTTTTAGATTGTAAGAATTTTTTTTTGTTTTAGAGATAATTTAGTAATACACGTCTTACTAATTAACCCATATCTGGAGGAGACAAGGTGGATTCATGCCTTTCTCAAGAGTATTTACATGTAAATGAATATAAAGAACTCAACGAGAAATAGAACTCGGCTCTCCGATTAACAATCCTGAGCCGTTATCGATTACACCACCCGTACATCCAAACTCAAAGCACCTGGTATCCCCAAGCGGCCACCCATCTAAGTACTAACCAGGTTCTATTGCTTAACTTCGGCGATCGTATGGGGAAGCGGTATTTCAACATGATGCAACCGTAAGCCCAGTCGCCACGTCTTTCATTTCTGGTGAGAAAGATTGTGCAACATGCATTGCCATATATGAATTTAGATAATGCAGTCTCATCAACGTGACGTGGTTTACTGCTGTTTTTTCTACAAATATTTTCATGGCAACTATAACGAGCTTTTTTTTCTCTAGTGAACCGACTGCACAAATTTAAGCGTGCAACTAGATTGGCATTTAGATCCCACTCTCTATTGAAATAGTTAAATGCAACCGCCTCTTCGACTCTAAGAGTTTCTTTTTTCGCACTTACCACTCATGTAACTCTCTTCCGTTTCCCTGATAACTACAAAATTCAAAAATGTAAATACAATGTCAATCGCTATTTACTGTCATCTTGAATCCGTTCAGCTTTTGTCCTTTCCCCAATCTCATTTTATTCTCTCACTTTCACTCTCTGTACCCCCTCCCCTGCATACTGGTAGCATCACCGCCTTGTTTGGGGTAAAATGATTAGAAAGAAAAGTTCAGCATTTTTTTTCTCTAAGGACATTTTTACACTTTATACATTTTCTTTTTCCGAATCAGAACCATATTCAACAACTTGATGTCTTCTATAGACGTTGCCTTCATATAGTCTGTGGCTATAGCCTGAAAGATAAAATATTCTGTTTTCAAAGTGAGAAATGTCTAATGCAATCGCGACTTCGATCGGTTAATCGAATGTGTGTATGAATGACGAAAAAACGCTAAGATTCTTCATGTACAACCATCAGTTATCGGGAGGAGATGAAAACTCCTCTTGTGAGTTATAAAGATAAACTCCAGCAAAATTCAAGTTGGCTTTAAAAGTCATCGAAGGCACAAAAGCAGGACATTCCATTCAATCCTCATCCGTCGAAAACGACGAAGAGTCCATCATATATTATCACTTTGAGCCAGTTTATTCTTGTGTAAATATATATATATATATATATATATATATATATACACACACACACACACACCGGACGAAAGAAATCGTTCAGTGCCTTAAATCTCTGGTACAAAGAAAAAAAACACTCGGCGAGTAATAAGTTAAAACGAAAAGTTAAAATAAATCCGTTCACCCTGATAATCCCATGTGGTGAAACCTAGATAGGTAGTACCTGACTCATTAGGATTTATATTATATAAAAGTCGGGTACTACCTATCTAGGTTTCACCACATGGGATTATCATTCGCTGGGTGTGTTTGTTTTTTTTTTTTTTTTGTTTGTTTTTGTTTTTTTTTTGTTTTTGTTTTTGTTTTTTTGTTTGTTTTTTTTTTGTTTTTGTTTTTTTTTACCAGAGATTTAAGGTACTGTTGTTTTTCTATATAAACAGCTATTAATTTACAAATGTAAACTAATAGCTGTTTATATCGGACCCAGAGTGTAAACAAAGTAATTGAAGCAACTAATAGATTTCTGTATCTGAGTATATTTCTTCTTACTCTAAACATTCTTTTAGCGGTTACACGTGTATCAGCGTATATTCATGTTTATTTACAAACAGAGAAATTAATATCTACTGGCCTAGATCATCAAAAACAAATGTACCTCGTAGCAGGGATGGAAGCAGCATACACTTTTCCTAGGAAACCACCCTTTAGCTACGCCACGGCGGTCCTTTTCAATCCAGCAATGTTTCTTATTGCTATAAATGTTACTCTAGGGATATCTACACAAGAACGTGTACTTGTTAAAATAACTTTAATAATTGCTTTGCTTAAGGACACCCGTTAGCCTAATAGTAAGACACGTCTAACTAAATGGTGGAATCCTAGGAAGAATAATTTTAGATCAATTCCTGTCAAGTATATTTACTTCAATGATTTAGTCTAGTAGACATAAATTTTAGTTTGTAAATAAACAGCAGTGTCGACTAAAACACGTGTCTTAACTAAAATTATGTTTATACTATAGTGACAATTATTAGTCGGATTAACAAAAATGTCTCTTACTTGCTTAAATGACTTACATTTCGGATGTGAAAAAATAAATTACATACAGACCAAGAAATGTATACTTAAGATTAACTAATGAAATCAAATCCCACTTTTAAGCGCAAATGTTACTGTAGTGAATTTCCTCAATTCTATTCAGAATTGAGAACGTTTACAGGTGAACCCAACCCACTTACATAATTACAGCGATTAGGTGAGTACGGTACAAAACCAAATGCCATTGACGCGACACGGTTTTCAAAGTTGGAGGTTTAACTAGTTAAAAAAAAAAAATAGATTTAAAATTAGGGCTTTTACCTGGTCTCGAACACAGTCGTCTGACACCTGCAAAAATACGTAACTATTTCAGTTGCAAGTCAAGCTTCTTTTTTTTTTTTCTTTATTTTTCTTTTTTTTTTTTTCTTTTTTTTTTTTTTTTGGGCCTGTCTATATTTGAGACGGAACTACTTCTATGAAACTCATACGTTTTTTCCAGAAATCCCTCATAGAAAATCTTGTCAAAAATGCCTTTAGTTTCCGGAGTGGGCGCGGGTATATATATATATATATATATAACACTCACACTTATTTAAATATGCTATTTTATACATTAGATAACAAAAAAATTCCAGGACTGGCCAAAAGCACTTGATTTCAATTGGCTGGAGAGACATGATAAAAACAAAATAAACACTTTACTCATTTTTCTCACAACCAGCTTATCGCTTAACACTTGAACCTCAAAATGGGAAAAGACGACAAAGCCAAACATGCCTACTTTCATTATTGAGGTATTGTTGCTATGTTGAATGATTCTCCCACTCTACTCCTTTTCACCTCACATTCTCGTATGTATGTATGTATGTATGTATGTGTGTATATTTTTATATATAATCACCCTGTTCCTATCTCACACCGTAAAATGAACTTCATAGGCAGATCATTACTGGGTGGTCTACATTTTATCTTTGTGATAGAAATTAATATAATAACAGAACGACGATATAAACAGTCTCGTTGTACTTCTTGATAATGCTACAAATTGTCGATCTACGAATATTTAAACGCTTGGAAAGTGTTTTATATCCATTATCTTGTTTGTACGCATCAACTATCTTCATTCGGAACTTCTTGTCAAATCCAGCTGTCTTCGCCATGATTGCAGAATTAATGAGTTATCGCAGTGTGCGCAACTCACATATTTACTTCATTTGGTTTTAGAATGTTATCAATACTATTTCATTTTCGATGAGTGTTTCTATTAAATGGCAAATTGAGACAAAATAACATTACTATCGCCATAGAGCAATATTATTTCATAATTTCCATAAAAGGGGACAAATAATTTTATGTCAATTTTTTTTTTAACACATCTGTAACTATCAATATAATAGATGGAAGCTTCTAAAAATGTAACGGATTATTCAAAACGAAATATGGAATCAACTGTTTATAGTAAATTCAATAAGTACTTATAAATATTTGCATTTCCTTTAAAAAATAAGAAAATATACAGTGGTGGGGTGAATAATTCTGTCCACAATTGTTTATTATTTTATATAATTATTATTTTATATAATTATTTATATAATTATTATTTTATATAATAAATTATTTTATATATTATTATTATTATTATTATTAGCAGCAGCTCCAAGTCGAAAATATCAGTGTTTGGATGTCAATCTAAGATCATTTCAGAGAATTCGAAAAGAGTTGCATGCGTCTTATGGTGATTACGAAGGTACGGCACCTCGGAAAATGCACTCTAATCGTTCTAATAAGTAAAAAAAAAACGAAAAAAAAAGAACTCCCGAATTTGGTGTGGGCCTCTGAAATGTTCGTATTGGAGCTTCCGTTTCCAAAATTTCTGGCGTAGTGAATTGCATCTCACACACACACACACACACATATATATATATATATATATATATATATATATATATATATATATATATATATATGGTTATTCAAAAAGAATGAACCGATTTTATTATGCAATATTTTAAGGAGAATCAATAGAAAACTCCAGCTAAGTCACAAGTATTCTACTCACAATCACCTTTTATTTCCTGTCTTAGAAGTGTTCAATATGACCGCAACATCAATATGATAAGAGAATTCCTCCGAGGCGCGTATCAGCATATCATGATCTACTGAATTGATCGCTGTTGTTCGATGTTTAAGGTCATCATGGGTAGCGGTGGAACACAAACGCGATCTTTTACGTATCCCCACAAGACAAAAAAAATCACACACGGTGAGGTTTGGGGATTTCTCAGGCCTAACACAAAAAGCAAGGTCTTGGTAAATATCTGAACGAGACGAAGTCTGTAAGGTTTCAAATATAGACGTCTTCTTAGCACACGCCAGATAGTGGATTGAGAGATTGCAAGCTCACGGTTAGCTCGATTTGTGGACATCCGTTAACTCCCCTCAAACGCAGCACGGATTCTCGCCACTTGTCCTTCCGAAACTCGTGGTCGTCCTGGACTTTTCCTTTACACAGACACCCTCTCTTGAAACTGTTTAAACCACTGTCGAATGTTCTTAGAGGAGGGCGGATTTATGTCGAATTGCCTTCGAAAAGCACGGTGCACCGCGACAACGATATTTGTTTTTGCGAGCTCGAGAACGCAAAATGCATTTTGCTGAAGACTCACCATTTGCGGCGGCGTTAAACAAGTTTCTTAACGTTGCCGGAAATACGACGCGACTACAGCGTCCCTGTAGCAGCTATTCAAAACTTAAAAAAAAAAAAAATCCTTTCAAATGGACACTAATTCCATGACTGTTTTAGAACTGAAGCAATGCGTCATGAAATCGGTTCATCGTGTGAATACTAGCTGAAATACTCCAGCTTTGCTGTGTGTCACACATTTATCGTGCCGATGTGACCTCCATCTTCTGGCTTTCGCCTTCTATATTTTGGATAGGTGTCATTCCTTTGTTCAAATTTTAATCTAATTTACATCGAAGGAAAAAAAAACCTTTGTGGTGGTTTGTGCATAACAGCTTGACCTGACCCATTTGATATGTATTTGATGCAATACTTGATTGAATGAATTGATGAGCAAATTTCAATATTGGCATGACAGTTGAATTGTCGTAACAAATATGTATTATAAGGCACTACATCATTAGTGATTCCTTGCTCAACTTGACGTCCATATTGTCTCATTTTGAGGTTGCTGATGTGACCTCCATCTTCTGGCTCTCTCTTTTTTTTTTTTTTTTTTTTTTTTTTTTTTTTTTTTGATAGGAGTTATTCCCTTGTTCAAATTTAAATTTAATTTATATCAAAGGAAAAAATCAGTGGGTGGGTTTCTGCCACCCTACCTATCTGGAAGCCCTTTGATCAAAATAAAATATACCTATCCAAGACCCTGGGTAACGTAGTTTCAATATACACACACAGATGTGTGTGTGTGTGTGTGTGTGTGTATATATATATATATATGAGTAGAAATTTTACTCGTTTATTTCTTTTTTTTTTTTTTTTTTTTTTCTAAAATCGTCATTCGTAGAGAACCTTACTGTCATCAAGTGTTTCACATCGTTCAAATATTTTTGAGTCACGCTTGTTTCTATCTTCGATACATTTGAAACCACCAAATGTCCCCAATGACACACGGATTTGTTTAAGGCTCTTGTAAAAAGAGGGTTCTTGTCGCTTTCCCTGTGGCAAAACAGTTCATACGATAGGCAAAACGAAAGCAGTTTCAAATAAAGGCTCGTTTCAAGTTCTGAAAAAAAAAGCTTGACTTTACACCGCCCTTTTCAAGATGATCTTAGCTGCAATACTGTATACGATATTTACCCGGATGTTCATCTACAAACTTTCATAAACGTATATCGTATAAAAAGTGGATTCGAAGTTTGGATAAAACTTAAGAAATAACGAGTAGTGTAATAGATAGCGGCTCGGAATGAGAAATTAGAGAGCAGTTTGAATTTCAGTCGTTAAATTCACTTACGCACAAATATCGTTGAGGAATGGATGTTATTCTCAAAAATTGCCAATGCGAGAATCGCTCTTAAAATCCAATGTTTCGACTAAATAAAAAAAAAAAAAAAACACAATGGGTTGCTGAGCCTTAATTAAAATCTGTCAAAACCCCGGTTCTACCGCCAGTCATCTTGACATGCTTCAAGATGAAGTGTATTGAGTGAGGATGACGATGAGCACTTATATTTTATATTTTAAAAAAAATATGAAATCGGTAGGCATCATGTTTTCCTTTTACTTTTAAAGTAAAAGCACCAAAAATCTAGACGACCAAAGCTTGACAGATGGTCTCTCCTCTTACCTAACTCTAACAAGGGAGGTTGGGGGGGGTAAAGTTGGTTGGTCACTTTCAATACCTCAAAAACTAAACTAGTAACATTTCATCATCACAGAGTAGAGCTTGGATTTTCATCTATCCTCATGAAGGAGTGTTCTGTCAAGGACGCCCCTTGCCTTTGAACGCCTATGGGGACTGAAGCTCGCCCCAAACCTTACAGACGAAACGTTGCAAGAACCTCGCCATTTTATCACTATTTCCGTAGTCCCACCAACAGTAATCTCCCTAGCTAAAATCCGCCACATCGCATACATTAAATCACCCTCATGCTCTACGTATTTCATCACTGAGAATTATTAACAGATTCCTCCTACAAATTGTTACTTTGTAGAAGCAGTTTCCAAGAGGATGCTTTGCACACCATTACAATCTTATCCTGATCAAAGCTTGGGTTAACCGCTAATTTTCCCATAAATCCTCTTAAACAGGTCCTCTAACAACCTTACTCTTATCGCTCACGCAACTCCTTTAATAATCCTCTAACTTGAGTGGCTTTTTGGCTTTGTATATGATAAATAACATGCTGTTATAGCGTTCAAAATGTGGTCTGCCCTTGACATAACTATAACTTAGGCACGTATTAAGTTGAAATAAATGTGTCCAGTGTCAATCTGGCTAGAAGCGTGAAAATTAAGTCGCTTGACCAGTTGGAATCAATGTCTCGAAACGACATCGCGTGTACTCCAGATTTCCATCCTCCTTACTCCCACCTCGATATAGGCTAAGCTAAATCACAGACGCAATAACGAACATGTCAACATACCAAGTAAGACCTAATTTCACTTTTATTTTCTGTCTGTAAATTCGATTTTCTACATAAACAATTGTCCAATGTAAATATTTATATAAAGTACTAGGAGTACAGCCCGGCGTTGCCCGGGGATGTAACAGTAAGAGATAAATCAAGTATCGACCGTCATAAAGACTGAAAAATAAAATTGACAAAGATTATTGTTTAAGGTTGACGGACACGCATGTCTTAATTAGTTTTTTGTTTTTTTGTTTTTTGTTTTTTTACGAATTGGTCAAACTCAAACAAAAACATTTTCAATCGTTATGAGTCTACCGATTGAATAGAATTTTATTATAAACAATTGTCTTGTAAATGGAATTTTTAAAGCATTCTGAATGTAAAAATAGAGAAAAAAGTGTGCAAGACAATAAGAAACACTACCCGCCAAAAAAAGTGAAGTTTTGTTGAAATCGGTTGAAAAATGTTCCTATCCGATCCCATATATAAACGAACACACACATACACACAACCTGAGTTTTATAATAAGTATAACTCGATATAAGTTGTCCCCTTTTCATTCTCGCGACAGCGATGCCTCTTAATCGTGTTTTCAAATTGATTTCGTGCAAAAACAATTGTTTTTCCAATTTTGGGCGCTGTCAGAACGACCGCAAGGTAATTTTTCGTAGTCCTGTGAAGTTTTTGTTGAAATCGGTTGAAAAATGTAGGAAATCCGATCCAATATATAAACGAACACACACAACCTTTGTTTTATAATAAGTATGATTTTCTCTCAAGCATATATATATATATATATATATATATATATATATATATATATATATATAGATATATATAGAGAGAGAGAGAGATCTCACGGGATCTGATATACAAGGACTCTAGAACCTTGAGGTGAAATGTGGAGTGGGACCTAGATAAAATTATAAATCGGTCACCACTAAAATTTTCCACACATTTCCTTCTATTTATTAAATGTTCAGCAATAGCAGAACCAGAACTGTTAGTCAGTTGGCTATTCCTAGAGGAAGGATTCAAAATCCTGGGGGGGGGGGGATAAATGCTGTTTTATTCTCGAATCCAAACGCTGGGACGTCCTCCCTATGTAGTCGTGTCCACAACTACACTTGTATTGGTAAATCACTGAATTAACATGATGGGGAGGGAGAACGTCCTTACGAATGGAAGGAAAGCAGCATTATATAAAGACGATCGCGGTAGCGTGAAACTAGAGTAGCGGTCTGAACTTTCTCATTCTGAGTCGTAACGATGAGAAGTGTAATTGCTCTGTATTTGTAACTTAGACATAGAGCACTGTATATTACTGCTTAGATCGGTGCCTGTCTTTTGGTCTTTGTTTTTCCTTTTTCTTCTCTTGGTTTCTTTCTCTTGGTTTTTGTTTTATTGTTCATTGGTTTCTCTTTTCATTAAATTTCTTCTTTGGTTACTTAGCAGCCAACCATCCGCCAACAATAATCAAGCAGACTCAACAGTGTTATAGAGTAGGACTCTGTATACTTTCTACTCTTCCCTCCTACTGTGACAATGAACTGCTCCTACTTATAAATATGACAAGTACCCACATTAGAGTAGGGTTTGAGTAGTATTTGATTTATTCAAGATTTTTTTTGTTGTTGTTCTGTGTATGAGATTTAATAAACCTCTTCTTTGTTTCCTCTATCTAGTTTTCTGTTCCTTTGATACTCTCTCTGACTATGGCCTTCCTAATTCTCGGCTATTCTTCTAATGAAACCATCTTTAACAAAACGAAGATTATGAAACCGCTCTAAAAATATATTTTTGGAAACACTTACATACAGTCCACACGGTACAAAAATGCCAACACAAAAAAGGAACATCTTGTACATCCAACGTGCAATAAAAACGTACAAACAAACGTAGGAAAAATGTTCACTAAAGTCATCCATTTCTCCCTCATCAAACACTCTCCATGGGGTATTCAACAGAAACGCATTAAAATCATTTACAGATGCACTGAGGACGACGCAATAAAAAAAAATACAACAGAAAAATAACCAACAAATCACCCCCCCTTTTTAACTGATGAGCAAAGCTTGAAATACCCTTAAACGGTAATTGCTTGCAAAGTAAGATAATATTACCAAGCCACTGTACAAACAGCAGATAACGAAACAAAATACATAAGAGTAACTGAACATTTATGGAAACAACAAACTAAGCAGACAAAATATGTTAACAGTAAATACGTGAAAGGCACAACTCTTTCTAAATATATATGGAAACTTAAAAAACAAAATACACCCAAATTATCATGAAAAATAAGAAAAACAATATCGTCCTACATCAATAACTTCAAAAACAGTAAACTTTGAAGGAGAAAAAAACTATAATCGCCTTCTCAAACCAACACCAATCACTAAATAAAGGATCAGAACTTCTCTCAAAATGCAGATATGAAAACAATATTTTACTGAGTTAACAATCAGAAACTATATACGAATATCTTTTAAAACGCTGAGATAAATTCAAATATATGCATCATATACAACATAGAAAAGTAATATATTTTAAACAAACCAAAAAAATAAGTTAACCACATACTTCAAAATAACGCTGAAATTTTAAACATTTATTTTTTAAAATATATATATATATATATATATATATATATGTGTGTGTGTGTGTGTGTTTGCAAAACTACGTGATGCTCTGATCCGAACAGAAGTGCCGATTCATATGTAAATAATCCATTTTTTTTCTACCGAAATTGTTGATAAAAAATATATTAGATTTGCTTATTTTACGATTAATTTATTATATTAATATGTACATTTCTTAATTATTATTGCTGGGTTTGATATGGGCACGTTATTTCCTTTCTGCCAATAGGGAGGAATGAATTACCGAACAATGTCCTGTCACCTTAAGAGTATTGATTTTATTTATTTATGTATTTACTTAGCCAATAATCATTTATTACGCGCGTCGCTTTTCCGATTGTGCTTACACACTGTCGATAAGATGAATATCAGTTTGCCGGTTGAAATTTTTATTAATCCGAAATAAAAGGAGAGGAAAATCTTCCGTTAACACTCTAGGCAAATGTTTATTTAACGACTTTACAGGACGTTGACAGTAGAAGAACTATAAGCAAGTTACAAGAAATAGATCATTATTTTTTAAGTTTCCATATATGTTTCGACGGAAGAGTTGTGCTGTTCGCGTATTTTTCTTATGTTTTTCTGAGTGTCATCCCAAACAAACATAGAAAAACTCCCCTACTCCACACACAAATAATCAAACACAAATAAAGCATAAATAGATCCAATGTTGAAAAAAATAAACCAGTTTGCCAGAAGATCGCGAAAGCGTGAAACCCGGGTTTACAAACTATCCATGCAACTGCATATGTTAGCTCTATCACAGATATTGAGCACTTTCCACTAAATACCGCGTATATATATATATATATATATATATATATATATATATATATATATATAAATCTTAAAAAGATTAAAACGCTGAATTGAATAGAACACTATCGCGGTTTCAACCGCCAAGATCTTATCAGGTGGTTAACTCTGCTATAGTTCGTTGAGTTAACCACCTGATGTGACCTTGGCGGTTGAAACCGCGGTAATGTTCGATTCAGCGTTTTAATCTTTTAAAATATTAAATCGCTCTACAAGTTTTTGTTTGTTTGTTTGTTTGTTTTTTAATTGACCACTTTTTAACGCATACGATTTTAAAACCACTTTTTTAGGGTTTGTTTATTTCCACACACACACACACATATATATATATATATATATATATATATGTGTGAAAAGTGTATATAAATATATATATATATATGCGCGGTACTTATTAGAAAGCGCTCAATATCAGAGATAGAGCTAACATATTTGGTTATATATATATATATATATATATATATATATATAGGTATTTCTGTTGAATTTTTCCTTTTTTTTTTTTTTTTTTTTTAAATTATCGCATCTTTCTTGTATGCGATGAAGAGTTTTTTTTTTTTTTCTTGGACTACACGATTTCTATACACACACACACACACACACACACACACACAAAACCCAAAAAAGAAATCTCTTATTCGCATACAAGCTACAATAATTAAAAAAAAAAACTTGATAGATGTACCCTGTCAGTCATTTATGACGAAACCTGTACAAGATTGCCACACATTCACGTATGGCGATTTACTAAACACAAATTAGATGTGGCATAAGACTGAAAATAGTGATTTTCGAAGCGTAGCTTAGATGTGGCACAAGGCCGAAAGTATGGGGACCCAGTGAGGATTGAACTCACTACTCAGTCGTAATCGTTCTATCAAGACAAGCTTGCTAACCATTACACCGCTTCGAGGCGCCCAAAATGATTTTTCAAGCGTAGCTTAGATGTGGCACAAGGCCGAAAGTAGGGAGCACCCAGTGAGGATCGAACTCGCTATTCAGTTGTAATTGATCTCTAGTGAGACAAGCTTGCAAATCATTAAACCATGTCGAAGCGCCACACACACACACATATACGTGTGACCTCAAATTATTCTATGACTTAGTAGACTGTTAGGGTATCATTTTGACATTTTTGTGATATTTCTCAGAGCTATGAGGTTATTTGGCAATGCTCATTTCACACCACCTACCCAGGTAATATGCAATAGTACCCGCAAATAATGATTTATTTAAGACGTTATTTACTACTACATTACTTTTATATAATTGTCCATATGTCATAAAATTCTATTCCTTCGATTCAGTCATTAAACAACTTAGTATTTGTTCACTAATTCTGTGTCGGACAAAAATAAAACGTATACTTGAAAAATATACATCCACATAATGGCATGGTGATTTTCTAAGCATAGCCCAGATGTGGCACAAGACCGAAAGTATGGGATACCTAGTGAGGATTGAACTCGTAATTGTTCTAGCGAGACAGATTTGTTAACCCTTATACCACACAGTTTCCCTATCCTCATAATAGTATGTACAGAACAAAATTTTCCTTAGGCCCAAAAGATCCTTATTAATGTCGAAAAATGAGTTCGTTCTTAAGTGTTATTAACATGAGATTAACAATTCAGATATGTTCTATTTAATAGTTTGTTCCGAATGAATAAAAAACCGGTTTCACACCTCGATAATTCGATCATAATCTTCGTTATGCTAGCAATTATTTGTTGTTTGTTCTCTGCTTCTATTGTTTTCTGGTAGAAACCTTTCAGTTTATGCGTTCATTGGATGCATTTCTAAAGGGAAGTAATCCATCCTTCGTTGCCATGATATCTGAGAGAGACAATTACTACTCTGTTTAGTCTTGTGCGTTGGTACCAATAAAGTTTTTCTTTTATTTTTTAACCTATCAACAATTGAAATTAGATGCCACAACTTCGCGTGCGACATACAAATAATCTTTCCTGTTATTTTGTAAAACTTCAAACACTTACGGAGTGTTAGAAAATTATTCATCAAACCAGATTTCACTTTCATGTTTTAAAATTTCGCCCGGCTTTTATGTACATCAAAATTTATTCACATCTATATGTAAAGGTAGAGATGGTAGTTATCTCTCTTTTTGACTGAAAGGATTTACTTATGTCCAAAGGGGCCCTTGGGGATCATATGACAGCTCGTTAGGGCAGTAATCAGTTGCTATGTAGCTTTCCACAGGTAAGGACATAAGATTAATGCATTCTAAAAAGGAACCGAAAATATGTCACAGGGTTGTACTTCTTAGGGACATTAAAGAGAAAACCATTTTATTAGTCTCCTACATATAGTTCTTGACTCTTTATGTTCTTAAATTTCGTTGGGTGGTCAAATTTATTACTTGACTTATATATACTCACGTTTGCATATAAGATGTTTTCATTAACTGTCTATATTTCTGAGATGAGTTATTATGTACACTATTTACATGGCTCGGACTATCATCATCATCATCGTCTTTGTTACCATATTTATCGTAACGCTTGGCACTGTCCCGATTGGTTCATAAGGTTATCCGCTATCGGCCCTATTTTATGTTCTGACGCTAGAGGCCCTCCTGCGCAGGCTGAAGGACGGAACTTAGAGACCAATCCTATGCGAAATCTGTGTCCCTGAGATGGCTCAATCCAGGGTTTGCGTATAAGCCCAGGACTCATTCATCTTCGTGCCTCGCTGCAGCGACATTGAGGTTGTACAGATACTTGAACAGTACAAGAATGTTACGAAAGCCAAGTTTAACCGCAACAAGACATCAGTTGGATTGACGGTCCAGTCCGAATTTTTGGAGTGTGATTTGGTCCAGACCTTCAGCTGGAGAAGCATTAGTCGCTGATTATAGGCAAAGGTCGGAGGGTCGGTCCAGATTTTGCTCCGAAGGCGGTATAGTTGAGGTGTGAGGCAAATACATCTTTCCCCTTATCCTTTACCGGTTGTCAGTACTTCCTCTGAGGGCGGTCAGGAGGCGCTCGAAAGCCAGCTCTTCTCTCTGTTGTTGGGAGAAGGCAGGCCAATGGTCCACAGAGAGGTCTGTATCCAGCGTCGGTGTGAAATGGGGCTGGGAATGCCACAATTGGCGAGTCACCAACACGCCTCGAAGCTGCTATTCTTACGTCGCGCGTTGATAGAAGATCCATTGCGTTCAAGGAATGTTAGGATTGCTTTCTTTAGCCTTACTATCACTACTTTCCAGTTCGGGGTTGAACGCTGTCGTAGGGACCCGGAGCCAGAGTATCGTCGGACATTGTGTCACTCCTCTGTCCAGTGACCTTTCTCGATCGAGGAAGACATTGTATATAAGTGACGGGGTCCACGTCGGACCCGCTCTTTAACCGGCTTGGCTTATCGGTGGATTACCTCTGTAACTCTCGGTTTTCGCTTACCTGGCGATTTGCCCAGAATCCGCTACCTCTAAACATGGGTTTCATGGCGGACTTGGCAGACATGCCCGATTGCCACTGGTGTAACCGTGGGTTGGAGGAAACCGCTGAGCAAGCTTTCTTCCACTGTCCTATGTTGCGTCCGTTTGGGGGTATGTCGACGAGTTGATGGCTCATATCAATCCCGAAAGTCCCGTGTCCATCAATTTCGCATACGTGTGCAACAATGAATCGCCCCCGTGATATGGAGTGAAACGATTTGTGTTACGCTGCTTGCCTTGGCAAAAATGGTGGTGTGTGTGACTATTCTTATCAATTCTCCAAGCAGAACGAAAACTGAATCTTTAATTATTTACCATTACAGGTAACATTATATCAAGCCTGTTAAATCCACTCAAACATCTCGTTATATTCATTTGCCTCGTATGTTTCTGGGTTTGTTTATTTTGCTGACATTGGATGTCCAGGTGAGGTAATGAATAGCGAAGATAATGGAGAAATCGGAAAGCCGAGTTAGAATTCCAATCGGGTTTGTTACATTCACTTAGATATAAAATACCTTTGGGAAAGGTGTATATATATATATATATATATATATCCATTCATCTCCTCCACACCAGCTATGGGTTAAATAGTAGGACTTTTATCTATAAAAAAAAAATCATTAATCACAAAAAAAATTTAATGCTATATTTACTCGCAAAAGTGTCACTCTTACAATCCAAAATATGTTTCAGCTTTAAACAAAGGGTTGATAAGCCGTAAAAAATATATATGCTAATAAAAGTGAAACATTTACATGATTTATAAGCCATGTTACTATGCTAACAAATAACTTATGATTTAATATTTGCGCACTTTTTCAAAATTTAGGGCCCCCCTTGTAATGCAGGCAAAAGTTTCCACGCTAACTTAATCCGGTCCTGAATAAGTGCGTGCGTTGTTAGCTCGCAGGGGCGGGCGTAAAATTGTAATTTGTTGGTCTATAGTTTGCAAATTCGTCTTGAAGGCATTGCTTTTACGTCCAATCCTTACTGTGTGACCTACTACTGTAGTTACATGCCAGCTTATTAGGTTTAAGCTAATTTAATCAACCGAAAGAAGTAAATATTTATCATCGGTCTTACAGAAAAACGTGTTTCATTATTTAATTCCCAGGCCCACTTCCCATAAACAAGAATTTATTGTAAATGAATCTACGTAATAATGATTAATGTCGGCTATGGTGATAGACGTGAGCATCGGTCGCATAAATAGATGAAGTCAAGGTCTACTTGTACTTTCTTTTTCCGTTTTTATCGGCCACGTGGTGAGGAGATTTGACTATTCGGAGCAAGGTCAAAAGGCCGTCGTCCTTCTCCACTCAGCTGCTCTCCTTTAGAAATCTTAATGTCTACATTTCCTAACAGAGGCTATGATTACAATAAATGCCACTCTGAACGCTTACTTAGTCGTCTCCGTTTCGATGTCTGTCTCTCCTTTTATCTCTCTCTTTATCTTTCTCTCTCTTTATCTTTCTCTCTCTTTATCTTTCTCTCTCTTTATCTTTCTCTCTCTTTATCTTTCTCTCTCTTTATCTCACTCTCTCTTTATCTCACTCTCTCTTTATCTCACTCTCTCTTTATCTCTCTTTATCTCACTCTCTCTTTATCTCTCTTTATCTCACTCTCTCTTTATCTCACTCTCTCTTTATCTCTCTTTATCTCACTCTCTCTTTATCTCTCTTTATCTCACTCTTTATCTCTGTCTCTCTCTTTATCTCTGTCCCTCTCTTTATCTCTGTCCCTCTCTTTATCTCTGTCCCTCTCTTTATCTCTGTCCCTCTCTTTATCTCTGTCCCTCTCTTTATCTCTCTTTCTTTATCGGTCTCTCTTTATCTCTGTCTCTTATCGCTCTCTCTTTATATATATATATATATATATATATATCACTCTCTTTTATATATATATATATATATATATATATATATATATATATATATCGCTCTCTTTTTATATATATATATATATATATCTTTATATATATATATATATATATATATATATATATCGCTCTTTATATATATATATATATCTCTCTCTTTATATATATATATATATATATATATATATATATATATATATATATATCTTTCTCTCTCTCTCTTATATATATATATATATCTCTTTCTCTCTCTCTATATATATATATATATATATATATATATATATATCTGTCTCTCTCTCTCTCTCTCTATATATATATATATATATATATATATATCTGTCTCTCTCTCTCTCTCTATATATATATATATATATATATATATATATATGTCTCTCTCTCTATATATATATATATATATATATATATATATATATATTTATATATATATATATCTTTATATATATATATATATATATATATATATATTTATATATATATATATATATATATATTTTTATATCTATATATATATATATCTCTCTCTTTGAATGTTAAAAAAATCTAGTTGAATCAAACTGTTTTTCATGGAATCGTTAGCCAGTTCAAATACCGTTGTATTTTTATCTTCATCTCTCACTCAATGATACGATTTTTACCGGAGTTACCTAAAAACTTTGTGAGGAAGGGCAAAAAAAAAGTCCTAACCAATTTTAAAGGCGGTATCAACCGATACATAAGAGAGTTTTGCTTTGGTTTCTTTTGTTTTACGGCATATCAACCTCAATGGATTACTTAATACAGACAAGATTTTTATTGCTAGTAGTTCGATTTTAAATATTTGACAACTATGTGACGTACCTTTGTTATATTTATTTATATTAGTTAGTCTGTGTTGGAGACTATCCATTCAAAAACAAAATGGTGGTGCTCAGAAAAAAATCGTATTTTACGTAAGTCTGTTTCTATTATAATGCCCTTGCACCGTAAAATACAAAGTGTATGAATCCCATTATTGGATTTACTTTCCATTATCTGGCACCACCTACTATCGTCTACCTTTTACAAGAGCCAGATCAGGCCAAAAATGGAGTAATGTTACCATATATTGGCAAGAGAACTACATTCATTAGTTCCACCAGTTCTAATATTTATAGCTAAGAACCACCATACTACGCATATTGTAGCGAATCACCTTCATTCCCTTTATATTTCATTGGTGAGATGTAAGCTGCTTTGTGGAACTGACTCCCAAGAGGATGCTTCCCCGATAACTAAACTTTCAGTACATGTTCAAATTTAAAAATGAAATTGTAGTGAAAGTTTCCCTTAGAACCATACAGTTCAGAGGACATGTAGATTTTAAACAGATATGTGCACCCCGGAAATGCTGACCACACCCTCAAATTAGCTACGCGAGTTTTTCAAATCACTGAATCCGGTCAGGTCCGTATTTTCAACTTGATATGTTTTTATCTTGTATGAAATTGTATAACTGAACATCTCACCGGTAACTTAAATACTTGCGTATATCTTTCGAATTCCAGTCGAGTTTATTACATTCACTAACGCACAAATACCCTGGGGAAAGGTACGAATCCATCTCCCTAGCAATGGATTGAATAGCAGGGCAAACTGTTTTTTTTTTTTTTTAGCCTTGGTTGGCAACCAGCCTACTGCAGAAATAAATGGCAACCAACTGCGAAAATAACTTCTGAATAGTCGGTCATGTATCGGAAGAGACATGATTGCCCAAACCTGTATCACGTATGGCACTTAACGGACTGAAAAGACACTGAAAATTTTGACCACACTCCACATGGTATATATATATATATATTAGAGGTCTCCATCTCTATACTGCTCTCATAGGCTAAGTATATATCTATATATACTTGCTGACTATGAGTGTTAAACCAGTATTCAAGAACTAATATTTTGTTGTCCAGCCTTCTACTTTCAGAATATAATCGACAGTACATTGTAATGATGATTTTTTTTTTCATTTTATTTTTACGTCTTATCAACCTTATTGTAGGTTACTTAAAGTCAGAAAATATTTTTAGAGTGTAAGAATTTTTTCAGAAATAAGAATGATTTACAGACACATGTCCTACTAATTAACCCATAGCTGGGGAGAGAAGAGGTGGATTCATACCTTATCCAATGATATTTGCGCATAACTGAATATAACAAATCCGATTGGATTTGTAACACGACTCACCAATTTCCAATTCCGAGCCGTTATCCATTACACCACTGCACATCCAAGCTTACAGCACCTCGTATTCCCAAGGGGTCATCTATCTAGGCTCCACGTTGCTCAACTTCGATGATCGTACGAGAATTGCTTTTTCAACGTGATATAGTCGTAAGACTCGACAGTATAAGTCGATACAGTATTTACATAGGTTTCTATGCAACTGCAAATCTGACTTTTCAAACATTCTACAATCGAGTGTTGGCACTTAGCAACTGTTATTATTCCCTGTCCTCGTCCTTAAGAACAAACATAAAAACTTTTAGTGATTAAAAGTCCCCCTCCCCCCGTTTGGCTAGCTTAGCCGATCAATTGTTCGTGCAATTGAATTTGTCTCAAGTCTAAAAAAACTATTTTAAATCTTTATCATAGTTTTACGTAACGTAGAACGTTTGATCAGGCTGAATGTAAGTCTGTTTCGATTATTCCCTTGTTTCTTCATTTAAGTTGGGGCTTATTTTCTTTTAAAGGGCATACATCGTGAGCTTTCATATTGTAAAGATTCGATACCAGGTTTCTATAGAAAGCGGTTGATAACTTATTGTTCCGTTAACTTTCAATGCTGCGTTGTTATGGCAATGTTGCCTGTCTGTGCTGGTCCGTTTGGGGGCTGATAGAAAGTTCCCATTTACTGGAAATACATGACAATGAAAACGCTGACGAAGATTTTTTTCTGAGCGCCACCATTTTGTTTTTGAATGGATAGTCTCCAACACAGACTAACTAATATAAATAAATATAATAAAGGTACGTTACGGTATTTTGGAAATAGCACTAAACGCTAGTTAGTTTATAATGTAGAAGCTGCTGATCTATATTTCCCGGTATCTTGAAAATACATGTTGACATCAGATAAATATAAGTACACCGAAAATAATACCAAGTGAATCTTGTGTTTCTTTTCCAGACTCTGATCCAGAACAAATTGTTTTGTCAAAAAATATAACACTAGACAACGATCATATACCGTTTTCAACAGCTTAGACCACTTAATGAAATTTGAATTTATCACAAAAATAAAGCTTTTGCTGTTATTTCAAAGCAAGGTACCAAGTCTATCTGGATGTACGAAGATTTATCTTCGCATCATTTCCTTGCTTTATAAGGAGATATATATAATGAGCATTATTGCTATTTTTAATAGATGGTTTTTGTTTCCCCTCAAGCTGAAAATGTGTCAAGGCGGGCGTTTCTAAATGAATGACGCATTCTGTTGTCGGCCTAAAATACATCATATGACAGTCGACAACTGTTGACACCGGAAGTGGACGCTGCGATTTTTTTTTTATTTTCTCCCAATTTAACCAAATTTTGTCTTGTTAAATTTTGTCTTGTTTTCAAACCGGATATCCGCTTGACGACAGTCTGTTCACCTGCTAAACCTGAAATTTAGCTGAACTCTGTATGCCGTATACTTTGTATTTAGCCATGAATTTGTAAATATTTAAACTGATTAGATAAATCATTGTTAGTGATGTTTCTCTTTAGCAATTCTTTCATTTTATTTCTGTTACTTGTCATCACAATGACCAGGTCGTTATTCTACAGTCGTTAGGGAACAATGATGACTGAAAATAAAGAATCCGTGTACCATCGTTTTGCAGCCGGAGAATAAAGATATGAACGTTGATTTAAAAAAAGAAAAGAAATAAAGTGAAATAAATATTAGTAAAATAAAACTAATATTTCAATCTGTTTTTTTCTTTTATCTTTGCTTAACTGGCATATAGGATTAACAAAAAAGAACGTACATTGATCACAAATAAGAAATACAGTGTAGCCGAATAAACTAAGAGTGGCGGGCATTAAAATGGCTAATACAAAGTTGCTCATATGAATAACATTATTTTACTTTATATAACACTGTTTTTATTTTTAGTGGATACCCATATTTGGACAGACGGTCAGTTTATTTTAAACAGTATTTTATTTCGTCTACCTGCCTGAATAATCGAGAAAACTTGTTAAAGAAAATGCACCCTCTGGCAAGATTCGAACCTGCCCCCCCCCTCACTTGCTGGAGAAACAGTCATTACATCCAACGTGCTTATAAACCAACTCGGTTACGAAGATTGTCGTGATTAAGCAAGATTATATTTTGCCTTTAAGACAAACTTTACTCATTCAAATTTCTTCGAAAGTTATAACTTCAGTTTCGTATTCGAAACGTAAACAAGGCAATTTCTAAAGAAATAATGTATTTTTATTTATTTATCCGGTGTCGGTAGAAGAAATAAAATATTGTATAAAATAAACGGAGTGTCTACTCAAATATTAACATCCACTAAAAATAACGTCTAAGTAATAAATATCAGTGAGATTGATAAATAAACATTAATCATTTCCACATAAAACAAGTCTTTTTCTTTGGTCATACCTGACAGTAGGTTGGTTAAAGTTTGTAGCCGTGCATTAGTCACCTCGGATTTCCGAAAACTGATACACTAATACAAAAATTCTTAGTGTCACAATTATTTAAAATATTATCGTACTGCTGAAAAAATAACATAAGTAATCTCCTTTACAATGTACATTAAATCAAAACTTGAACTGATGATATAATTATTCACTGAAAAGAAAATTACAATGAACTAGCCAAATTACCCGCGCCTTGCTGCATGTCACACTTCTTTGTGTAAGAAAATGATGAGTGATTTGTGGAGAACAATTATGCATTTCAATATTACTCAATGACCTTCATCTTCTGGTTTTCTCCTTGTATATTTTGGATAGGAGTCATTATCTTGTTCAAGTTTAATTTAGATTAAAGGGGAAAAAATTTCAGTGTGGCGTTTGTTCTTCCGGGGCCCCCCTTTGATCAAAATGAAATATACTTAACCAAGTACCCTGGGTAATGTAGTCTCAGAATATAATGTATATATTACACTTTCAGTCCTGGAATTATGAGTTTAGCTAATGTAATATCTTTCTATTCATGGATATATATTGTGGCTATTTTTGATGAATAAAACTTTTCTCTATCTAATATATATATACCTTCGTTACTCCAGTGGGTTGACAGGACATCCCGAAGAAGACAAATTGATGTCTGCCTCCCACTACAACTGCGCCACCCCATGTGCTACACACCCTCACTGAATCAGAGTAGTACTGAGACGGAGCAAAGGAAACAAGTTGCTAACTAAGAATTACGAGTACTTTAAACATTTTGGGGGTAACAGAACATCCCATATGACTAAAGCAGGGTTAACAAAAATAACGATGTCACTATGCACACTCGAGAGAATTTTATCGTCATTTTTGTACGAAAAAAAACGTTTAGAATTACTTACAGAAATATGTAAATAAATCACGTAGTAATTATATTTACCTTATTCCTAAGGGTACACTGACGTAATAAACTGGATACTTTTCTAATATCGACAGCCAATTTTTTTAATTTAAAAAATAAATTAACAAGATTAAACTAACTATTCAAGTCACTTCTGGGAACATTGCAAATGTTCTAGACTCCATAGTCTCAGCTATAATTTATTGGTATTTGGGAAAATGTTTTAAATTTTCTTTAAAAAATCTAACAAAATCCTTTAAAAAAAGAAAATGGCTATCAATAATAAATACTCTAAACTGAATACTTTGTTTCAAACTCTTTTCTTCTTTTATGCACCGTGTCCTTTCAGGACGTTGGGAACAATAGCTCGCCACAACTTCCTATTCTTCGTAGCTATGTTTAACTTTTTATCCCTTCTAGTCCCTATTCTGCTGTTCATTTGCACAAACTTGCTAAATAGGTTACTCGCTGTTACCCTTTGCCCTTAACTTTAATGTCCTGTGAATGTCAAATTCTATAAGCCTTCTTTTTTCCTCATTAGACAACCCCAAAATTTGGTTCTCTTTCTGATTATGAATAATTTTTGTAGCTTCTATTTCCTTAAATACTTCCTCGCTTGTCGCATGTTGTGTCCATTCATTTTCGTTTAGCGGCTTTGAATATTCGAGTAATCTTATTAAAGAAAAATATGCACTCTCTAGCAGGATTCGAACCTGCGTCCCTGCTGGGTAAGGAGAACCGCCGTTAGATCCGACGTGGTTATGCCGGCTCAGCTACAAAGAACTTTTGCCGATATACTGAATTCGTTTGTTTTGTTACTGACCAGAATGGAAATTCCTCAGTTTAGACAAAAACCGAAACTAGGGCACAGGACATGAATTATGACGAAATGCATTTTCTTCCCATATAAGTATCATTCGTGGATTATGTGGCCAGGTGACGCCAGCAAACACTTGTTTGTAATTATTTCATGACAAGTAGTGCCAAATCTATTTCTCATTTATCTGCTGAATCTGACAGTCATGCGCGTGTTTATCAAAAATAAAACCTACTTCATGTCATGAAACTTGAATAATCTTGTTTAAAATAACTGCTCATTAAAGAGGGTGCTTGCCTATAAGTATTTATCACATTCGTATTGCATTGCTAAGTTAAGTTTTGTCTGAAGTAAACCATTTTATTCTTCTTCATCGCTTTTGTCACAATGTTTTTGGTTGGTCGATTCTACAATTTTCTCGGCGATGGGGATATGAGACCAGATAAATAAACCGAAGTAGTTTGATTCTTAATCTTATTGAGCTTTTCAGGTTTTATTGGAATAAGACTTTCTCTTTTCTTTCTTTTTTTTTTTTTTCTTAAGCATTACGCCCCGAGCAAGGCGTGAAGCCACTAGGATGCAGGGGGTTGCAGAAAATTTGGAGCGAGATCAGATAGGAGTGATAGAAGAAAGGATGAGGAGAGGGATAGTGGATAGTGGATAGATCAAGGTAACTGGAGATGTCGATTGACATTACATTTGAATAGTTGGAGACTATAAGTCTCAGGGAAACAGTAATTGGGAAGGGTGTTCCACAGGCGAGAGGTGCGAGGTATGAAGCTATTGGAGTAGAAAAGACGGTTACATTTAAAAGTTTCTATAGTGTAAGGGTGGGAGTGGGATGCCAGCCTTGTAGGGCGCTTGAATTCATGGAGTCTGGGAACCAGTGAAAGCAACAGAGAGAGGCGACGGCGCGTCTGTGAGAGTGACTGTAGACGAGATGCCAGATCAGAGCTAATTACTTGCGAAGCATTAATTGTTGACTATTCTTTCATCTTGCTTATGGCAATCACGTTGAAACACCAGGTCCCGTACGATCACCGAAGTTAAGCAACGTCGAGTCTGGTCAGTACCTAGATAGATGACCGCTTGGGAATACCAGGTGCTATAAGCTTGGATGTCCGGGTGGTGTAATGTATAATGGCTCGGAATTTTTAATTGAACAACCGAATTCCAATTTTAGTTGAGTTCGTTAAATTCACTTACGTGCAATTACCATTGGGAAAGATATAAATCCATCTCTTCTCCCTCCAGCTATGGTTTAATTAGTAAAAATATTTTATAGCGTTAGATAACTTGCACGGGGTTGATAAGCCATGGAAAACGAAGCAATCAAATTCTTTCGTCTAAATTTTCATTTTTTTTATTAGTAATATTATCTTCAATTTTATGAGATTCATTTGTGACTAGTATACCATTTTATCAAAAATGAATCTCAAAATTTTTGACTAGTATACCTTTTATCATAGTTGGCAGGGTGGAGTAATGGATAGCGGCTCGGACTGAGGAATTGGAGAGTCGAGTTCGAATTCCAGTCGAACTCATTCACTTACATGCTAATACCCTCGGGAACGGTATGATTCGTCTTCTCCCTTCCCCAACAGGACAGATTTGAATGGTATCTGGTCTAACGCAGAACGAAATGGCAACCTACTGCAGGAAAAAATATCTGCCTGTCAGATGTATCGAAAGATACATGATCGCCTAAGCGTGTATCACGCATAACTGACTGATACCTTTTTATTATAATTTAATTTGCTTTTTATTACTAATATTATCCATGGTATAATCTCAAATTTTATTAGATGAAGCGGTGCCACCTATCATTGTTTTACCATTATTCTTCAATCTTAATGTTCCCAGCATTTCCCCTCCTCTTACGCAGACCGTCAGTCTACAGCCATCACTTAAACAGCACTTATCCAAAATTAAATTTACTCTTATGGCTCAATTGGCATAACAGCTTGTGCATTTAACAAGGCTTCCCAAGACAAAGATATGCGATTTCGGGTTTCATCGATAGATTTTTTTTTAATTCCTGATCAATGCTGTTTACTGACTGCCGTAAATTGACTGCCTCTTTGTGATGAAAGAAATGCAATTAAAAAAAAAAAAAAGGTCTTGTTTATATTTAATAGAACTTCCGGTTCGAAAACGCTGTATTAAAAAAAAAGTTATATTATTGTATTAAGTGTAGACTTTAGCGGCCACCTCAATAAACTTTAATTTAATTAAAACCCTCTTCAAAATCTACCAGAAAAGCTGATCTCTATGGAAGAAATATAATGTGCGTTTGGTCGAATCGTCGCTGTATCGTGTCAAGTTCTAAAAACGTAATAAAATACTAAATCTACATTTATACGTAGAGTATCTGAAACGTGTCCATAAATAACCCAAAAGCTCTTGGCGTTCATCACAAGGAATTCTCCATGAGTTGTCATTGAGAACATTTTTCCTTTTGACGAACGGTAGTATACAGCAAGGATAACATAGGAAAAAGATTCGGAACTCGGTTGGTCTGTTCTACCCTCACCTGTATTTTCATCTGACCTTGTACCAAACGATCATCTTTTTCTTTTTCGATCGTTTCAAAATGTTTTGACAGAAAACTTTCTCGAATGAAAATCACATTTACGACTTCGTCGATGTCTTCTTCACATCATAAGCTGTCGAATTTTTTGTCAAAATGTATCGAATAGCTGCCTGATAAATGGCAACACGTCATTGCTAAAAATGGTGAATATATAATTGAATAAAATGTAATTGTACTTTTATTTCTTGAAGAATATAATTAACAACATCGGAAATTATGTCTCGACCTAATATTATGATTTCATCTCAAACAATTTTGTAATTGACAACGAATACTTTAAAATTATTATCTTAACCTCATTCCTAATCTAGATTATTTTCCAAATCTCAGAACCATAAGCCTAAATTTTAACTTTATATTTATTTGAACTACCAAATGAAAATTCATAATTCTTAATATTGTGAATGTCCTTTTTTGCCGTTAAGGAACAAAATGACTATTGTAGATTTGAAATCATCACAGACTGGTCACTCCTGACGAAATATACACTGACGTGCCAAAAGTCATGGGATAAGCGCTTAGTATCGTGTAGGATCTTTTCTAGCCCGGTGAAATACAACAACTCGACGCGGCATCGATTCCACAAGTGGTCGCAAGAAAGATGTTGAACAACGCTGTTTGGATAGCTGTTTACAATTCCTTAACCTTTAGCACTCTGCATAATTAATATTACTTCCCTTTCTACTGTCTTCTTTTTCAAGGCCTCTCGATTGCAGTAACCTCATTGTTAATTTCGCTCAAAGTTGTTTTTTTGTTACCATAGCAGGATATGACAACACAACAATGAAATTTAAACACCCTTTTGTTTAGGGATCAGTCACCTTCAATGGCAGGATAAACTTTTTGTACAGGAAATGAAGTTACATACAGAATAATAAAGATTAATATTTGTAGGTGCATGGTTTTTGCATGAGACTATATCTCACCATCGCATGCTATAAATGTTCAGTCGGATTCAAGTAGGTTGGATGTAGCGAACCACACCATTTGTCAGATGTCTACAGAATGTTCCTAAAACCAATTCTTGGACCCAATGGCACTGTTCATTGTTGGAGCATATGAAGTTTCTGAAGAGATACAAATCTAGAATTCCTTGATAAAATCCAAAGAATCAGCAATATTATTGGTCCTAATCTCGGCTTCAGGCACTTGCCCACTCCCATAAAGTTGCCTCCCTGTGCCTTTTCTATAATTACTTTCATAGTAATTGTTCGGATAAGCTCTTCGTTATGCTACCTAGACTTTTTGAATAGTACTACTAGACCGGCATCAAGATCTCAGAAATTTACAGTTGAGTTCGCTAGACGTAACCGTAAGTTCTATGCTAACAGTTTCTTTTCTTGCACATCTCGCTTGTGAAACTCCTTCCCGGCTCCATGCTTTCAAGCCAACTTTAATCTTAAAAAATTTAAATGCAATGTAAATCGCTATCTACTGTCCTCCTGATTACTTTTACTTTTTTTGTTCTTGCTCTTTAGTAATGTTTCTGTTTCTAATTCTTCTACACCCAGTAACCTCCTGTGTCTTAGTGGCTTTACTGCCTTGCTTGGAATGAACTCGATTAAAAAAAACAAAAAAAACTGGTCACAAAATATTGCAAAGTAGAGGTCACCGCTCAATGAAGTGTTTAGGCGTACTCAACCCATGCCAGTTGAACACGCCCTATTATGTAACCACCACCAGACTGCGCGGTGAATTTATTGAAAAACTCGGGTCTCCCATAGGGCATCAACTGCACTCGAATTCTACCATCATACCGAAACAATTGAACCAGTCACGCCACACGTTGCCAGTCTCCCATGGTCGAATTAACGACGTCACGAGCCCACATGAGCCATGTATTTTATCAGGGCACCTGATGGGGTTTCTACTCGCTTATCTCATGAAAGCTAAAGCACATTGAACTTACCTGCTGGATTTGCGCTTGCTAAACTTTGTATTGAATTTAGATGTGATTTGAGTCAGTGTTGCTTGCCTTACCACAGACAATTCTAGCCAGATGTCTCTGGTCATGATCCTTAAGGATCAGGGGTCAGCTGTGCGGTAGGCTGTAATGACTTCTATCTGGTATTCCCGGTACGTACATGACACTGTAAGTCCAGGAATGTCAAAAATTCCCCACTATTTCAGAAATATGCCTCGATAATTCGGGTCAACCTGCCATGAACTGTCTAAACGTTTTGGTTTGGTCTAGTTTAGTTTCTTTAGCGGCATGTCAACTCCTTATGGGTCATTTAATGCCGAAATTTAATTTTCCTAGGAGCTTTATTTTGTTTTTTGTATTCTTTTTAAAAAAAAATACTATTAAAATCTATTGCATGATTTTTTATTCTATTAAAATCTATTGCTAGATTTTTTTTCCCTATGAAAATCTATTGCTAGTTTTTTTTTCCTATGAAAATCTATTGCTAGTTTTTTTTTTTTTTTCCTATGAAAATCTATTGCTAGTTTGTTTGTTTTTTTTCCCCCCTATGAAAATCTATTGCTACTTTTTTTTTTTTTTTTTTTTTTTTTTTTTTCTATGAAAATTTGTTGCCGGAATATTTTTTTTTTTTTTTTATGATTAAAATCTATTACCGGAATTTTTTATTATAAAAATGTATTTTCATACTGTCATAGTGTTTTGAATACAATTTGGGTGTTCACTATTTGCCCATATTATCTGATCAGTTTTATGGCCCTGGGAACAACATCAATTAAGAGATGGTTCCAGGCTCCACAAAATCCCCAGTGAACTCTTAAGCCGTTGGCGAATGATCTGTTGTAGAAGGAAACATAAGCTACCATTTTATGGTTGATAGCATCTTTTCTTTTATTCGAATGTGCAATGCAGAGAACGAAATTAAACAGGCGACATGATTGCCCGGTTTCAAATTGACCGACCACTTCTGACCTGTACAAATCTTTATTGGTCACATTCCTTTGTTAAAACCACATGACTACTTAGTCATGTGACTCCGCGACATGTCATGTCCTCTTGCTATAACACTATGTTACATAATATATCCTTTGATCATGCCAAACATGTTCCTCCAAATATTTGTAATTCTAAATTACTCGGGGTGGGGAATTGTCATTAGTGATCTTTGTTTTAACTTCTAACATGCCGTATTTTAGTTTCATTATAAAATAATCATGAATTATCTTATTTCTGGCTACTGAAGAGGTCCAAAAACAATTTTAATCTGGTGACTCTGGATATAAACCCCTAATAAATTTTTTATGCTTTGTTCTCGTAAGATTCTTTTAGAAGTAATTACCTTTTTCTTTTTCAATTTCCTAATCATTATTATTACCAATGACTAAATACTATTGTAAAAACTGTTTGAAAGAATCTAGGATTCTGAACGAAATCCAAAGCATCGTTACTGTTACAGTAGTTAGGTATCTCTGTTGGATCGCTAAAAAGAGCATAGCATGATTAAAAGACCAAAGTTGATTTTTCGGTTAAATAGTTACTTTTTAGAGGAAAGATCAAAGTATTTTTACTTATTTTTTAAATTTTTTCTTTTTTAGAACATTGTAAATTTTGATTAAAAGACAATCAGCTTGGCTGATAAATTAACGTTAAAACATTTGGGCGCGTTTTTTTCCCCGTTTGACACACATTAATTTGGAAAATCTTGCAAAAATGAAAATAATTGTCATTTTAATGAAATTTTCAGAAACTATTTACAAATGATGGAACTTATTATAAATACATTTTTTTTTAGTAAAGTCATCGCAGAAATTTTTTTTTTTTTATGTATTTACCCACTCTAACTAATTGTACGAAAACTCTATAATTTCAATTCTTAGGAGTTTAGTGATTATATCAGTTAAAAAAAGCACAATGCTTTGAGGAAACAAAATCATGTTTTTTGTTTTTTTTTTAGTTGAGCCCTTCTACCTGAAAATCGTCTCTGAAGTGTAACATACAAAAACTCAATAAAACAAAATATTATTTAATTTCAAAAGCTTTTAATTGCTTTTATTTATTCCAATAAACATGGACAATATTGTCTGAAAGCAAAAGATATTTCGATGAAAATGAATTTTTAAAACAATTACCTACAATTATTTTTTATTTCCGCAACCATTGTTTTTTTTTTTACATTATGTTGTTAATTCTTCTAAAATTATGGAAAAAGCGCGTACAGCTTAACGGATGTTGTTTTTAAGTAGATATATATTTACAGATTATAATTTCCAAAAAGCTTATTACAAACTAATGAGTCTTCGTATATAAAAAATTAATTTGTCAATAATGTGTTTACCAATGAAATCTACGGAAGACCGGAAGTTTGGTGCGTGCAATAAAAATAACGTCACGTGGATTGAGTTTCTGTCTAGTAAGGGTTGTTCTTCGCTGTATACGGCCCCTAATTTAGCAAACTGTTCCTGCTGAAACACGTGCATCATTTTCATTAAGTTAAAATAGGTACTTTCATCTAGTTTTCATCGTAGTCCTGTAATGTTTGGTTTTGGTTGAAAAATGTGGAAATTCGATCTAACGTATGGGTTTAATTATAAAACCCAGGTTGTGTGTGTTTTCATTTTGCCTCTAGAAAACTAAAAACTTTTCAGTCATTTACACTGGCCAATTTTAAAATGAAACATATTGTTTGCTTTCAGAAAATACCTAGTTTCATGAGATTCAGATAAACTTTACCTGGTATTTTTCCAGATAAGTAATTTTTTATTACATAAAAATATAAGAATCCATTTATTTATTTTTTTTCCGAGAATATAGGCTTTGACAAAATGACTTTTACTATGTTTGATTATTTTTACTGGGGATAGAATTTTTTTATAATAGCAAATCTGAATTGACTTTAGAGGGGTCTATATGGGCCTCAAACAGCAGTGCAGCACTTTATTTTAGTTTTTTTAATAGTATTTATAATTTCTCCAGAGAGTATCAACAAACCTATGGTACATAGTAGTTAACCCTAAAGTTTTTTACTTTAAATATTACAAATTACTACTTAAGTAGGTCCGCTTAAAAAAAAATATATGTCCATTCTGTTCTCGTATGGGAACTCGAATCTCACGTCAGCTGTCAATAATTTATAGATGTCATCACTTACACTTGTCAATCAACGGCAACGTGAAGATCGGCTTTTTCTTTAAAAACATTTTTCTACGAAGAAAGTAAGTAAAAGTTTCTTTATTTTAAATAAACTTTTAAATTTTCTAAATTTCTTCGAATAAATATTGAAATACGTATAATTAATTTTTAAACGAATTTTAAACGAAGAATTTAACTTATTTTTTAAAATTTTAAAAAATATGGCTGATATAGAGTTTTTTTCGTTTTTTTCTGTAAACAAGTTTTTAACTAAAATTTCGGACATGCTAAGAATGAGTAAAAAATTTCAAAAATTACTCAAAAAATACTTTTAGTGTTTCTTCTCAATAATGAAATATACTTTTATCATGAAAAAAATTTTTTTCGTTAATTTTCAGACCGTTCTTGTCATGCTATATTAGATTTTCGCGAAATAATAGAGGTACCTAAGTTAAGTCTGTAGAATATATTGGGTTTTATTTATTACGAGCTTTTTTTCTATTACTAAAGATAAAATAGTAATTATCAATAACAAAAATAAGTTTATTCTGCCGCATTTTTCGCTTGTGGAACTCTCCTCCGACATCTTGCTTTCCAGTCAACTTTGACATTGTGTTTATATTTTTGAAGATCAATCGTTATCTTTTTGTCTTAACTCATGTTCTTTTATTGTCCTCTCTTCTTACTGTTTTCTTTTTCTAATATTCTCTCGCACTCAGTAACCTCTTGATAGGGTGAAAGGATTAAAAGAAAAAAAAAACAGTGAAGTATTAAGATTTACAAAATATGCTCTCATTTGATTTACAGAAAATTATTCAGTCATTCAGTTAAATAAACTTGTTAGGTTGCTAGGATGTACTTCAACATTCTTATCATGTGAAATTAAGCCTTTTCCAGACGGGCCGGACAGATTTGACTGACGAACCACGCATTTTCTTTACAATCAAATCTAACAATACCAATTGGCTGCAGAGGGGCAACGCTATTGAATCAACCTGAAAAGCATGGCGGTTTACATATGCTTCGAAATTTATTTATTTAGTGAATTTTTTTCATTTTTTTTTTTCCGTCGATACACAATGAATTTCGACACCATGACAGACATAGACCTATAAACGCCGTGGAGGCCTACAAACAATTATTGATTCTGATGACATTTTAAAGCAGGTGAAGTAGGAATTTGCTTTTAATGGTGACTGACTTTGACAAGAGGTGAAAACTTTCCGCGACATTCGGTTCTATGGAAACAACCAAAGCGAGATATCAATGAGTAAAGATACCTCTAAACTAGAGCTTTAGCATGATCTTACCAGAATAAATATATACTTTCAGTCAGTTATGTTCCATGCGTGATACACGCTTAGGCGATCATGTATCTTTCGATACATGACTGATGAGGCAATTTTTCCCCCGCAGTGGGTTCTCATATCTTTCTGCGGTAGTCCAGTTGCCATCCAAGGCTATAGAACCCAGTCTGTCCTGCTATTTGCCCATAGCTGGGGGTAGAACGTAAACAATGACAAATTAATTTATAGCTCAAAAATTGAATTTAAATTAACATTTTTACTTTTTTTAAATCATTTTACCCTAAGCAAGACAATAAAGCCACTAAGAAGCAAGAGGTTACCGAGTGTGAGAGAATATGAGAAAAATAAAATATTAAGGAGCGAGAAAAATAAATTAACGTGTTTTAAGACAGGATAACGATTGCTATTGCATTTAAATTTTTGGAGATAAAAGTTGACTAGAAAACCACAAACAAGAAGTGCGAGAGAAGAAACTGTTAGCATAGAACTTACGGTTACATCTAGCTATTTTAACTGTAAGGTGATGATACCTTGCTGCCAATTTAGTAGTACCCTTAAATTCATCACGCCAGAAATTACATTTACAATATTAATAGAAAAGGCACAGGGTAGCTACGTTATGGCAGTGGTAAAGTGACTGAAGCCGAGATGCCATGTTAGCACCAATAACATTGCAGAATCTTTGTATTTTATCAAAAATCTCTAAATACCTAGCAGAAGCAATGGTAGATTTATAAATGTGCAAGATAGATTCCGGCAAGATAAATTGTCACTTAGCTTAGAAGTTTCGTAGACGGACTACTTTTGTAAATTTTAAGTTCACTCATCAGGAGGTTTCAGCAATTTTCTCATTGTTCGTTATTTGTATATTAAGAAAAACTGCAGTCACTTGTTGAAATCTCCTGATGAGTGGACTGAAAAATTACAAAATGGGTCAGTCTACGAAACTCTGGAGTTGAAAGGCTAAATATCACGCTAATGAGCTAAGTAACAACTTACGACCACATCACGTTGAAACACTTGCTCCCGTACGATCACCGAAGCTGAGCAACATCGAGCCTGGTCAGTACCAAGATGGGTGACTGCTTGGGAATACCCGTTGCTATTAGGTTGGATGTGCGGGCGGTGTAATGGATAATGGTTCAGAATTGTTAATCGGAGAGCCGAGTTCCAATTTCCGTTTAGTTATTTATATTCACTTACGCGCAAATACTCTTGGGGAAATATATGAATCCACCGCTTCTCCTCCAAGCTATGGGTTAATTAGTAAGACTCGTATCACTAAACCATTATCATCTTTAAAAAAATTCTTATAATCTAAAAAAGATATTTCCTGGCTTTAAATAACCTGCAAAGGGTTGATAAGCCGTAGAAAATTTTATATTTGTATACATTGTGTGGTGGGGAGCAGACCATGTAAGTTGCGTAATGGTGTATAAGTACGACCACAGCAACGGAATATCATCGATTCAAATTAGTTCACTTTCGTTACGGCAAAATCTTTAAAAAATAGAGGATATATCAATTTAGTATTTTCGAACTGCTTTTCCTTTGAAATCTAAATTTATGTAATAAATACAAAAAATATTAGTTTCATTACTGGACTTTTATTGTTTTATATTAGTAACAATGTTTTTGATCAATGAACTTCTGGAAAATATAAACGAGCCTTTATTTCGTGTCCAAAAATAAAAACCCAACATTTTTTTTCCTAAACTATTTGCTCTATTCAAATTACCAATTATTAAATAGAATTCAGGATATATATTAACAAATAAGATTATATTTGGCAAAGTTAAAAAGAGAAAACAAAAGCGTATGTCCCACAAAACGCGGTTGTAGCATGAATCCTAATTTCCCCACGGGCACCCAGTGACCCCGTCAGCACATTTATTCGTTCAAACAACCTCGTCTTCTTTTCTCCTGTGGAGTGTGTGTGTGTGTGTATGGTGTTAGTAGGAGGGCATCTCTTTTCATAGGAACCCTCTCACCTCACCTTCTTTTTATTGTAAAGATGCTTAGGAGGACGAATTTACTGACGGTTTTATTTATTATTTCCGTTTAAGTGTTTTTGTCACAGTGTTCTTCCAAGACACCCAGCCTCCCCCAATGACCCTCTGTACGTTAAGGAAAAATAAAATAAAATGAATCTTATACGAGAAAACTATTTTTAAAATAAAAACACGAAATGACCCACTTTCTTCATTCTCCTCTTTTATCTTTCCATAGTTTTACTTTTAAATGTGGATAACTGAATGACAAACAAGAAAAAAAAATCTGTGTCGCGTTTCAACCTTCGAAAGACTTCTTCAGGCTAAATGTTTTTTTTTTTTTTTTTTTTTTTTGTTTTGTTGGATGGTTTGTTGTGTTGTTTTTATTGGTGGGATCATATGCAGGAGAGGAACGAATGAAATACAACAAACGTCGGTTATAATAACGAAAGAAACGCTGAAGATGCAAAGATGCTTAAATTATATTTCTGGTGTCCACTATGTGTGTATATGCACAGCCCAATCAACCTCCAGCTTCCTACCGCTTTTCTTTCTGTCGTTCTTGTTATTAAAATATCCCACAATGTAATATTTTAAGTTTTAAACTTGTATTCTTAAGCAATCTCGTCACCAATGCCTAGTGTTAAGAGTAAGACACGTTTTGTCTTAATTCTGAGAGATATTCTTTTAAAAATTACATTCCAAAGACGAAGAGACAAACTAGAAATTGCATTCACATTTCGTGGCAAAAACCAGTTTTGTTAAAAGCAGGCAGACAAACGTCTTTCTTTTTTTTTATTGGAGGATTAGGAACAGTTTATAGTTTGTGTTAGTTCTTGTTAAGGTTCCGAACTTTGACTAACTTGAGTTGTTATCAAGAAAGACATTGGATGAAATTCAAAATCTGTCATAGCATGAATTTTTAATGATTTCCTTTTTCGATAATTTTACATTTTCAATATCACCATACGGAAATTAATCCAACAACGGCAAAAACTTACTTTAAAAAAGACATCTTGTCTATTGTTTCAAACTAAAACTATAATTTAAATTGCCATAACAGTTTCAAATGTTGGTATATATATATATATATATATATATAGCATGTATTGATCCAAACTTTCATTAAAAAGAACCGATATGGTCTACTCTATTTAATATTTAATTGTATTTTTAAGTGATGTTTTGAGTATTGTCCTCGAAATTGTGGATAAATTGTACTAAGTTCATATTGTGTTGTTTTGTTCATGTACTTTCAATCATCTCAGTCACTATCAAGAACCGTGTGGTATACAGAATTCCTTTGTTTACATCCCGATATTCTTTGAAAAGCTGGAAGTTTGAAATAGACTACGGTGACGCCATGTGTAACGGTTATTGGGAACGAGGTCGCACCAAAAAAATGCGATATTTTATATCTTGTATATATAATCATACAGAGTAAGGCAAAAGTCGCGCACCATAAAGGTTAATGGATAGGTAGAAGAGGTCCTAGTGAGTGGTCACCGAGGTCATAGACACTGCATCTTTTCTGTGGGGCCGGTTGAAATCAGTTGTTTACCGTGTATGTGTGTATATATATATATATATATATATATATATATATATATATATATATATATATATATACACACATACATGTGCAATTCAACTATGAGAAAATCCTTATTTACCGTTTTATAAAGTTTTAATCAATTGTCAATTTGTCGATGTTTTAACAATCATTCCAACAAATAGAGTAAATAGACAGTTTAATAAATAAATAGTATTTATTATTTTTGTTGCAAATTCTCAAGAAGAATGAAAATATATAAATTCACTTTCGTTATATGATTAGCATTTATTCCAATTCTAATCATCACTTTTTTTTTAACATGGCCGAAGAATGAAGATAGTTAAAGAAAAGAAACGGTGTCACGGGAAAACCGTCCTTTTAACATTTGTTTCTTGTGAGCACGTTTAACCACGAAAATGCTATTATTTATTAAACATTCACATACAAAAAATGGGTGACATCTAATTCACAATGAGTTAGGTAATTCGTTAATCTGATACGTAAAACGCTGTTGTAAATATAGCAAATATTTGTCATTTCCACTGCGTTTCAAGCAGCGAGGTCACACATTTTCAACAAGAGAAAATTTACAATAAACCTACATCACGAAATCAAATTTTAAAAAAATCGTATGTGCCACTGTGATTTCAGGACGTAGGTGATCATAACTCTTCTGATAGTTTAAATATTTTTACCCGTCACCATCACTCTTTGTCCTTGTCCTGCTATCTATTCATACAAGTTCGTTAAGATTATTCGCTGCTTACCCCGCCTTCATTATGTCCCGCGAGTGTTTAATTCTCTAGGATCTCTTTCTCCTATAAGATGTTCCAAAAACTTCAGTTGTCTTAGTGTGTTGACAATAAAGATACGCACTGAGATTTTTCTTACTCACAGGGCGATAATACCACTAAGACACAAGGGGTTGCTGTGAGTGAATAAGAATAAGGAGACTTTAGAAAAGACACTAAAAGAAAAGGAAGATAAAATTGGCGATTGGCGTTGCATTTAAATCTTGGAAGATTGTAGGTGGCATTTGAAGCAAGAAACTGGGACACGGCACAAGGAAGATAAAAAAACGCTTTATATTGAGACTTCCAAACATCCCGAAGTTTATCTTTTGGTATTTACATTGCGACCCTGTTTCAAAGGTTGCTGTTGTTGTTTTTTTGGTTGTTGTTTTTTTGGTTGTTGTTTTTTTGGTTGTTGTTTTTTTGGTTGTTGTTTTTTTGGTTGTTGTTTTTTTGGTTGTTGTTTTTTTTGTTGTTTTTTTTTGTTTTTTGTTTTTTTTTTTGTTTTTGTTTTGTTTTGTGTTTTTGTTTTGTTTTGTGTTTTTGTTTTGTTTTGTGTTTTTGTTTTGTTTTGTGTTTTTGTTTTGTTTTGTGTTTTTGTTTTGTTTTGTGTTTTTGTTTTGTTTTGTGTTTTTGTTTTGTTTTGTGTTTTTTTTTTGTTTTGTGTTTTTGTTTTTTTTTGTGTTTTTTTGTTTTGTTTTGTGTTTTTTTGTGTTTTTTTTTTGTGTTATTTTTTGTTTTGTTTTTTTTGTTTTGTTTTTGTTTGTTTAGTCCACTATTTATATGATTCGAAATATCCCTGAGAAATGCCAATCTAATGTGGGTAACTAACCTTAACAATTTGTTGTAGATAAAGTTTGAACCATTCCTTGTATTTTCTGCGAACTTTATATAAAGCTTTTAGCAGCGCTAAGTAGTCACAGTAAATTAATTTTTAGCATTTATGGCAAAGCTTCAAACTAGAACTACAATTTACATTGTTACAACAGTTTTAAATGTAATATGTGGGGAAATTAAGTACAAGCAATAAATAAAAGAATAATAATGAATAAAAAAAGAAAGAAAAAGACATGCAGTTTTCTATGAGCCTAGTAGTAAAGGAACTCGAAAATTTATTACCCTACTTGGCTTCGTCAAACGCTCATGAGGCAGCGCTGTTTAAGTTTATAAAAGACAAAAAATTTACTTTCTTTTTCTTCATCTTGCTCCAAGATGTAGCCCAATGTGCTAGTTACGTCCTCGCTTGAGCTTGTTCGTTTCCCCGGTCCACTGACAAATGAACTCTTTGCACCTTCCAACGCATGCAAAACCTGTAGTAAATCAACCTTTTCTTTGGTCGTTCCAACTCTGCGCTAGGCTGACTTGTGCTCGACCATTAAAAAGGTTCTTATCTTTACTTACCCTAACTTCTGAAGCAGAAGAAAACGCACATACTTAAGTGACATTGGAAACGGTTTTCTACCGTGTTATATATATATATATATATATATATATATATATATATATATATAAAAAGTTTCAAATTAAAAATTATGTTTTATTTTATGAAAGTATATATATATATATATATATATATGAGAGGGAGAGAAAATAAACTGTTCGTGATAGAAACCGAAGTTTTGTATGCTTCCTTTTTAATTGTTTACATATGAACACACACGATACACCAACCTTACGACTTTTCAATCGATATAAGTTGATCTTTATTTGTTTTTATTATCTTCTTATGGGGAGACTGCCTAATTTGAAATTGTTGACATGTATAATATGAAGAAAACATATCTTACAAAATACCATTTCCCAGACTTTACTGCGAAAAAGGTAGTACGATCGTACTGACTTAGAGAGGTTACCGTGTAGATTTCGTTATCAGTGAGTCTCTAGCCACTTTGCTTTTCTCTTTCGATGGTGTAGGTTGTTGTTGACGTGCGTAGACGATCTGGAATTTTTGAAATGACTTAAGACGACCTGTTGTAAAGTCTCGTGTTTCTGTTGACAGGAGATACAAAAATTGGTGTTTGCATTTACTCAAACCAACGGCAATTATTTGCATTTTATCATAATCTCTTAACAAGTTACTAGACAAACTTCTGGTTTATGATCGGAATACACAGGTTGTACATGATGAGAAATATTTAACGGGGAGAAAAAAAAATGGCAGTTTCTCCAACCACCGGGTTGTGTGGAAGTGATACGCTCAGATAAGCAAATTTCAAAAGTTCTGTCAATTCAGTTTAATAAGTTGGTCGATGATCTCGTGACGTCAGTGATGACATGGTTGAGTCGACCTATGACCTCGAGAGATATCAAGAGGCACTTGCTGATGGTTAGACAGCATTTTTGTGTTTCTCCGCAGTTTTCATTACCCCCTGCTTCTCTATCTGTTTATATATATATATAGTCGTAGACAGAATTATTCACTCCGCTGCTATAATTACAAATAAAGCTGTAATACCTCAAGTTTTCATGAAAAACTTCATGTGTAGTGATGCCCACAACAATTTTTTTTTATTTTAATGTCAAACAATAATAAAAAAAATTAACATAGGACAATAGTATTGCCCAATAATCAATTGTGTAGACTTTATTCTTGATTATTGCCTTTTAAACATTTTTTGATACTTCCTTACAAGAGCAATACAAACCTTGGAAATAGCTTTTAGTTCCTTCAAATTTGAAGGACTTCTTTTTTCTTCAAATATGCCAATAAATTTTCAATGGGGTTTAGGTCAGGACGTTGTGCAGGTTAAGTCAATACCTTAATTTTGCTGTCCTTATTTTGTAATAATTCATGCCGTGGGCTTCAGGTCATTGTCATGTCCAGTGACTCACCAAAGACAAACTTTCGTGCACATTTATTTTATATTATTTCTCTAAATAAACAAATACTTGTCTGTATCCCTGATACCCTGTACACTCACCATTTCGTCTGGTCCAGAATCAGCAAAATATTCCCAGAGCAGAATTCTCCCATCACCGTGCTTAATTTCAGGGAGGGTATTTTTTGGTTTCGAAGTCCTGCACGATGAAAGCATCTAGTGACTGACTTCGTTGATACATTCAACCCTGATATATTTATATCATTGACAATGTCTTTTGTCGTTAAGTAAGGATTCTTCGAGACATCTCTAATAATTTTCCTTTCTCTTAGGAATTAACCGTTTTCTGCCAGTCCTTTAATTTATTCTCAATACAATAAGTCTCGTTGTACTTGTGAATAATGCTTACGAGTTGTCGATCTAAAAACATTTAAACGCTTGAAAATTGTTGTATATCCATCACGTTGTTTGTATGTATCTTCATTCGGAACTTGTTTTCAAATTCAGCAGTCGTCGCCATATTTGCAGAATGAAGGCGTTATAGCGGTACCTGGCAATCACATACTGTCTTCTTCATTAGCTTTTAGAATGTCATAGAATCAGGCCAATACGATTTCATTTCCAAAGTGTGTTTGTATTAAATGTCAGATTAAGAAGAAAAAAAAAACATTACAATTGCCGTAAAGCAATATTATTTCAAAATTTTCATAAGCGAGGCGAATAATTTTGGACTGTACCAATTTTTAGAAAAAAACTATAACTACGAATATGATAGATCGAAAATTCTCAAGATTTTATGAGTTATTCAAAATTGAATATGGGATCTACTGTTTATGGTAAATTCAGTAAGTGCTGGCAACTATTCACATTTCCTTAGAAAATAGGCAAATATTCATGGGGAGGGGCGAATAATTCTGTCCACAACTAATATATATATAATTTTTTTTTTTTTTAAATATATGAATCTTTTTTTTTTTTTTAATTATTATAATTTAAGCTCTACTTCTGAATCGAGCACTTTTTTTTAAATAAAAACATAAATACTAAAGAGCTTTGGATCATTAATCTAACTGTTCTTTCCTATTACATCAATATTTATATATACACTATATATATATATATATATATATATATATATATATACAATCTCTATCTTTTTTTTTTTTTTTCGCTTGTTTTCTTATCTCACTTACTCTCCCAATATGTGTGCTGCACATGTTTTCATACAAGTGGCTTTTTGCAGCCATGTTTAAGATATTTAAACTCGTCAGTTCCCATAACCATAAAATAATTTAGATAAAATATTTTATTTTTTTATTTTTATTTATTTAGAAATTCATAATATTTGACACATACCAAAAGTAGGCCGCCTGTTATTGACTTCTCGTTTACCGCCCACTGTTCTTCCAGGGAATTCAAAAGTTGCATTTCTTTTTTTCTGCTTACAACTCTTCCTACTACTGTCAGTCACTGTATATCAATTCTCTGACGAGAGAGAGAAAAAAAAATAAATCGGTTGTAACTGTATACCAAAAATCCTCAATATACCCGATGACGTAATGTGGATAGTTGCACACGTTCCTTGGGCAGAAAATGAGATTTTTTTTTTTTTCAGTTCACCATCTAATACACATAAACACTAGTCACGTAGCATCTTTTTCTTAAATGAATAATGGCCAGGATCATTTGGAGATGCCAGAACATGCTGTATTTACAATTTGTTCTATGACTTTTTCTAAAATTGTTAAAATCTTTTCTGAAAGATTCATTCCTGATGATTTTCAAGCAGCGTTTTGAATTTCACATTCTACGTTGCAGACGACGGCGGAAGTTTAATTTTCCGTGGTGATCCCGCTAAAATGTTTCCATTTGTAATCTTGGAAATAAGAGTTTATTTGCCAATTCTACAGGACAAAATATAACACTAAGAATGTCCTTTTTTGATGGAAGCTTCTTGAAGTTGACTACTTCCACCAGCCTTTGCTGCAGATGTCGTATATATATATATATATATATATATATATGCACGGTGGATAGAGGCTCGGATTGAGGGATAGGGGAGCCGAGTTCGAATTCCAGTCGAATCTATTACATTCACTTACGTGCTAATACCCTTGGAAAAGGTATTAATCCTCTTCTCCTTCCATCTATGGGTAAATAGCAGGACAGACTGGGTTCTATAGCCTTGTCTGGGAAGTGGCCTAGGAGAAGGACAATTCTGAATTCAAAACTTGCGAAGGGTCGTTTGTACAATAGTAGTGCACCAGGTCTCTGTATCCGGCCCTTCAAAAAGTGAAGTTGGTTCTGCACAAAGCCTTCACCATAATCACTATAATGTGCTGGTATCTTAGGAACCGAGTTGCTTAACCCTCATACGTCGAATAGAACAGGAGAGCCCACCATATATATATATATATATATATATATATATAATATAAACAAATTGCTATCGTTTGGCTATATAAGTATACATATTTTGAAGGTTTCTCAAGAAAGAATTCAAGCAATTACAACCAACTATATTGATTTAAATAATGCACTGGAAGATACTATTTGTTATAAATGCATGTTCTTAAAATTTTGTCATCGCATGTTTATAATTGATGTCCATTAGAATCCAGGCGTTTTCAGTTTTCAAGTCTTGAGGTCTTCCAGAACGTTTTTTGTAATTGAGCTCAAAATTTCCTTTATTTTATCAAATGTGTTTGTACATAATATATCATTGCCATTAACCACATTGACCAAATTCTTTCTCTTATGCATTTTTCTCTAGATTGAACACTACTTACTCTTCATGTTTAATGTGCAACCATGTTCAACCATAACGTTCATCCAAATCGAATAAAATTATCACTTTTCTGAAAATAATTCTTAAATACTGTATATACAAACAATGGGGTTGGCAGAAGTATGCACTCTTTAGGTACTCTATTATTGCGCGTAATGCTTACCGTCAGAATTTATAAGTGTTGGGGTAAAATTCAGACACATTGATATCGGGCAAAATATGGCATAAGGAACTTTGCATCAATCTTATGAATTGTTCCAAATTATTCACACTTCTTGTAACAATGGTAAATATAAAATCAAATTTTAGCGTGTCTCAAAAATATACATTCGTAAATACTGTCTTTTAAGATATCTGAAAAAAGATATGTAATTGCTCCTTCCCCTCCAACTGAGTCAGGTTGTGACACATGGTCAGTTTTTAACGTGGGGACCCGAGTGTTTTTACTCGGGCCACTGGTCATAGCTTGTCCAAGCTGGTCTAATCTAGTCATAGGTGATCCAAGCTAAAGATATCTGAAAATACGATATAGTTCCCAGAGTTCGAGTTCAAGCGCCACGCTCACCCCTTCACTGTCGAAACTCCTAAATGTAGCCGTCTCTTCTACTCCAATAGCTTCATGTCTCGCACCTCTCGCCTGTGGAACTCCCTTCCCTATTCTAGTTTCCCTGAGAGCTATAATCTCCAGCTATTCAAATGTAATGTCAATCGACATCTCCAGTTGCCTTGATCTATCCATTACCATTCTCCTCATCATTTCCTCTATCACTCCTATCTGATCTTGCTCCAAATGTTCTGTAACACCTTGCGTTCTAGTGGCTTCCCGCCTTGCTTGGGGTGAAACGCTTAAAAAAAAAAAAAAAAAGTTCGCTGAAAAAAAACAAAAAAACATGACAGTGGCCATGAAATTTGACTGAGACGTTCATTCATATCCGTTGGCTTGTCCACAATAATTCCAAAAGTTCTCAATAAATTGCAAATAATTTTGGGGAGAAAGGTGTGCCACAAGCTAAGGAACAATTAAATTTTAGGCAGATATACGATTATCTTTTTATTGAGATAATTTCGTAGATTAAGAAAATAATCCGAATTATATAGAAAAATCGAAACGCAACGTATAAACTCATGAAGCTGATTTCCTGTGTAATGCGACCGGTGATATTTTTCAGGTTAGTTGTACAAAAACAAATGATTTCACAGTAAATTGTGGAACAATGCATATATAACTTCAAATAAATATAATAATCAAAATAAAATAAATAATAGTTGTAAATTATATTAAATTATTATATTACTTTTAAGCAGTATTTACATTTTTCAGTTAAACTTGAAATCCGTTAATTTTTGTGAGCTTCGACAAAAAGCGTTAACTTTCATTGAGTTTATGTAGGGACGAACATATCTATCTATGCTCGTCTATATATAATTAACATTCGCAAATAAATATATAAAGTGTATTCAGAAGGAATATATATATATATATATATATATATATATATAAAAATGTCACGGTGGTGTAATGGATAACTGTTCTTCGTCTTCTAAGCTATGGGTAAATAGCCTTGGATGGCAACTGGTCTAGAAGGGCAACTCAGAATTCAAAGCCTGCGGCACCAGGTCTCTGTATTCGTCTCTTCAAAAAGTGTGGTTGGTTCTGCACAAAGCAGAACTATAATCAAATGTGTACAGGTGGCCACTTGTCAGTTTCTAGGGACTAAGTTGCTTGACACTCATACGTCAAAAGCGACAGGAGAGTCCATTTTATTTATTTATATATATATATATATATATATATATATTATTAATATAATTAGAAAATGGACATCTGACATGTTATTTTTTTGTTAATTTATTTTGTTTAAACGTTATTTTTTATGTATACTCATATTGGAGTAGAAGCTCTGTTTTTAATTAAACAGTATTTTTGTTCTCCAACTACATCAATATTCGAGAAATCTTGTCAGTAAAATATGCGTCCTCTGGCAGGAATCGAACTTGCATCCTCTATGAGGGAACTGTCATTAGATATGACGTGCCTAACCGTTCAGCCACGTAGGACTAACGGTCAAACAAAGCCCGAATAGTGTTTTTGAACACATACTCTCTACCGATTCTCGAAACATCCATATCTGGTCTGTTTCCTATCCTAACGTAAACAAAGACAATTTATTTTAGGAATGGGATTAAATCCAACATATTTTTTTTTATTTTTAATGTGTTTTGTTTAAATGTTATTTTGATGGATACTCATATTCGAATAGAAGCTTTGTTTTTAATTAAACATTATTTTTTTTTCAGGTACATCTACCGGTCTGAATATTCATGAAATCTTGTCTGACCAGTCAGTCTTTTGTATGATTATATATATATATATACAATTTTTATCACCAGAATCCATTTTGCACATTTATAAACCTACCATTCATCCGTGCATTGAATATTACTGCCTGCCGCGTCTTGCTATATTTTTGAGATTCTTGATAAAATTCATAGAAGGGTATGTAATGTTATAAGTCCTGACCTGGTATCTCGGTTTCAGTCACTTTCCCAACGCCATAACGTAGCTTCATTGTGCCTTTTCTCTAGATCTTGTACTATTCTATGGCAGTTGTTCTGATGAGCTTTCCTCTTTGGTGGCTCGACGACATGAAATTAAGCGTATTACTAGATTGACAACTAGGTCACGTCGTTCTGCTGTTGAAATACCTAAATGTAACCGTAACTTGTCTTCTAATAGTTTCATCTTTCGCACTTCTCACCTGTGGAAGTCTCTTCTGGCTTCTTGTTTTCTTTGATTTTCAAAAATTCCATGCAACACTATTTCTTAGTCTTCCTGAAACCTGTTCTTTTATTGTCCTTTCTCCTCACTTAAGCTTTCTTATTTCCTTTCACTCTCCGTAACTCCTTGCGTTTTAATGGCATTATCACCTTGCTTGGGGTGAAATGAGAAATAATATATGCTTCCAGATCAACCAAGCTGTTTTACTTCATTTTTTTATTTTTTTTTTTTACATTCTTGATCGAAGAGACTAATGTAGTCAAAAATTTGAAATAATAATAAAGAATATAGCAATATACCTCCAAAGCGGGAAGTACTGTGGAGGAATGGATAACGGCTCTGATTGAGGAATCGTAGAGCCGAGTTCAAATTCCAGTCGAGCCCATTACATTCACTTCCGTGCTAATACCCTTGGGAAAGGTATGAATCTAATCTTATGAATCCTCTTCTTCTCCCCCCCCCACAGCTATGGGTAAATAAATAAAATAGCAGGATAGGTTCTATAGTCTTGGATGGCAACTGGTCTACTGCAGAAAGAAATGGCAACAAAAAAACTACCTTGTCAGTCTTGTATCGAAAGTTACATGATCGCCTAAGCGTGTTTCACGCATGGCACATAACTGACTGGCCTCCGAAGCTTCTCTAAAAATTAGCAAATATGATAAACAAATGACATTAAAACAAAGTTTTGTCGTTAACATTTTTGTTATTGTAAAAAGGAATGACCAAAGGATTTTTTATTTATTATTAAATTATATTCTTTAACCTTTTCAGAACCTTCGACATTTTGATTAAAAACTGTTTTTTCTTGCGTCAATATGTAACCATAAATTAGTATGGTAAATTTTACCGTCTTTTGCCGGGAAAAATACATTGATTTGGAAATTCTTGCAAGAATCGGACAACTGTAGGATTTTAATGAAACTTTCTGAACTTATTCACAAACGAATCAAAGTCTTTTTCAAATGTTTCTTTAGAAAAGATTTGTTAAAAAAAATACATCTGTTAACCACCATTCTATTTAATTTTAAAAAAAATTGAATTGTTATTTTACGATCCATGGCAGATTTTTGTAACTGGGGGTTCTGTTTGACCTAAGAAATTTCATGATTTAAATTATCCGAAGACTTATCCTTACAACTATTATAAACATAAGGCGGTACAAAAATTAATTTCTTGAAATCTCATAAAATTAAATTTAAATTGATTAGAATGAGATTTTTATGATCAGTAAAAACGCTTAAATCATTCATTGATAAATCTGTCAACAACGTAATTCTCTTAAAAATCTTTTTCAAAAATAAAATGTACATTTCTGAAACTTTGTTTGGGGAAGATTAGCTGATTTAATTAATCTGATTTTAAACATTACTTTTAGCTGAAAATATCGCAGAAAAGCATTTTATAACACGGAGATGAGGTTTTTTTTTGTGTTAACAACTCTCTCGATAGACTTATTTGTTGGGATTTTTTTTATAAAAAAAACGCATTCCAATCAATTTAAATTTATTTTGAAATACAACAAAGTATTGGAGAAAATAGAAACAAAAAAGAAACTAATACTTAACATCAGGAAGAAACAGATTTATGTTTCTGGGACACATAATGAGAAGGGATGGCTTGGAAAATCTGATACTCACAAGGCAAATACAGGGCAAGAGAGACAGAAAAAGAAGGCATAACATAGTGAGTTTGAGTAAATGGATGGCGGAACAGGGCTTAGAAGAAATAACAGAAAGACAAAGTTTATTAGGCTATACAAGGGACAGGAAGTTGTGGAGAGTCATGATCACCTACGTCCTGCGGAGACACGGCACATAAAGGGGCGCTTCTAGGCGCGAATTTAACGGCGTGACTGCAGACTTCTGTACTAATCTGGTTTAGTATGGTTATGCCGAGAAGTGTTCTTTAAGTGGAACTGATGTTTCTTTTTTCGATTTTTTTATGCATTTCATTGGCTGTAAAACAAATTTATTTATAAGGTAATCTGACCCAATTACGTTAAATGATTAATAGATAATGTATTATTGAAAGTTACCATTCAGCAATGTGAATCTTCTATTAGTTTTATAATAATCACGGCTTGTTTTGCAGTATATGACCTTTTCCTTGGTGAACGAATCACAAAAGACAGAAGTATTGTATTTTGTACAAGGAATTATTTTATAAAGTTTTAAATAATATATCTTTAGAAATAAGGAAATAGAAGGATCACTATTACTAATATGCATGTCTATATGATTATTGTATCTTGATCTTCATTGCTGTAGTCAAAATGTTTCGGCCACTTATATTCTCTGTCTACTGTATTTTCTATGTCTGTTGTATTTGGTAGACTTTTGGTGATTTAAAATTGAATCTTTTTATTCAACCTAGAAAGCCGAGGTTTTCGTTTAGTTCGTCATGCCAGGGAAGATAACTCGTATGTCCTTTTTTTTTTCTTTTTTTTTTTTTTTTTTTTTTTCTTTTCTTTCAATGAACAAAAGTACAGGACTTGCTTGACTCCAACATTGAAATCTACGTCCATTTTTTTATTTATTTATTTTTTTTTTTTCAATTGAAATATGAATCATGCTCTTTTTCCCATATTACAAATATACTCTGTAAACTTTTCGCGTAATGCCCGGATGTGAGGATAACATAACGGTTATAGTCGTGAAATATGAAATCGACGAGCAGAGTTCAAGTTTCACTCTAGTTTGTTGCGTTCACTTTCGCACAAAAATATACATTGAGGAAAAGTAGGAATCCAGATCTTCTCTTTCCACCTATAGCAAGGTAAATTAGACTCTTTAGCATTGGATGGTAACCAAGGAAAATTAAAAACTGTGAGAAAGACAAAAACCACTTCCATATATTTCCTCAAGAAAGTATGGATAATTCACAGATAATAAAGAAAAGGAATTTGTGGCGGGCCATGACATTTTTATAGCGTAAAACCTTTTTGTATCAAACGCTTCAAGGGATTTATATTCAATTGAAGTACAATCAGTGGTCCCTACATTTAGGAGTTTTGGAAATCTTTGGTTGATTTCAGTAAAGTTGGCGATCCCATCCATTCGGCGCTCCTTACCCGACAGTGACGAGTAGTCAATGTTTGATTTGTTAACCATAAGGATGCCTACATTTCCCTCACCTCTCCGTCTTCCACCTGTCTGCAACATGAAGTATGAGTGTCACGGAAATTGTAGAAAGGAGTGGTGAGGAGCGTATCCCGAGTTGGCCTTTGATTGACTGGACATGTTAACAACGGGTTTCAGAGCACTTTGAGTGCCTGACTGTCTACCTATCTGGATCCGGTTCTTGAAAAGGGCAGTCGGCAATGGTAATTCACTGAATGAGACAATTATCAATTGAATGACAGTCTGAGTTTACTGCTAATCACTGGTGACTTCGTCTACCTCCTATCACATACACACACATACGCGCGCGCACACACACACACACACACACACACACACACACAGTACTTGTTTCTGTTGTCACCGTTGTTACCAGTACATTGAGTGACAGGGTGGCATCATAAATGCTTTAAGGTCGTCACGTGATGAGAGGGTCTAAGCGTCCAGGTGAATTTTGTTGCAAATGACATACGACTGACGCTGAACACTTTATTTTGATGACGGCTGGTTGATCACTTAAAAGTTGAAGAGATTTAGAGATCTGCTTTCCCAGTAGAACCAACTTATTTGAGCTGATGACCTGGAATCGAGAATATGAGCCATTTTTTTTTTTTTTTTTTTTTTTTTTTTTATGTCTCCATCGTCTGCCCATTACAGTCTAATTTACCTTATAAAATCCACGTCATTATCGTTAAAAACTGTGTTTCTCTCTCTCTCCCTCTCCCCCTCTGTTTGCCACTTTCTCTCTTTCCTTTTAACACTTCTAAAACACACACACACACACACACACACACACACACAGGGGTGTTGAAAAGTATTCGATCCGACACCCTTCCCAAAATCTAAACAAAGTAACCAAACATCAAATCTTTACTAAGGCCTTCTGGTATGGCCGTGAACATTTCAGCACCCCCTCCATCCTTCACACACACACACACACACACACATATATATATATATATATATATATATATATATATATATATATATATGACAATAGTAATAGTTGCCGACGCGTTTCGTCCAATGTCGGCAATTATTACAGTTTTCCGATTGTCATTTATAGTTATAAATATTGTCTTTTCTACAGGTTAACTCTGAGAAATTTTCATATATATATATATATATATATATATATATATATATTTCAAAAAATTCGCTTGAAAATGAAACTACTAGGGATTTTAATTTAATTCTATAATTAAATTTGAAGTTTTTAGTTTCTTTGAAACATGGTGATTCCTGTGTAGCGATGGAACCATATTTTTAATAAATTAATGTAATTCCCGTCGATTTTGACGTATGAGGGTCGAGTAGCTTAGTTTTTAGAACTGAGCAACCAGACTACTTGCACATATGGTTTCATTATAGAAGTGAATGTTTATGCAGAACCATTCACTGCTGCACATAGTGACCCACAAGTTTTCCAAACGACTCTCCCCAGGTTCTGAATTCAGAATTGTCCTTCTCGACTGATTGTCAACAGAGCTCATTCCGTTCTGCTATTTATCCGTAGCTGGGGTGGGAAGAGACAGATTCATGCCTTTCTCAATGGCGTTTGCACGTAAAATAATGTGACGAATTTGAACTCTGATTCTTCAACCCGAGCTGCTTTCCAATACACCACCGCACACCCATCCATATATATATATATATATATATATATATATATAATGACTATTAACACAACTCTGAACCTTGCGCTGTCTGACACTTTACTGCCAGTCTGGTTTTAATAATCCAGGTTTTATGCCTTTCTATTTCCTGAATCTAAACAGTCGGGCTTTAATTCCTTTTCGCAGACCGATGAAGTTAATTGCTGAAGAATCAAATTACGTTATACGTGCGTAACAATAACACTTCCAGTCGTTTACTTGGTAAAACAATGATTTATTTCTTAAGCTACTGATTCTAAGTGTTTAACTAAAATGACGTAAAGAACATTTTTTTAAAAAATCCAGCCTGAACTGTCTTCTAATGAAAAACGCCATTTTCTTGATAATTAAATATTGATTTACTGCTGGATTACTATTTGCATTGGGATCATTAGTGATAGACCAAATGAAAAAATGTGGAGTAATTTCGTTGGAGTTTATCGATCAGGAAATAGGACTGAAACTACAAGTAATAGTGTACAATTAATGTTTTATTGCCTTAGCAAACTGGATAGGAAGAATTTGAAAAGTAATGAAGGCATGTATGTAGAGATGGCCTTTTTCTTTCTCACGGGTTTACACTCCTATCAAAGAATATGAGATGTATAAGATTTTTCTTTCTTTCTTTTCCGTTTGGTAGTTGTGGTGTAATGTATATCGGCTCGGAATAAGAAATCTGAGAGCGGAGTTCGAATTCCAGTTATGGTCGTTACATTCACTTACGCGCAAATTCCCTGGGAAAAGTATGATTCTATCTCCCCACCAGTAGCTATGGTCATAGCTGGAGGGGAGGAGACCTGGCTTCATAGCAGGGCAGACTGGGTCGGCAGCAAGTCTACCGCAGAAAATTTACTTCGGGAAAATATTCTGCTTAGTCAATCATGAATCGAAAGAGACATGATCTCTCAAGTGTGTATCACGTATGGCACTTGGTTGACTTACTGAAAATAATTTAGCGAGGTAAAGTAAACTGTCCAATGCGGCATTAGGCTGCTAATGGCCAAATGCACCAAAATATAACGGACACCCAAGGGAGTCTGGGGAGTGCCATAACCAAAACGTTGTGACCTACCCTCACCCGACAAAAAAGAAAAACAAATAAAAACATGAAATCATAATACTGAAAAATCAGTCTTAAAAAAGAACATCTTTGAAAACTATATTCTTCGTTATACATCCGTCACATCTATATTGAGTCATTATTTATTAATAATATTGAAATCAGAAAGTGAACTTTGTCTTTAAAGAACCACATAAAACTGTTCATGAAATGTTACCCGTTCCGAAAGAAATAACTCAATTGAAAAATAAAATATTCAGAACGAATAATAATATATACGAGTCGGTTCTGAAAAGTTATCAAGACTTTGCCCAATTTTCATATACTATTTTTGGCAACGCCATCTAGTTGTCATTTGCAGAAATTATTAAGCAGACAAGTTGAGTAATCTCACAGATTTAATATTAATTGGATAATTCTTTTGTTGATTTATTGAATTTATATATTCTCTAAAAACATGGAAGCCTTGTTTTAAGACTGCACGAATTAATAATTCTCAAGTTGAAATTGCATTTGGTTATTATATTGAACAGTTGAATATTTAACGTAATGCCATCTTATTGTGACAACAAAAAAATAACTTTGTGTTTCAGAGAGAAATGATGTTAGTCTGTTTGAATGTATCTTTTTTTTTCTTGGGAAATTAGGAGGGGGGTTAACAATGGATGTATTTCAATGTATTTCAAATGCTCTCATTTCATCAAATAATCGGTTTATGTATCTATTCTAAGAATTTGGGCGATTTCTCTTTACTTTGATTATAATACTCATTATTTCCGGAATTCTTTAAACCAGTGACTCTTTCGCCAAAATTGTCAGATCAGAATTTCAAATATTTCAAAATAATTACGAGTCCAATAAAGTAAGACGTTTGTAACGTGTGTGTGGAGAAATTTCTTGGTTCATTTCCCAAAATATAACAGAATAGCCAAACATAATTTTAAGGATTTTTTTCTGGGTGGGGAGGCTTCTTGGTAAGGCTGATAACTTTTCCTGACCAACTCGTATTTATTTTGGTACGTTCGGATTAAATCTCTTCGTTATTTTTTGTCACGAGATTTCGGCCACTGTACTCTTCAGCCTTCCTTGGGTATTTATTAGATTTTTGAACTTTGATCTAATGTCGTATTGAATTTTATGAAAGTTTGTTCCCGGACAGAAATTTAAAAAAAAATTAACAATTATTCCTTATGTATTACAGCGCTCTGAAATTCACATTCAGACTACGATATAACAATCTATTGTAATATAGTCTCTCTCATTATATATATATATATATATATATACAGTGGGGAAACAAATATACGTATACATACAAATTTTTAATTTATTGTATTTCAAACATACATTTGATATAATTAACTGTAAACAAGTGCATAATAACTAAATATACATAGAAAAGAGAAAAAAATTGATTTGATAGAAATAAATCCCATTTATCTATTTTAATGGGTGAAAAAAGTATTTGTACAATACAAATTTCAAATTTTAAAACTTTTAAATTGCTTTACGAACCTAGGGTCGTAAATCAATTTACTGATAACATTAGAAAAAGTGGAATATTCTAGAATTTTCTAATGTTATCAGTAGTTATTTTTAGCCTAAAAATACAAACAGAACATTCTGTGATTGATGCGGGCAAGAAGGTTATCATCATGGCAAAAGGTAAACTGAAAAATTCGCAAAAGAACTGATTGTTCTGGAAAAAAGGTAAGTTACAGAAAAATTTCAGTCAATCTGAATATTCCATTTACTATTAGTGCATTCATTGCAATGTATAAAAAAAACTCAAAACTGTTGAAAACCAAAGAACAGGCACTCCATGGAAGATTTCTGCAAGATCTTTGAATGAATTAATGCGCCAAATTAAACAAAATCTAATGGTTCCTCGTCAAGAGTTGGAGGATGATTTGCTTTCATCAGGAATTTGTGTCACTAAACAGACAATAGGCAATGAAATTCAAAGGAACAATCTAAAGTCACGCTTCCCTCAGAAAACTTCACTGCTATTGAAAAGACACAGAGATGCCGGGTTGAAATTTGTTTGTAAACATAAGGATAAGCAAAAGTCGTATTGAGAAAGAGTATTATGGATAGACAAAATCAAAATCGAAATTGAGTTGTTTAATTGACAAAATCGAAATTGAGTTGTTTAATTCTAGAAATCATGTAGGGGGATGACTATGCCTTCAAACAAAAGAACACAGTTTCAACAGTGAAATTTGGTGGTGACAGCATCATGGGTTGGGGATGTTTTTTCTGCAAAAGGTAATGGCAACATATCAGTATTAGACGATAGAATGAATGCTGCAGCATATCAAAATATTTTGGAAGTAATTTTAATTATTTCAGTTGAAAATCTTGAACTTCATCTTGATTGGATCTTCCAACACGATAATGATCCAAAACATACTGGAAAATCTACGAAGAAATGGCTTGCTGAAAATAATGTAAATATTCAGAAATTGTCAAGTCAGTCCCCAGATTTAAACCCAATCGAGAGCTCCAACAAAGATCACGGAAATGAAGACCATATAAGAGGAAAAATGGAACAAAATTCCAACTAAAATTAGCAAATCATTGAGAACTACAAGAAGTGGTTGGTTGCTGTAGAATTGAATAATGGATATTCTACAAAGTATTAAATGAAAATTATGTATTTTTTTTGTATTGTAAGCATACTTTTTTTTCATCCATTAAACTAGATGAGATTTTATTTCCATTAAATCAATTTTTTTCTGTTTTCTATGCATATTTAGTTATTATCCATCTGTGCAGTTAATTATATGAAATGTTTGTTTATTCATTAGTTGGAAATACAATAAATTAAAAATTTGTATGTGTACGAATATTTGTTTCACTTCATAATATATATATATATATATATCTCTATATATATATATATAGAGAGAGAGAGAGAGAGAATTGTATGTCCTCTTTTTCTGGATGTTTGTTTCTCTGTTCGTAACTTCTGTTATGCTAAGGTAAACAAATTGTTATATAGAGTTAACAAATTTAAGCGCAGTACAAGATTAACATCTATGTTTCATTTTGATTTGTTTTTTATGGCTTATCAACCTTTTACGGGTTAAAGCTAGAAAATATTTTTAGAATGTAAGAATTTTGGGGGATAATTTACTGAAAGAAGTCTTACTAATCAACCCATAGCTGGTGGGAGAAAAGGTGGATTCACTTCTTCCCCAAGGGCATTTGCGCATAAGTAAAAATAACGAACCCCTGGAATTAGAACTCAGCTCTACACCACCGCAGCTTACAGTGTCTGGTATTACAAGCCGTCACCTATCTAGATACTGACCAGGCTCAACGTTACTTAATATCGGTGGTCGTACGAGAACCGGTGTTTCAACGTGATATGATCGTAAGTCACGGCAACTAGGTGTCATCTTTTTTATTGCTAAGTTATAAGCGTAAGTTCTATGCTAATAGTTTCTTCTCTCGCGCTTCTCGCTTGTGGAACTCTCTTCCGGCTTCTTACTCTCCTTTCAAATACGCCCTTCAAAAATTTAAATTCATTATTAATCGTTATTCCCCGTCTCCTTGAATCATGTTCTTTTTTCTTTGCTCGGGATTAAATGATTAAAGTAAATAACTGACGGTACCTTTTTAGAAATTGCATGGTTATTTTGAAAACTATAACACGTTATAAAAAATGCAATGATAGGTAGTATTGGAAGGTAGCGTTGGAAAAGAACATCCTTGAAAATTATATTCTTTCCTTATACATACGTCACATCTATATCGAGTCATTATTTATTAATAATATTTAAATCAAAAAGTGAACTTTTGAACCACATAAATCTGTTAGTGAGACATTATCTGTTCATGAAGAAAAAAACCAATTATCTCGAAAGGGTTACTCTATTTTGATAATAACTGCTGATCTCTATGTATAAATGAAAGGTAAACTAGTATCAGTTTGAGCCGTGGAATTAAAACCTTTTGATCCTCGCTCTATATTTATTCATCTGCTCTTTTTCTGTGCAGGCGTAATGTAGATTAGTAATCTGCATTCTTGTTCTGTTGCATAATCTTTGCTGAAGGGATATATCACATCAGAACTTAACTATTGCACTACGCTTTAAATTTTTATTTGAAGTAACATTACAGATGAGGTCAATGAGTAAAAGAAGAAATACCTGGAGTATTGTTAGCTATGGGGTCTTATTTAATTACATCAACATTTATATAAAAAAATATTTTTCTTGTCGATCTATCCAGCACTTCTTTATTAAGTATTAAGGACTTACTGTCTTGGTTCAGATTAATCCAGTTTTGTTTCCATCACATCTGTTTTTGTCCTACTTCCGGTCTAAATCGCGCTCCATTCTTCAGAATTCGGATGATGACTTTGGTTATGACTTTTTAGGCAATGCCACGAAAATGAATTAGCGACCGTCATTCTAAACGATTTTTTTTTTTTTTTTTTTTTTTTTAAACTTTAATTTGGATCATCGATGGCCTCAGAATCTAAATTATATCCTGTCATAAGTCCGTTCAAAAACTCGAGCCAGAAATTAATCAAATTCTCACTGGTCTTCTTCTGTGCTCCTATTTCGAAGAGACCAGTTGACACTTTTAATGCAATAATTAATTTTCCTCCTTTGTGGTATAATTGGTGATCTCATCAGTACTGTTTCAATATAAAGGCACACCGAAAATTGGCGTTTTTTTTTTAATCTTCCGAGCTTCAGTATCTGTCTATATTTCTGAGATGAGGTATTATGTGCACTATTTACATTATTCGGACTATTCTCCTCATCTTTGTCGCCATATTTATTACAACGTTTCGGCCGTTGTACGCTCCAGCCTTCTTCAGGTGATTGGAATGTCGAACTGGACCATTTATTTCGCTCACTGGGATATACTGTTCTAGTTCCACGTGCCATGTCTAATGAATGTCAGTTATCAGTTATCTCCTGCTGCTTAATTCCCTCTCAAAGTTCTCCACCGCCTTAACCAGGTATTGAACTCGCACTCTTTGGGTCCTGTCACTGGATCAAGGACACATGGCACAGTGGATTAAGGCGTTAGTTAGATCCAGTGACAGGACCTAAAAGAGTGTGAGTTCAATACCTGGTTCTGTCCAAACACGCTAATATTATACACAGTTGCTAATGAACCAGATTCTTGTGGGACAACAAAGAAGGGTCTCTTTTGACGGAACGACGTACTCGCCTTCTTACAAATTAGTTCTACATGCCAGACAAAGGCGAACTCTCTTTCGTCGAGAATAAGGCAAATCCTGTTCACCATTTCTGCTACCATTCGACTCTGGTTCTGGTACACTGTCTGCCCCAGGATGATTTGATCCATGAAAGCACTGACAGCAGATCCAGCACAGGCTACACAAGAAATTGCAATGATACACTGCTTTTATATGTATAATTTTATAACAGCGGCTGTCCCACGCTTATAATGGAAGCGGCTCTCCTACGTTTATAATGGCCGTCGCTAAGCCATTTTCATAGCATCTACCTAAGAAGCCAGGTTCAAACGAATGTGAAATCCATCGGACAATCAGTCTAATGAGACATATAACAAAACTCATCATCCAAATTCTGATGAATAGAGCGCGTTGTAGGACTTTTCTCTGAGAATCACCTCACTGTACAAGTTGAAAAGAACTTGTGAGAAGACACATGTCTTGTCTTACACCCCGTTTTATTTTTGTGTATTTACTGAATTCATTTTCTGTCCGTATGCAGGTGGTTTGCTACCAACATAGGATTATTCGAATATACTTTCCAAATATGTCAAGGTTGTGCCTATCTATATAATAAATAATACTGTCTTCTTTTTGTTGGTACTATACTGGTAAAGAATATATTACACAATAAATAAAAAAGCAGATATTGCTTGAAAGACAAATACTTCTTTTTCTCTAATGACCGCTGTCTGCACAAACAGATTAGTTAACTTGATAAAGGAAATGTTGAAACCTTTCATATTGAACTGGTTATTTACGCTCTTGTTCAAATGATGTGTTTATATTCTCATTCCGTTTCCTTTGAAGTAGATTGTAATTTTTGTCTTATGTTTCATATACCGTTTCATATTTCATGTAATACGAGTCGTATATAGCCTGCACCGCCATTGGCAAGGAAAAAAAAACGAAAAAGGGCAATGTTCACAGTGGCTGGTTTTATTTTATATATATATATATATATATATATATATATATATATAAAGTACGTTTGTTTTTGTAGATTAAATTAGAAAGATGTTGGAAAATCAGTAAATTTCCTACTTGTACCTTATATTCTTATTTGTAAACAAATACGTTCTAAAACCATCTAATGTTAAATTACTGCTAATGAGGGATTTGTAGTACAAGTAAAGCTGTTTTTAAATGAGTTTGGATAATTACAATGTAGTTCCTCCTTATTTATTTGCAAATAATTATAATGTGAAATTCATGAAGAGGGAGTAACTTGACATTGAGCTTAACGGTCACCTTTAAGCAAACGAATTGTAGCGAGAAAACTAAGTTCTAAAGCATTGGAAGGGAGAAAAAAAACTCCTAATCTCATGTTACGAGAGTTTTCTGTCACTTTTTTTAGTGGATTGACTATTTCACACGTCAATGTCTTTGAAGCAATCATTTTATTCAGTTTCTAGAAGATGCCTTCCAGAAACTAAAAGTATTAAGGAAAATTACGTTGGAAACAAAAGAACAGTGTTAAACTGCTATGTAATGTCAACTCCGATATCACAGAATGCTGGAAAATTTTTCCACAGATGACGAAGAAACTTAAAACTACAGTGATGTTGTTATATAGAAAGATTCTGAGAATACCATCGACAAAGCATATAAACAACGGGGGGGGGGAATATGAAAGAGAAAAGACATATAATGAAGAAGAGTTAGAAAATTTGACACTCAAATGATGTATTGAAGGCGAAAGAGAATAGGCGAGTAACCTACCCGCCAAGAGCCTGTGCAATTGGATGGTAGGACAGGGGATTGGAAGGATAATAAAAGCGCATAAGTTACTAAGAGCTGCAAAGTTATTGAGAGCCATTATTGCTGAACAGACACGGCACCAAGAAGATTTTAATAGTTAAACGTTGCTAAGAAGTAAAAAGGACAAGAAATTATGGGATGTCATCACCGCCGACGTCCTAAAGGAGCACAAAAATTTTGTTAGAAACAAAGAAAATTTTACTGAACTGTTACGTGATATCTGTTCTCCTGTATGGCACTGAATGCTGAACAATCTCCTCGTGGATGAACAAACTTGAAGCAACAGAAATATGGTTCTTCAGAAAGCCGCTCAGCATACAATGGATCAAACATGTGATCAATGACAAAGATTTAGAGAAAATGGAAACAAAAGGAAACTTATACTTAACATCAGCAAGAGACAGTTGAAATTTCTGGGGCACATAATGAGGAAGAAGGGCTTGGAAAATTTGATACTCATAGGACAGATTGAGGTCAAGAGAAAAACGGTGCATAACATACTTGATGAGCTTAAGGAAATAGATGGCGGAACAGTGTTTATGAGAAATAATGAAAAAACAAAATTTATTAAGAGCTACAAAGAACAGGAAATTGTGGAGAGCCATGATCATCTATGTCCTGAGAAACGGCACATAAAGAAGTTCTATCAATCACTGCCAACATTGTGTATTTTATCTAGCGTTAGGACGAGAAAAGAAGACTGAATTTAAACCTCATATATGTAGATAAGATTTTGACTTTTCTTATCGCTTCTGGCAAGGATCAGACGTATTTCATTTTTAGCTGAAACACAGCTTAAACCAAACGCCTCATTGCGCTAAAAGCGAATGGCCGCTGATCGCCTTTGTGGTACTGACCGCGCATAGACCAAGAATTATGTATTCACTGTATGCGCGTGAGGCCCTCGCATAAACCGGCCATTAAATACATTTGGCATTCATTTTCTTGACTCCGTTGCATCACTACTGTGCATTGTTCTCATCATGTTTTTGTTTTTCACTTCTCATTAGTTCTCACTCTCTCTCTCTCACTCACACATACTCTCTCTCTCACTCACACATACTCTCTCTCTCCACATCACACATACCTCTCTCCACCACACACACATACTCTCTCTCCCCACCACACACACACACTCTCTCTCACACACACACACACACACACACACACACACACACACACACACACACACACACTCCACACACACACACACACACCACACACACACACACACACACACACACACCCCACCACACACACACACACTCTCCACACACACACACACACCTCTCCCTCACCACACACACACACCTCTCTCTCCCCACACACACACACTCACACTCACACACACACACACTCTCACACACACACACACACACACACACACACACACACACACACACACACACCTTCACCCACACACACACACACACTCTCCCACCCACACACACACACCTCTCACACACACACCTCTCTCACTCCACACACACACACTCTCACTCACACACACACACACACTCTCTCACTCACACACACACACCTCACTCTCACACTCACACACTCTCTCTCTCCTCCTCTCTCCTCACTCCCCACCACTCTCTCTCCTCTCTCTCTCACTCCCACCTCACTCTCTCTCTCTCTCTCCTCCACACTCTCTCCTCCACTCTCTCTCTCTCACTCACTACCACTCTCTCTCACTCACTCACACACACTCACTCTCTCTCTCTCTCTCCTCCTACTGTTATCATTACCAAGAGCCAGATCAAACCGAAAATGGAGTACTGCTGTCATATATGGGCAGGAGTTGCCCAGGCTTTATTTTCCACTATCGATAGTCCAAAAGCGTCTCCGCATCCTTGTTGTTGATGACTTATTTTGCACCCAACAAACTCTTTCCCAAAGACGTAACGTTGCAAGCCCCTCGCAACTCTATCACGATTTTCATGGAAAGTTTTCAGGCAGACTACATTCTTTAGTTCCACCAGTTCTAACCTTCAATGCTAATAACTCTTAAGCCACGTACATTGTAGCGTATTACTCTCATTCCCTCCTCTTCCATTGGGGAGATGAAAATACCACTTGAGCGGTTTCTTCCCACGAACCTCTAATTTATAGTGATCGACAAAGCATCCTCTTGGGAGTCGGTTCCATAATCATAACCTGTTCAAGTCTAATTAACCCGCATATCCTCATAAACTGTGTCCCTTACCTCTTAATCTGTAACCTTCTACTTCGACTGCTTCCAGGGCCTTTTACAGCGTTAACATTATCGTAAAACAAAATAGGGTCGCATATTCATCACACTAGTTGTTTCTACTTGGGTTTCCATAACAAGTAAGTGTTTATGGGGTTTAAGTTGCTAGCCATATGCATTCAAAATTGCCCTATTACGTTCAGGGAACTCGGTCTTCCCTACTATTTAACCCATATCTATTGGAGAAGTGATAGTCGCATCTTTCCTAAGGCTTACCGGATATTCGCCGTACATGAAGTTCAATATAAATTAACTAAATTTAATATAGTTTAGCGAATAATTATTGATCTGGGAAGCGACATATCGATCTTAAGCAGAGAAGATACACTGATCTGAGGCAGAAGGACTGACCCATCTGTCAATAATTGTTATTTCTTTCACAATCTCTACTGCAGTTGTAGCAGAGGAAACTAGACTGTAGAACGAAGGTCTGAAATGGCTATCTCTGCTCCCTGCGTTGTCTTTTGACCATCAGTTGTTGGTTTCGCTTTTTCTCGACTTCATGACTCCTTTTTGAACATCATGGTGCCAACCGCTATGGCTGACTGTTAGCTGTTTCCAGCTACCCGAGTCGATGCCTATGAATTTCAGGCCTTGAAAAGTAGTGCTGAGCAGCCTGCCGGACAGTATCGCGTGGTCAGCTCGCCTTATATTAAGTTCAATATAAATTAAGTAAATTTAATATGGTTTAGTGAATAAACATAGATCCAATTAAAATTCTCCAGAGTTACATCACAGGTTAGATAACTACAGCTGTAAAAAAAAAAAAAAAAAAAACTATAACCTTAAATTTTACAATGTAGGAAAATTCAGCTTCTGTGGGGAAAAAATATATAGAAAAAAAAGTATTTTTTTTAATGTAATGTCATTTCATGACGAAGATGATCACGGCTCTCCAAAGAGTAGTCCTTCTCCTAGGCTGGTCGCCAACCAATACTGGAGAGCCCAAAGGTTTTTTTTCATTATTTTCTTTTTTTTCATTATTTTCTTTTTTTTCATTATTTTCTTTTTTTTCATTATTTTCTTTTTTTTCATTATTTTCTTTTTTTTCATTATTTTCTTTTTTTTCATTATTTTCTTTTTTTTCATTATTTTCTTTTCGTCTTATTCTTGTTGCTTTTGACATTATCCAGAATTTAGAATACCTAAACAACCTGAGTGTTGAGATAAAAAGCAGCAAAATAAGCTGACAGATAAATTAGTAAAAAAAAAAAATGAATATCACATTGTTTCAACTCAGACCCTCGTCCTCAGTGCCATTATACTTCCCCTGTGAAGAATGGGGCCACAGCCTCATTTTGCTCAGGCCACAGCCTCACCACATTGATTCTTGTGGTTTTTGTAACAAGTAGGTTAAGTGGCGGACTGAGTCTAAAAAAACAAAAAAAAATATTGGTTGCCAGGAGACGAAGTGGTCCCACCCACAACTACAATGCTATCATTTAATTTTCGTAATGAAAAAATCACATTTTCAAAAATACATATGAAAAAAAGGGTAGAATTAAAACTCTGTTGGAAGAAAATGTGTATTTCAAAGTAATTACAGTGTACATATATTGTAAATATTACTGGCAGTAGATACCAAATGTAAATACCAAATGTTATAATTGAAATACTTATTTCATTTTTAATTTTAAGGAATTGGTTGTTATTTTTAAAGACATCTAAAGAGTAATCTCTCAGCTATGAATGTGCCCCATACTAACATCGAGTGAGTTGCCCTGGATAGAAATAACTGGAGATATTTGTGCCAGAGTGGTATCAGAAATTTCGAAATCATTCGTATTGACCGGCTAAGAGACGAAAGACAACGACGAAAAGCCTCAGTAAATATTCCTGTTGGTATGCACAATATGTGGGCTTGTATGCAGGTCACTAGATGGACTGAAGAATCCCGACACAAACATAAAAACTAAATCGCTAGAAGAGTCCATCACACACCCTCACACACACATACACACACACACACATATATATATATATATATATATATATATATATATATAATTCCAAGGTTTGAATAAGCAGCTCTAAATAGTTTGCATAAAAGTGCTCTATCCCATAAAAATGACAGAGCATTTGAATATTAATTCAATAACCAGGTAGGCAATGACTGGCCACTACTTTAAGTTTCATGTGTTACCCACAATCTTCAGATAGCCAGTATATATATATATATATATATATATATATATATATATATATAGTTCACCTACGTTTTTTTTTATGTATACTTCGAGTTTTGTGAAACTTTCAGTCACCAGTTCATCTTGTAAAGTATGGTAAACGTATAGGACAATTTGGAAAACTATTTGATATGTTTCAAAGTTGGACCGGCATCAGATAAAATATAATTTCAACAAAATCTACATTAGAAAGACAACGGATGATTCTTGAGAAGCATATGAGCGTTTTTGAGTTTTTTTTTAACCGTATCGTTACAGAAATTAAACTGTTTTTATTTCTACATTTATTTGTTAATATCTTCGTATTCCGCATTGTCTAAGTATTAATTGTAACAATGTTGTAGACGAAAACTTTAAAATTTTAATCCAAACTTTGCCCATATTACAGCGTTTCTCAATTTTTTTTAAGCAACGGCACGCCAAGGAGTAAATGAAAATATCACGACACACTTAGCAAAATTTTAAAATGGTATACAACTAAATGTTATGAAATAAAACCGTAAATTTAAAATATATACACACACACAATATGAACTTTATTTGAATGTTTCTATTCAACTATCGGTGTAGCTTATTTTGTGTGCAACCTGTGCCTGATGATTTGGTCGAATGTGCGATAAACAGACCCTCGTTTCTTATTCAGTTGAGCCAAGTCTTTCTACCTTCTTATTTTTGATGTTATTTAAGGTTGAGAATCCTAATTCAATCAATAAGTAGAAAATTGCAATAAAACTGATAAAGCCTTTTCTAGCGAATGTGTGATATTTATTTTGTAATGAAATCCAAAATGTATCAATGTGTACCTTCGAATGTTTTATTTTGAGCCCTCGAGCACGGTGGAGTAAAGGATAACGGCTCAGATTGAGGGATCGAAGAGCAGAGTTCGAATTCCAGTCAAATCCATTACATTCACTTACGTGCTAATACTCTTGGGAAAGATATGAATCCTCTCCTCCCACCAGCTATGGGTAAATAGCAGGACAGTTCTATAGCCTTGGATCGCAACTAATCTACCGCAGAAAGAAATGGAAACCTACCGCGGGAAAAAATCTGCCTCGTCAGTCATGTATCGAAAGTTCACCTAAGCGTGTATCACGCATGGCACATAACTGATTAGAAAGAACATTTATGAATGGTTTTCGAATCCAGTCATACTTTTCTGTGTTCAATAACTAGAAAATAATAGTCGATATTTTTGTCTAGCGCTTTCATATGGGTAACCATAATAGGAATCATTTCTTTAATACAGGTAGTTATGCATTAAAGAAGGTATATATCAAAATACCATGACAATATTTCGAGACAGACTTGTGCACTGCGGTTGAAAATCTCTGCCATAGATAATGAGTTTTTTTATGTACTTACTTTTCCTATATTCCATTTCTTAAACTTCACATAAAAACAACCTGTCATTTTTACCTGTTGTTATTGTAACAACGAAACCATGTCTTTTACCTTGAAATTAGTCGCAAAACTATTTCGTATTTTTAAAGTCGGCAAATATTCTTGAGCTTTTCAATGACTATACTACAAGAAATAAGCACCCTCAAAAGTTCATTTTGATTCTAAATTTTGGATCAAAAGGAACCTTATATCACCTAAGACCGGCTTGTCTATCAACTTGCCTATTAACTATCAACTTAAACAAGTCTGTCAAAAATTTATGGCTTACAGCATGATTTCAAAGGACTGTCATTGTCGGGTTTTATTTTACAAAGCAATCGTCGTGTTTCTTATCATTCGTTTTTTGTCTTTGTATCCTAAGTGATAAACTATCCTACGGTTGGTGTAGTATTTTGTCATAGATAAGTTTTTAAAAACACATAATTCAGGTCAGAGAAATATAATATTAAAATTGTCAAATTGATGAAATCTTTAAGTTGTTTTTTTTTTTTTTCCTTTGGGGCTCCTCAATGGTGTGTGTGAGTACTTCGCGTGTACGGGAAGAGGTGAAAATTGCGGTTCTATTTAGTGGGCGCCTATTGTGTAGTGACGCTAATGTAATTAATTTGTTCTTTCTTGGGGAAATGGTTTTAGTATTTCTATTAAAAGCAGCAAAGATAAGAAAATTAGTTTGAAAATTAATCAGGAAAACGCTTCTGTAATTTAAAAATCTGAATACTATTACATCTACTACTTATTGATTGCCATGTTCCTTCAAGACGTTGATGACCATGCTTCTTCATAGTCCTTTTCTTTATTATCTCTAATTTACAATGACTTTATTTTCTGGCGGGTGGCGGGTTGAATGGAGTGATCCGAACGCATTGGACTAGCGAAAGAAGCATTCCAAAAGCTAAGCAAGATGCTAAAAATGGAAAAAAATAATCGTTAGTAACAAAGAAAAAGGGTTCTGGATTGCTAGGTGATATCTATCCTCTTATATGGCAGTGACTGCTGGACAATTTCCCCACGGATGAGGAAAAAAACTTGATGCAGCAGAAATGTAGTTCTATAGAAGGATATTGAAAATTCCATGGATAGTGTGAGTAAGCAACAAGGAAGTCTTAAATAAAATGGCAACAGAAAGAACACTTACACTCGGAATCAGGAGAATTTAGCTTAAATTCCTTGGACATCTAAGGAAGGAAAGCTTGTAAAACTTACCATCAAGTGCCATACTGAGAACGAGGGATAGGTGAAGGTAGTAAGCCATTTAACTGACAAGCTTGTGGGAATGGATGGCGGGGCAGGAGCTTTAGCAAAGTGAGGAAAAAACTAAGAACCACAAAGGATAGGAAGCTGTGAAGAGCTATGATTATCTAATGTCCTGAAAGGACGTGAGTCATAGAAGTGGATTTGATTCTCATTTGCATTTTCGATTGTTTAAAATTTGATTTTTCTTTCATTTAGATTTGATATTTAACTCCGAACTAGAGAAGAGATTAAGTTAAAATTTTCTGAAGGACATTAATTCAAAGTGAACGTGAATTTGGTTCGCTGGGTTCACTTTCTGCGCTGATAAACCTTACGCAACCCACACATCCTTAATGTCAATGGGTTTAAATACTGAATGTTCTTTTCGTCTCGGGGATGCAAACTTGAATGTCTTATTTTTTTATTTATATTATATTTTATGGCACCTCATTAATACTAATTCATTTTTTTTTTTTTTTTTTTTTTTTTTTAGAAAATGGTTACTAAATCTCATCAACCCAATATATAGATTAAAATATCACTTTTAATAGCTAATGAATATCGCAAATAATCAAAGAGTTTATTTTAAAGTTTCATTCAGTAATATTCCAGATCCAAGTTGCCCAAGGTTATTCAATTGTGAATTTCTCTATTTCGTATATTGGGAGTTACTTCTTAAATAAATTTAGGCGACTAAATACTGAAGTTGTATATAATAAGAACACTTCTACATGGCAGAGAATGCTGAAGAATTTTCTCAGATGAAGATAACTTGAAGCAGATGTTTTTACAGAATGATGCTGGGAATACCATGGAAGGAACATGCGAGCAATGAGGAAGTTTTAAGAAAAATGAAAATAGAAAGGATACTTGTACTTAGAGACAGAATGAAGGTATATGAGGGAACATGGCTGGAAAATTTGACACTCACGGGACATGATGAAGCCAATGATCACTCGGAGGACATGAAGTTTACTTGATGCTTACGACTGTCTCTGTGGTAAGCATCAAGTAAACAACCTGAGGAGCTTGTGTAAATGGATGAGATGGCAAGGGTGCAAAGATTGCTTTGAGCTCTCCTTTGGTGAGCTATGATCACCCACATCCTGAAGGAACGCAACACATCAAAAAAGAATAAGTCAATTTAAAATTTAGTAGTAACCGGCTTTCAAATGTCGTCTAATTTAGCAATACTGACTTAAACGTTTTCCTTGTTCAAACTTTATATAAGGATTGATTGATTGATTGATTGATTTGTTTAACGGCATATCAACTCCTTATGGGTCATTTAATGCCAAAATTTAATTTTCCTGGGAGCTTTGAGTAATAATGTTATTCTGCTTTCACAGTTGAATACATGGTAAATGATACTCAGATGTTGTGCACATACATGTTTGTGTGGACAGTTATGTGTTTTATGTTGTAGTTTTGCTGAAGTTATATTTTGGAATACAGTTTGATTTAAGATATTGTAGGATATTAAATGAATTAATGTCATGAAATTGTTCTTTCATGTTGGTTGCTTGATTGATTTTATTTAGCAGCACATCAACCTCTATGGGTTATTTAATGCCGAAATCAAAACATTTGAACGCAATTGTAAGCTTGCAACTACAGATAAAATGCATTATTAGTAATTCTACTATAAATAGGTATTGTTGTTAATTTCTTATATAAAAATGTATTGTTGGTATTTTTACTATAAAAATGTACTTTTTTAGTTAAGTAGGGCTTTGTTTTTCTTAGGGTACCGGCTATGGGCAAATAGTGAACCAAACAGGTGCTACCACCCCGGGTCAGGATGGACCTGGAAGCAACAGCAATTAAGAGGTGGTTGCATGCTCCTCAAAACCTTCAATCTCCCGATCAGTGGCCTTGCTGCCGGATATAGTTATCATCATACCCAAGACTTTATATATAAGGATTGATAAACTTCTTTATCTAGTGGCGGAATTTTTAGTGAGGATGTTTACCATTTTTTTAATTTTTTTTTTTTAACCCTCAAAAGAGAAAGATGGAAGCTTAATGAATACCATTTTTGATAGTTACACACAATGTCAACATGACTTGTCTAGACACTGTTGTTGTTACTTTGAAGCATTTCACTGATTGATTGAGTGTATAAAAGCTCTGAATTGAGAAGTTTTTTGAATTAGATCGCCTCAATAAGCACTCTATGTTGTCAATTAGAATTTGAAATCTGCACTATTCATTAACATTGTAGTACAGATATCTGGTTTTGTAAAGTTCACAATAATAATTTAAGGAGCTGTTTAAAATAGTCATGGCAATGTTTTATATTTTATTTCCAGCAGGCGCTACTTCAATAAAATGGTCCACTAGTTAAAAAAAAAAAAAAAAATGATTTTTTTTTTTTTTTTCCGCGAATAATTTTTGTTTAGCGTTCTTTAGAGCTTCCTAAGGCTGCAACACAGAATCGAAAAATATTGATTTTTTTTTTTCCAAATTTAGTAGTAGTGTATTCTTTTTGCAATGAACCTTGTACAAGGCTCGAGGGACAAATTCGCACTTTCTCTCTAAAGTGCTCGACCGAAATTTACTTTTTCGGGGGCGTGTCTATACACACACACACACGCGCGTACGTGTGTGTGTGTCAAATCGATTCCTTACAATTAGTTATTGCATATGGAAAACGAACTTTTTTAATGTGTGCAAATACATTTATTTCAAATAAAGAACAAAGCGATATATACAGTTTTATTGATTGATTCGTTTTCTACGGTTTATCAATCTTATGCGGATTATTTAAAGCCAGAAAATATTTTTTAGTTTGTAAGATTTTTCTGGGACTTAGGGATACAAGTCTTACTAATTAACCCATAGCTACGGGAAGAAGAGGTAGATTTACCCCTTCTCCAAAGGTATTTACGCGTAAGAGAAAATAACAAATCCAAATGCACTTGGAAATTTGCACCCCAATTAAAAATCCAGAGTCTTTGTCCATTACACTACCTGTACATTCAAGCTCACAACACCTGGTAGTCCCATCTCGGCAATGACCAGGCTCGACATTGCTTAACTTTAGTTATCGTACGGGAACCGGTCTTTCATCTTAATGTAGCTGTAAGTCATATCCAGTTTTAATTAAAAAGCAAAAATCTACACACATTTTTTTGGGGGGGGGTATTAAATGGGGTACATTTTTATTCAATTAGCGCTATCTGTTAATGAAATAATGGGTCAATTACGAGATTACAATAAATAGATTGAAGTATCCCTCGTTTTACTCGGATACTTCGACTAAATTGTGAATGTTCCACATTTTCTAAGCGTAGCTTAGAAAATAAACGGTACTGCCGTTAAATCCACTTTTAAACTGACCTTGTATCACATTCGCTAACGACGTGGGCGCACTAAAAATACCCCTAGTTTTGCTCGGATAAGTGAAATTGTGCTGTTAACATTAACACATTTCGACCGAGCCATTCTACAGCCTTTTTCCGGTGTATAATTCGTAAGCAAAACGTTTTTATCATCGCTTCTTACTTATAGTCAAATTTAAACTTTAGATATTCAAACATTTTTATTGAAATTGATCAATAATATGCATTTAATTTGTATTACATATTTACAATTTACATATAAGCTGTCACATAAGTCCCTATAACTATGCATCAAATATATCCATTAATCGTTGTTTTTATAGAACAAAATGGTGGGTGAGGCGTTTATACTACTCTACACATATACAACCTGACTCTGAATATGTACTACGGAGACTTAGATTAAACCACCGGCAAGTGGCGTGATAATCGACCATATGAAAGGCAAGGACATAAACTCTCAACTCCAAGATGTGGCTGTGGCAAAACCTCTGGTCTCCTTCAGGGAAACTGTCTCCCAGGCGGTGACTTTAATTTCAACCGAACTACGTGGGAAGTATTTTAACAGACGGTGTAAAATGCAACACCGAAATCCAGACACGCATTTTACTAGCGAAAGAGGCATTCCAAAACAGTGCTGAGAAACAGAAAAAAAATCATTAGAGATCTGGATTCTTATGTAATCCATCCTCTTATATGGCAATGAATGCGGGACAATCTTCACGAATGAGAAAACTGGAGGCAACAGAAATGTGGTTCTACAGAAGAATACTGAGGATGCTATGGAAAGAACGAGTAAGCAACAAGGAAGTCTTAAAGAAAATAATAGAAAGAACGCTTATACACAGAATCAAGAAAAGACAGATGAAATTCCTTAGACACACAATGAGGAAGGAAGGCTTGGAAAACTTAACGCTCACTTGGCATGGTGAGAGCAAGAGAGATAGACTACGTGCCACGTATTTGACGAGCGTGTGTGAATGGATGGTGGAACGGGGGTGGAAGCCCTAGCAAAGGGAACAAAAACTGCTAGAGGCCACAAGGACAGGAAGTTGAAGAAAGCCATGATCAACCATATCCTAGTAGATAGATAGTGCAGTAGATATAAAAATCGCATGTTTTTCTTTGCCTCGCTGTAGACACACACGTATATTTTACAAGTATATTTGTTCAATGTGTAGATATATTTCTTGAATCATCCACGTGTAAAACTGATTTATTTGGAAGTTTTTTTCAATCTTTTTTATTAACATTGATCCACTCATCCGACGATAGATAATTTTTTTTTACAAGCAGATCCATGTTTTCGTATTATGAATATTTAAAATGATTTCCCACCAGAATCCTTCACGAATTCCAACATAATTTTTAAATGAGCAAATTAAATTCCTAAAGGCACTTCCCTTTTTAATTTCTCTAAAACTTAACCTTAGTCATTTTATAGAGAGTGGGAGTTTATCCTCACTATCACGACCTCGATAGCCCAAGAAGGCTAGGAAAGGAAAACTCCGGTTTTATACCACCGCCTATGCCTGCGCTATGAAGATCGCCTCAGTCTCATCACTAAAGGACTAAATTTTGCCTAAACGTGGTGCTACCTTTATATCGCTAGATAAAATGGATGCCTACTAAAACCTTTTCTCAAACCTCGCCATTGACGTTATTGTCCTTTACGCAAGTCTAATTTTCATGATATCTTTTGATTTTTTTGGTAGAATTTCTGTTCAATTTCCTGGCCATGTACGAATGTTATTTTTTCAGGAAAAATTTTTTTGAATAATCCCTGGTTCTGAATGACGCAGATATCTAATCTGTTTGTTAATCATAAAACATAAAAAAAGGACATATTTGTTTGCGCACAACTAACATCGAAAACATCAAGAAAATATTAGAAAACTGTGTGCCAGATTTTCAATACTGTTAGTCTTCAGCAAATGAAGTATGCACGCTGATTTCAGGGCGAAGGTGCTTTTTACTCCCGATATGGAAACTCTGTAAGGTTTGTTTACCAAAGCCGCTGTATTTTTTTTTTAGGAATCTATGCGTAATATCAAAAGTAGTATCCTTAGCGTACAACAGGCCATTTGAAAAGTTTTCAGCACGAAAAAAAACTCCGAATTTTATTTCCGAAATCCCTTCGTTGTCTAGTGCAAGAGCTTTTCGTAATGCAACAATTAGGGAGTCCTCACATGTATTCCAATAAAAAATAATTTTTCTACATAAATATAAGAAATCTTAGAAAGGCGTTGTTCATAACAGCTTCAAATAATTTTCTCAATAAATAAAATACCCGGTCCTTCTCCCACACTCCTTTTCTTATTTTCAAATTTCAGTGCTTATTTTAAAAGATTAAATCTTCGCTTATAGTTATTCAGTTTTGTTTTTTGTTTTGTTATGATTTTTTATTTCTTTTTTAAACAGGAAGTTGGATTTCATTCTAAATGAAAAAAAAGAAGTCTTTGAACGACATTTAAAGATTTTTGTTCCTGCAGTTAATTTTTAATATAGCTATCCAATCTCTCTCCTATGTATAAGCATGTGTATGTATACCATATTTGAACAGAATTGGATTAAAAAAAAAAAAAACAACGAAAAGTCTTTTCTTTTCTTTTTTTTCTTTTTCTTTTTTCTTTTTTCTTTTTTCTTTTTGTTAATAGTTTTCTGATTTCCGGTGCTTATTTGTAAATAAATTTTCCCATGGAACACCATAGTTTTAAACTTGTTTAAATATTTCGTTTTGCATGTTATCTTTTCATGTGTTCACGTGAGAATTAGAATTTTTCCTCCTCTTCCTTCCTTCTTCGCTCTCCTTCCTTCCTTCTTCGCTCTCCTTCCTTCCTTCTTCGCTCTCCTTCTTCACTCTCCTTCCTTCCTTCTTCACTCTCCTTCCTTCCTTCTTCACTCTCCTTCCTTCCTTCCTTCCTTCCTTCCTTCCCTTCGCTCTCCTTCCTTCCTTCCTTCTTCGCTCTCCTTCCTTCCTTCCTTCTTCGCTCTCCCTTCCTTCCTTCCTTCCTTCTTCGCTCTCCTTCCTTCCTTCCTTCCTTCTTTGCTCTCCTTCCTTCCTTCCTTCCTTCTTTGCTCTCCTTCCTTCCTTCCTTCCCTTCCTTCTTTGCTTTCCTTCCTTCTTTGCTTTCCTTCCTTCTTTGCTTTCCTTCCTTCTTTGCTTTCCTTCCTTCTTTGCTTTCCTTCCTTCCTTCCTTCTTCGCTCTCCTTCCTTCCTTCCTTCCTTCTTCGCTCTCCTTCCTTCCTTCCTTCCTTCTTCGCTCTCATTCCTTCCTTCCTTCCTTCCTTCCTTCTTCGCTCTCATTCCTTCCTTCCTTCCTTCCATCCTTCCTTCCTTCTTTGCTCTCCTTCCTTCTTCCCTTCCATTCCTTCCTTCCTTCTTTGCTCTCCTTCCTTCTTCGCTCTCCTTCCTTCTTCGCTTTCCTTCCTTCTTCCTTCCTTCTTCTTCTCTCCTTCCTTCCTTCTTCGCTCTCCTTCCTTCCTTCCTTCCTTCTTCGCCTCCTTCCTTCCTTCCTTCCTTCTTCGCTCTCCTTCCTTCCTTCCTTCCTTCTTCGCTCTCCTTCCTTCCTTCCTTCCTTCTTCGCTCTCCTTCCTTCGTTCTTCCTTCTTCTTCTTCTTCCTTCCTTCCTTCTTCGCTCTCCTTCTTCGCTCTCCTTCCTTCCTTCCTTCTCTTCTCTTTTCTTCCTTCTCTTCTCTTTTCTTCCTTCTCTTCTCTTTTATGAAATATATTTATTATGTTGGTTTCGGAATTTGATATTTTCTGTGCTCGCTTTTTATGCTCAATTACATTCACTTTTTGCCCTTCCTGTAGCATAGTACCTTTTTGTTTCGTTTCTTACGGATTTGCCTGTTTTTGTATTTTTAATGTAGTTATTTCTAGATAAGGAACATGTTAAACAACGTGACAATGTTGTTGTTGTGAAACCAATATATGCATTTGATCAGAGAAGCATTCTCCAGTCGGGCATTTGAATTCATAAACAACATTAATTTTAAGCTTTTATTTATGTTTTGACATTGTTGATTATCATGTCGAAAATTATTTTTTTCTAACAAATGATAAGTTTAATTTCTTTGTTCTTTTGCTGTTTTTTTTCTTTTTGTTTTGCTTTTTTCATTAGTTGGTTAGGGATATTATTGTCAGTATTTATTTTATGTTTTTAAGTTCTTAAAATTATTGTGTGTAGAGGATAATAATGTGTTCTATTTATTACATTATTTATGAGTGCAATTTTGCATTGGTGTGAGCATTCACTGTTGTAATTAAGTAGGCTTGTAATTGCTTAGTTTTTATAATCAGTCTTTTAATGTTGTCGCTATTCAATGCATCTTGGAAAGGAATTCTATTATGTTCAGCTCAAATGTGAAAGGACGGCGTTACTTTTTTTTAAAGGTGGTTCGCAGATTTTTTTTTTTTTTTTTTTTTACTTCAATGTTCTTAGTATGAATGTTTGATTTGCAATGTTTTATTTGTTTTTGGTTTGTTTGTTTTTTTGTTTGTTTTTTTGTTTGTTTTTTGTCGTTTTTTTTTTTTTGTTTGTTTGTTTTTCATTTTCTTGGGCTGACATAAAAGTCCGTCAGTGTTGGAAAGAAAGATGAGCCCTTGGCGACACCATCAATTTGTATATAAATATTTCCTAGATGGTCGTAGAAAGGAACGTCTCAGGTTCATACTAGTATAAATTGTTTGTGAATTGTTGGTTTTATTATTGGAGGTTGGGGTGATGGGTGTTTATATACGTGTCTTATGTATATTGTTTCTTCGACTGATGGTGAATCAGTTTCCAATGTTCAATGACGCTAACGATACTTCAATCGGTTTGTTACTTTTGACGATTTCTATGGATTCATATTTGGAGTATTTTGAAGTAAGTATTGTATAAGGGTTCAATTGAATGTTCTTACTATGAAGGTGTGGAAACTTATGATTTTGTCTTAATTGTGCTCTTAGCTTGTTGGGTTTTATTTATAAGAACATAAGAATTTCCAAGGAAACAATTGTCAATTTGTCAATATCCGACATTATTTCCTACTACTCTAAATGTTATTTTGTGGTTGAGTAGACGGTGTGCGTGAATTATGTATAGTAAATGGTCATGTGTGAATTATATAATTCACACGCGGCCATTTACTTATATATATTGCGCTGGATAAATTGTCGTCTAAATTACGCAAAAATGAAAAACACTAACATCTCCTTTTAACAGATATATTTAGCAAAATTGCACAAAAATATCTTGAAATACTAAAGAGAACATTTATTCAATAAAATCGCAATTGGCTTCAACCACGGCATCAAGATGACTTTGGAATCTTCTGCAACTCTTCTGGATGGTCTCCTTCTTTAAGTTGGTGAATGCTGCCATAATCCTTGCCTTCAGTTCATCTTTGGTGTTACAAAGAATTCTATTTGTCTCTCGCTCAACTGTGCCCCACACATAATAATCAAGGAGGGTGTAGTCTAGGGAGTTAGGTAAGAGGTGATGTCGTTGCAGAAATTGTCTGATAGAAATGACTGGGTTCGTTTGGTGCAGAGCCCTGTTAGCAAACATAGGGTCTTCCAGCAGCCACCCTATTGACCCAGAGCAGAACTACCAACTCAAGGCACTTGATGTAGGCCCCCGTGTTGTGTCCGAGGCCTTTACCAACAAATTCGGCAGTTCTTTTCTTATCAAAACGATCAGTGAGTTTTTCGAGCTGTAGTGCCTTCGTAATCACCATTAGACTCATCCAACTCTTTCCGAACCCTCTGCACTGTCCTCAGATTGATACCCAGACACTCTGAAATATTCGTATTAGAGCTTCCGGTGCGAATTCCAAGCAATACAGCATGACGTTTTCAAATTTCTAGCGGAGTGAGTTGCGTCTCGGTGCCCAATGAACTATTTACACTATTTACATCGTCCGGACTGTTGTCCTCATCTTTATTGCCATATTCATGACGTTTTAGCCGTTGTCCTCTCCGACCTGCTTTAGGAACCTTTTTTTATTTTTATTTTTATTTTAATCATTTTCACTAAGACACCCAGCGGTTTCAAAAAGTGAAAGAATGAGAAGACTTGAGTGAAGAGAAAGGACAATTAAAAAACGGGATTCAGAATTTCGAGCCGACGCCTTTCGGTCCACGGGAGTAGGTTGTTCTAATTCCACATGCCATGCCTTTTTGGGTATTTTAGTCTCAGTTAATTCCCTTCAGTAACTCAACTCTCCAAGTTTTTGTTACTTCTGCTATGGCCAGATATTGAACTCACAACGTAGAATATTTGACACTTTTTCATAATATATGACTCCGGGAATTAGTTCACACTATTGTCTAATCCGATAATGCTTTCATCGTTCCAAGTTTACATTTATAACAAAACAAATCCCACACAACGTTCGCACAAAAATCAAGCATGACATTTAAGGCCGATAACACGGTTCAATAATTAATGCAGGCCTATCGTATTTGTAAACACTCAGGACCTATAAGATAGTTGGATGGTGTGTATATATATATATATATATATATATATATAATATATATATATATATTTGTGCGTGAGAGAGAGAGAGAGAGACAACTATATATATTTTATATATCAGGAATAATATTTGAGGAAAATTTTATTATGACGATTTTCGTCCTTTAGAATTTATGTTGGTGCGACTACACATGCGCACGAACTAGGGATACTGGGAATTTTATTTATTTTTTTTTTTTTTTTTTTTTTGTTTCCGGTCTCTTACATTTCACCATTTCTGGCAAAACTTCTATTATGACAGTGTGGGATATCTACTAACAAAAGTGACGGTAAAAAAAAGAATGTAAATGAAATCGGCTAGATAAGAAAAAATATTAAAGATACCACCATCCCTCGTTCGTGCGCATGTGTAGTCGCACCAATATAACACATTTAGTCCGATGAAGTCCTAAAGGTCGAAACGCATCGCAAGAAAATTTTTTCCACCTTGTCATATACACACACACACACACATATATATATATGTGTGTGTGTGTGTGTGTGTGTTATAGTGTGGTCTAAAATCATTAGTACCTTTTAATTTTCAAAATAAAATTATAAAACTGTTTTTTCCGTTTTTATAAACTCAGATGCGTTTTGGCCTCATTCCAAAGAATACGAACAAGCTAAGAACAAAAAAAAAATGTATTTAAAATCAAAATCTTTACTATGGGATTATAGATCTGAAAATATTAAATTTATGACAGGATTAGATAAAAGGTATAAAATCGGTAATCGTTAAAACTTAACATCTGAAATGTTATATAAGATTTATCAACGCCCCCCCCCGGCTTTATGTCGTGTCATGGTGCTTTTCAACAGCAACAAGAATGAGTAGCACATGTAAATAGGAGAAAAAACGACAATAAAGTTGTTGACTTTCCACACTATCGTAAACAAAAGGTTGGGAAGGAAAATCCCAAGAAAGAGCGATAAGAGAGAAGAATAACAGTTAAGATTAACAGATGAAGATTGTTTTCTTGAAAAACTATTTTACGAGAAAGAATAAATTTCAACGCAAAGTCACGTTAACTGTTTGGTTAATGAATGTCTAATGTTACCTGGATGGAAACGACTAATTTCACTATTACCTCCAGATCCCCTGATAGTGCATATTGACCATTGTCCGCTTTTCAAATACAACTGGATTTTTTCCTCTCCTTTTATTTTATAAACTTAACGATATAACCTTAAAATATAATTGGCCAAATGTATTCATGTGATTGTTGTCTGTAAAGACTGCAAAATTTTTCTCTACTGAAATCATATCCCTTTCACTGGCAACGGCAAGTGGCAGTGTCTTTGAGAATGGCAAAATGATTGAAGAGATTGACTGAGATGTAGAGGGAGTGAAAAGACTGAATCTGTAAAACAGCATCATTTTCAAGTTGAAATGGCCATATATAACCGTAAGTTCTATGTTAATAGTTTCTTCTTGTGTTTGTGGACCCCTCTTCAGGCATTTTGCTTTCGAGTCAACTTAGAAATTTTTAATGCAATGCCAACCGTTATATTTTATTATAATTCCTGTTCTCTTATTGTTCTTGCCTCTCTTTTTCTGCTCCCACACACTCAGTGACCCCCTTATCTTTTAGAGGCTTTATTGCCTTGCTTTGGGTGAAATGCTTTTTAAAATGGGCAGGGTGCAACAAGAATAATTATCAGGAAAAAAAAATTTCAAGACAAACACAGGAAAATCTCGTAGTAAAAACTTAACAAAATCTGCCTCTTTGTTGGAAAGATGGATTAAAGTAGTCGTGAAATTAGTCGTGACTGCTTTTTCATAAACTAGAAATAATCAAGACTTAATCTCATCCCCCTCAGTTTTATCTCGTTTACTTAAAGAGTGTCATGAAGTTAAAACAATTTTTAATACCATCTTCCTTCATCTTTGAACTGTCATGTCTTGGAAAAAATTAGAACATTTGTTACCATTCGTTAATATAGCTCCAATGTCCTGGTTGTAGAATCCTTTGCAATGTTTGTAAGTCATGCACTTAAGTTGACTGATTGCGTAATCAATAAAGAATCAAGTAAACTTCAGACACTTCTAAGATATCCCTAACAATGTAACAAGTTTCCACAAGTTTTACATCAGTTTAATATTTCTTCACGAAATCCATAAACCCGTTAGGGTCGTAGGGGCACCACATGTACTGCAGCAGCAGTAGCAGTGTTTCCTGGGTAAGACGGCCCGACGGAGTCCAACCATGTCCAAGCTGTTTTGATTTTAGAATTTTTCCTTTCTCTTAGGCTAGTCGCTAACTAAGTCTATAGGACTCGGTACGTCCTGCTATTTACCCGTAGCTGAGGGGAGGAGGAGGAGGAGGTGATGATGATGATTATGATGATTATTATTATTATTTCATACCCTTTTCCAAGGGTATTAACACGTCTGGAAATCGAACTTAACTCTCCTATTCGCCAATCCGACAGGGTAACTTTACCCCAATTTAAAATTATCTTAAATTTCTACAAAGTAATACCGAGTTTGTTTTTTTTTTTTTTTTTGGGGGGGAGGGGGGTCGTAACTGTCTCAACAGTTGTTATTTTAGTTGTCCTCCAAGATTGGCTGCCATTGTCGGAATTCTACTTTTCAGCTGATAACCGTTCTGTTACCCGTGTTGAAAAAAAAGTTTGGTAATTTAACAAAGACAAGATTCGTCTCTTCTGTAGAATCTCATTGCAAAACTCGGTATGATTTTATCCTTTCTCTCATTGAATATAAATCCTTTTCTTATATAATGGTTTCAGACATGAAATCTGAGGATTTTTTTTACTGTAAGGCTCACGCTGTACAAGGCTCAAGGGCCACTCAAAGTATAGGGTTACGTTAAATGATAGTTTATATAAATAGGATGGGAAGTTAACGGTTAACTCGAACTGGTTAAGATTGTAGTGATTGGGGAAACAGTCTCTTGGGAGTCTGTTCCACAGAACAGTGGTTCGCAGGAAGAAGCTGTTTAGGTGGAACTTACTTCAGATCGATGGAATACGGAGGGAATGTGAAATTTTAATGTTTTTTTTTTTTTTGTTTTTTTGTTTTGTTTTTTCTATGCGAAATACGCCAGTGGCACCGAAAACTTAATTCGTACTTGAAGAGTAATGCATTAATAGCAGTAGGAGCCGCTGCTTAAAAAACAAAACAAAAAAAAACAAACCTTTTCTCTCGAGAGCTCAACTGGATTTCCAGGGAGCATATATTGTCATTCACAGACAAACTGTTTCGCTGTATCACAACTCTTCAGTGTGGCTAGACGTCAGATTGATTCAAGCCAGGATCGAAACTCGACTAATATATATATATATATATATATATATATATATATATATATATATATTCCATCAATAAGAATATTACTTCAGTCTGATGAAATCCTTTCACAAGAAGAAAGGCGTTACAAAGCATTTTATCCATTTTTTTTCATACAATTACTCAAAATATAATTTCCTTGAATGTGACGGACATTAGTTTTTATAACGTTCTTATAGTTTTTTTTTGTTTTTTTTAACAAACGGAAAACTATAAGAACATTGCAAACTTACTAAAAAGCACTTGTAAAACTTTCCTTGTCCCTCCAATTCCATGAATCATGTATAAAAGAAGATTGCTAACCAAATATGAAAAATATAGTATTATTAATGGAACCTTAAAGACAACCATAGAAAAAGAAACAGCACCGAAGCTGCCAAAGGAAATGTGTTAACGGTTATTACGGAAAGAGTTTATTCTTTAAATAAAAACGGTAAGGCTGTGGCTTTAGATAAAGTTTAATATGGTTTAGTATACCGGCTTTCTTTACAAGCTGAAGAGTTATGGTGCCTCCAGCCGAATTTTTTATTTCATTCAGTTTTAACAAATGAAAGTCGTGTTGAATGGTCACGCTTTTAGATCCAATCACATTAAAGCAGGGCGCCAGCCCCCACCCACCCAAGGCTCTATCCTTGAACCTACTTTGTTTCTTATCATCATCATTAACAGTCCGATAAAGTAAAACTAGCAGCTGGTCACGAAATCAGTTATTAACCGGTAAAAAATGGCTACAAAAGCCTACGAAACAAACTGCTATCTTTTTAGTCATCTTAAAAGAACTACTTTGCCTTCTATCAGATTGCCTGGTGCTAACCTCCAGTAGAACTCATTACGTTGTCTTCGTCTCTCGTTTTCCACTGACATAAAATGGAATACTTATATTGAATCGATTACTAGGTCTTTGCGTCATGCCAGATAAGTTTTCTCGACAGAATTTATCTTAGAGGATCTCCAATTGAGGATTTTTTCAAATTTGTGGACGCGTCTCCCAATTCACCTTGGCTGACTCATCCTTCAAACTTAAATAAAACATCGTCACTAAAGGGAATTTTATTATTATTATTATTATTATTATTATTATTATAGTAGTGCATGATAATAATAATAAACTACATGCGTGATATACGCTTAGGTGATTATGTATCTTTCGATACATGACTATGTAGATTTTCCCCGCAGTAGGTTGCCATTTCTTTCTGCAGTAGAGCAGTTGCCATCCAAGGCTATAGAACCGGTGTGTCCTACTATTTACCTATAAGCCGGAAGAATAGGATTCATACCCTTTCCCAAGGGTATTAGCACGTAAGTGAATGTAATGGATTCGACTGGAATTCGAACACAACTCTCCGATTACTGAATCCGAGCCGCTATCCATTACTCCGCTGTTCGCTCGCTCACTCACTCACTCACGTTATGATTCAGGCAGCTGACAGATCTCTAGTGCTGAATTTAATGTAACTCATGTTAATTCTCCAAGACACAGCATGTACATAACACCTCCAATCAATTAAGATCAGAAGACATGAGTGCCAGGTCTGATGTAGAATCATAGTATTATATTTTTAATAACTAATTACTGTTATTAATGTTAGTTAATTATTGGTTTTCAGTCAATTTAAATTATCAGATAAAATTAATGCTATAAACTGTTGCTGTTAATATTATTATTCGTAGTAATAGTATTATTAATAGTAGTAGTACAGCAACTAGTATTCATCTTAATTTTTACTGATAGTCACTAGTTCTTCAGTCGTGACCATCAGCTCTAAAATTCTGTAACGATCCTATTGAGTATCATCCAGGGTAAACACACTTTACCTACACATTATTAATAATTTGTTGCTATCAATTTCTACACTCATGTCATCACCTCTGCTACTATTATAGGATTTCTTCTTGTGGATTAAAATTAACCGTTTAATCACTCGCGCAGAAAATCTTCTATTGTGGATTAAAACAAATCCTGAATATTTTAATTGACAGTTTGTGGTCAGGCATCTTTCCGCCTATTATGCAGGTGACATGTCTCGTCGATAGTACGACCCGAAGCCGATAATTTAGTGACATTGACAACGAGGTAAAATGACAGGACAGTGGCGGGACAATGGGTATACACGTCAGGATTAGTGTTAATCCGGTTTTCTCATTAAAGATACTTTGGATTGTACTTGGTTCTTTTATACTGTCTTTTACTTTGATGTCTTCCGAGATATATATATATATATATATATATATATTATATGCATACTATTTTTAATTTAAATTTAGTGACGGCAGAACGTTTTCTCACTGATCTTTTATGTGATTCAAAGATTATAGAAATGCACTGAAAGTGGGATAATTTTTGTTGGCGGCGGTGTACGAATTAGTTGTCAAAGCGAGGTATGGGATCTGAGATTTTATCCTTAGTTTCTGGTTGGCGATGTTTTTATAATATTTATTTTTACACAAGAAGGGGAGTTTAAAAATCAAAATCAATTGTGTGTTATGTAAGGGTTTTTCTCAATTTGTCAAAGTTACTACATTTGTAGAAGGCCGAGACTGAATGGTAATAAATGCTTATTCTTCCACTCTATGACATTTTAACAGAGGTTAAAAATGTTTGGATAATTCAAATATCCAGATAATTGAATACATCATTTGTCAACAAAGAATAGAGAAAAAAAGAAATTTTCTGAAATAAATTTAACATTTATATACTCAAATAACATTTTCAAAACACTATGTTCAAGATTTTGTCTAATTTATTTTTGATGAAAAAAAAAAATGGGTCAACTTTTGTCTGTCCTGTTTGGCCTCACAATTTTCTGCCAAGAACTCCCGAAGGTGGATTAAAGTAGATGTATTTGTACGGGTAGCTTTTCTGGTTGAAAGTGCAACCATCAGAAACATTTATCAAACATGATCATTGCTTCAGTGTTTGCAAATGGGCATTGGGGGCTCTTGAACTTCAACATGGACAATAACGTTATCAGTCTCCTCCTCTTCAATATTTTCCGGCGCGCTTTTCAAAATATCGCTTACTGGATTTTCCTATATTATATTTCGCCATTATCTCTGTTTATGGGAAAAAAATCCACCCCACGTCACAAGCATTTAATATATCAACAAATAACACTGCCCTGTTTCGTTTTGTTTTATCATTCGAATTATTTGGTTGGTTGATTTTGTTTAGCGGCATGTCGACACCTCTATGGGTTATTTACTGCAGAAATCTAAATATTTTGAACATAATTTTGTCTTCAACTACAGATGAAATGTATTGGTAATCTTTTTATATAAAAATGTATTCCTGGTATTTTTACTATAAAAATGTATTTTATACTTTCGTAGTGTTTTGTATTTTACAGTATGGTTCACTCTGTGCAAGGCCCGAGGGCCACTCTAGGTAGAGGGTTACGTGAGGAGGCTGTTTGTACGGATAGAAGTGAAAAGTAACGGTTAACTCTAGACTTGAACAAGTTAAGAGTGTACTCATCGGGAGTCGGTTCCACAGAGCAATGGTTCGATGGAAAAATCTGTTCGAGTGGAACTTACTTCTCACCGATGGAATATGGGGGGAATGTGGGTGTTTTGCTATTATGTAAGTGGCATGGCCTGTTCATGCCGTGAAGTACAGGAATTGGCATAACCAAGGAATGTAATTCATCCGTTAAAAAAGCAATAGAGCAGCGATAGGCTTGCCACATTCCACCTGTGAGAGAGAGAGAGAGGCTGGAGAGTGGAAAATAAATCCTCATCCAGAAGGACTCGGAGACGCTTTTGGATTCTATCGAAGCTGGAAAGTGCGGTCTGTGCAGCTGTTTTTTTTGGGGGGGGGGAGTTTAGTATTTGCCAATAGCTAGGACCCTAACAGGTGCTACCACCCAGTCATTCAAATTAAGTATATCAAAACGAAACTCCGGTTAAGAAGTAAATGTACAAACGAGCTGTTTCGTCATTCAGGAAATATTACCATAAAGGTCATTTCACATCCGTGTAATCAAGTCCGGATAATCGAGGATACACCATATCTTTTTTTATTATTTAAAATCAAAACACAGATAGGATTTTAAAGGAAATTGTTTCGATTCGTGATAAGTTTCAGATGTTTTCATAAGAGCAGTGCAAATGCAAATGGATGATTTGCAAAATCGTTTGACAAAGTATGTCACAAAGAATTGTTTGAACTGCTAGCTAACCGTGACATATTTGAATAGGTTATTAGAACAATCCAGAACCTATACTGGTAGCAAGCCGTCGGCATGCAAATAGAAAATGAATTCAGTAAATATACAAAAATAGAAAGATATGTAAGACAAGGATGTGTCTTCTCACCAGACTTATTCAACCCATACAGCGAGTCATTCCTAAGAGAATTACCAGGATTTATTATCGCCGGACACAATCTTAACAGCATAAGATATGAACATGACACATGATGTTGATAGCAGACACAGAAAAGAAACTATATGAACTCCTACAGAAGGTAGTGAAAGAAAGCGAGAAGAAAGGATTAAACATCAATTTCAAGATAGAATGCATAGTTGTCAGTAAAAGGGACATCTCAACATCTAAATTACAAATTAGAGATTCCACAATAAAGTACAGAATTTTAAATATTTAGGAACTGTTTTAACGGAGGACGGAAATTGCGACACCAAAATCCGAACTACAATTAAAACTTGTTCAAGTTTAGTTAACAGTTATCTTCCCCTCCTATCCGCATAAATTACCTCTTATTGTAAGCCTCTACCTCGAGTGGCCCATGGGCCTTGTACAGATTCAACCTCACGATAAAAAAAATAAAGTGGATATAGGTATAAATGTTACAAGTGGAATCGGAGAGGAAAATGTAACAACTAATTTGCATGTTCCTCTTTCAGATCTACCAATGTATGCATGAAACTTTAACACACACACACACACACACACATATATATATATATATATATATATATATATATATCAACAAAAGTAGACACTACAAAACAGCAAGATATGAATGATGGTGAAAAGTACTTGAACTTCCAGGATAGTAGAATTCTGCTCTCCTTCCTGACCACCTGAAGATTGTTCCGTGAAGCTCGCTTCTTTGCATATGACACATGTCAGCTGAATAGGTAGCTATAATATATTTATATATATATATATATATATATATATATATATATATATATGCTCAATATATATATACCATATATATATATATATATATATATATATATATATATATATATATATATATATATATATATATATATATATATATATATATATATGCTATATATATATATATATATATATATATATGCTCAAAGTCTCCATATATATATATATATATATATATATATATATATATATATATATATATATGCTCATATATATATATATATATATATATATATATATATATATATATATATATAAAGTATATATATATATATATATATATATATGTCTCAATATATATATATATATATATATATATAAGTCTGCCATATATATATATATATATATATGCTCAAAGTCTGCCATATATATATATATATATATATATATATATATATGCTCAAAGTCTGCTATATATATATATATATATATATATATGCTCAAAGTCTGCCATATATATATATATATATATATATATATATATATATATGCTCAATATATATATATATATATATATATATATATGCTCAAAGTCTGCCATATATATATATATATATATATATATAAGTATGCCATATATATATATATATATATATATACCAAAGTCTCATATATATATATATATATATGCTCAAAGTCTGCCATATATATATATATATATGTATGCCATATATATATATATCTATATATATATATATATATATATATATATGCTCAAAAGTCTGCATATATATATATATATATATATATATATATATATATATATATGCTCATATATATATATATATATATATATATATATATATATATATATGCTCAAAGTCTGCCATATATATATATATATATTTAAAGTCTGCCATATATATATATATATATATATATATATATATATATATATATATATATGCTCAAAGTCTGCCATATATATATATATATATATATATATATATATATGTTCAAAGTATATATATATATATATATATATATATATATGCTCAAGTCAATATATATATATATATATATATATATCTGCCATATATATATATATATATATATATATATATATATATATATATGTCTGCCATATATATATATATATATATATATATATCTGCCATATATATATATATATATATATATATATATATATATATATGCTCAAAGTCTGCTATATATATATATATATATATATATATATATATATATATATATGTCTCAAAGTCTGCTATATATATATATATATATATATCTGCTATATATATATATATATATATATATATATATATATATATATATATATATATATATATACATGCTCAAAGTCTGCCAAAACATGTATACACACTTCAGGAAAAGAAGAAAAAAACTTGCATTGACATTGTAATACTAAATTTATTCAGACATCACGAGAGTAATACAAGTTACATTTGGACTCTGCAATGACAAGAGATGCTGAAAATGTTAGGCGTTAGTACGGCGAACTAATGCCGAGACAACGTGTCCAATTGGGTTACTGCACATGCATTTACAATTTCTTGTCTATGCAAACAGCGTCGTTGCAATTTGATAAAACTACGAAAGACAAATTTTTCTTTTCCTGAAGTGTGAATACATTTTCTTGGCGGACCTCATACATACATACATACACACACACACACACATATATATATATATATATATATATATATATATATATATAATATTGTGATATGAAAGCTAAACGAAAGTCCATAGCTTCGGTAAGGACATTATGGCGTCACGTTTTGTTTGATTTTCCCCCATAGACCAGTGGCCACCAATACATCACAGGAAATTGGATACACTGTTCAAAACATTGGGAAATTGGTCGTTCAAAGTAATGGGTTCAGGAAGATCTTCCAAGGCCATGCAATAAAGTTAAAGGAATTAAAGAGTTAAATAAAGGCGCCACTCTTGAAGAATATGCTCAGGTGTAGCGACTGTTCCACCGCCTGGTTACACCATTGATAGTATCTTACTACAATCAAATATATGGCTTCAAAACGTCGTGTAAATTTGAGCTCCAAGATGAATATCTTCCAACAATCGGGACTCCCTTTTATTGCTGATACCACAAGATCTTAAGTTACCGCTACAAATAATCACAATAAACATGACAACCGTTGAGAAGTGAACTCTTCTCCTAAGTTCTTTCAAGGCCTGTATCCTAAATACAATCTCTAAGATCTCCAAATCCTTGGTAGAACACTGGATTTGGGTGATATTAAAAAGATAAAATTTGCTAAGGGCTACAGAGTAAGTTGGGGAGAGCCATTATTGCCTACGTCATGCAGTACATAGACGAAGAAAAGTATTTTTAATTATCCATTCAAACTGAAGAAGTAAACCTTTTACTGAAATCATCTTAACTAAATATATTTAACCATTTCACCTCGAGCAAGCCGATAATGACACAAGGGGCTACATAGAGTGAAAGAGAATGAGAAAACTTTTGTGAAGAGAAATGAGGAAAGGCCAATAAAGAAACTGGGTTCACGAAGACAGAAGATGGCGTTTGAGGTTGAATTCAGGGAAGCAAGAAATCGAAAGGGAGTTCCAAAGGTGAGAAGTGCGAGAAAAGAAACTGTTAGAAACCAATTTTCCTAACAGTAGACGTAGCAATTGATTCAATAATCGTCGCCCCACTTCATATCAGGAGAAAAACGTGAGTCAAAGAAAGTGTTGCTCACCTGGAGTTTAGCTTCAGCCATTATGATGGCACAGAGAAAATGTTCTCGGTGATGATTAAATGAAAGCAGTTTATGTTCTTATAGGATAATCTTCTTCTGTACAAAAAATGTCATGAATATTTTTTGTTTAGTTTTGTGTCTAATTCACTGAAACTACTGATACCTTTTATAAATCCTTTTCTCGTATGGTGAAAATAATTTTCTTTTTTTTTTTTCTTTAATTTTCTTTTCGTTTCTTTAATTTTCTTCTTTTCGTTTCTTTAATTTTCTTCTTTTCGTTTCTTTAATTTTCTTCTTTTCGTTTCTTTTTTTCTCTTTTGTTTCTTTCGTTGACTCCACCACCCAACCCAGAGCATTAATATATTGAGAATTTGATTCTGGTTGGGGTAGTTATAATAGTCAAGTATCCTCCTGTTTGAAGAACTCTTTAACGACGTTTTAAGGATGAATTCAAATTGCAACATCTACTCGTAGACCTGGAAAACCGACCTTCCTGGCACAGGTTATTTCCTGAAGTGAATGAAACAACTTCAACTGGAATTTGAAGCCAGTACACCGATAAGCATACACCAAACACACACACACACACACACACACACACACATCTATACAATAAACTACAGAAAATATTTTCATGAGTAACAGTTACAAAGTTGGTTTCCAAATTGTGGTAGCAACTTTTTAAAATAAAGCTTCAGCGTTATCTGGTTTGGTGCTCTTTCTATACACTTCAAAATTCTTGGCAAAATTTTAAAAAGTCTATGTAATATAATCAACCCTGACCTAGGAAGATTTAAAATTGACAAGTTTTCCTATAAGCAGACGTGAAACAAATGAGAGCGTTATTGTTTCCCCTATCTTTTCTTTCCCTCTTTCAATTTCTTATATCAGAAACGCTGTTCGGTTTCAATGTCTTTTCTTTCTTCGCGATCAAAACTGAATAATCCATTATTTATGAGGTATTGGTTTGGTGGAACGCGCGTGCTAACTAAAGAACGACAAAAATTTATTATTATTTAGAAATAATCTTAAGCGTGTGCTATCTATGGATAGTGGTTATCAAAATATTTCACATATTTGATCGCAAAAAGGTTTGTTAAAGCTTTTATCTTCTTTCTTTTTCTTGCTTACATAGTGTGTACCACTATCAGCGCCGGATTTAAGACAAATGAGGCCCTGTGCTAATAAAGTTATGAGGCACCTTACTTGGATCCCGAAGGAGGTAATCCCGGCATGCCTACACCGGCATGGATGAAAGATGCATCCCACTGGCCAATGGAGCTTTGCGCTTAAGAATTGAAATAAGTACCGGATTTACCATTGTGCTTATTTAGTTGATGGACGTCCCTATTTTGCACTTCTTTTGTGTAGGGCTTTTAGCATTTATAATCCTTGTTCATGTCCTTTATTTCTCAATACAAAGGAGACTTGATAGTTCTCCTTTAATTCTAACCAGGACTAAAGATATGATTATGCCTCGTTGAGTCAACCATTTACACAAGTTCGTTAGATATGTTAGTCCAAACATTTTTTCGTCTTTGTGTCCTACAAAATGTAAATGTCTCGTTCTGATTTTAAGTCTAAGCGTCCTTTTTGTTTCCATTTTCCTTCAAATATCCTCGTTACTAAACTGTTAAATCCATGGGATTCTCAGCATCCTTCTGTAGAACCGCATTTCTATTGTCTCAACTCTCTTCTCCATCCGTGAGATTGTCCAGCATCCACAGCCATTTTGGAGGACGGATATTGTTTAACAGATAAGCACTATTTTTTTTTTTCTTTTCTATAACAAAATTTTCCTGTTTCTCAATACTTTGCTTAGGTTTTGTATTACTTCTTTCACTATTCCAGTGCGCCTTCGGATTTCGGTGTCAGAATTTCTGTTAAAACATTTTCCCAGATATTTAAATTTTCGTACTTGATTTTGTCAATTACGTATTTCACCCATTGAACTCTTCTTTTTGCTGAATACCATATATTCTGCCTTTCTTACAATTGATGTTTAGTCCTTTCTTCTCATTTTCCTTGTTGTGGGTTTTCCTACCGTTTCCTTTCTGTCTGCTATCAACACTACGCCATCTACAAATCTTATGGCGTTAAGATTGTGTCTTCGAATAACAAATCCTGGCAGGACTTCTAGTTCTCTTGTCAGTGACTACCTCCAAGATTCAAGTATGATTTTAAACAGTTACCTTTCGTCTTTCAAACGTTTATCTTATTAAAACTACCCTGGGATCATTGTGTTATATATAGGTGATAAAACCAAACCCGTAGCTCTCTTATCTTTTATGTTTACACAGCGAACGTGTTCTCCTTTCCATAAAAAGCGTACTTCCCACTGGTGTCTAGATAAAAATGCAGGATTTCAGAATCCGACTTACGAGGCAAGTAACCTCGACCACCCAGTCTTGGTGTTGTTCAATCTTCGAATCCACCAACCTTCATTCTCGACTTTGTCATTGTGTCGGATTCAGCTAAACTTAAGGCAATAAAATAAAACAAATAATTGAAAGAGGCAAAATAAAAACAACTACAATAATTGACAACACAAAAATCAGAAGAGAGAAAAGAAAAATTCCTATGAACTGAGGAACTGGTTTGTAATAACAAAAGTACGTAGGTGTAGGCTTTAAGAAAGCTTTATTCAACTGAGAATACAATGTTCGCGTATAGTGTACTCTTATAGTCCCAGTAAACAGAAATAGCTCTCTCAAAGAGGAGAGTAACGAAACCATGGGAGACCACTCTTGATTATTAATAACACGGTTATCGCTTCACATTTGTCCGAAATCGATCGAGGAAATAGAAATATTGTGTGCATTAACTAAAAAGGGAAATATGTGGAAAAATACATGCATGTCAATACTGTGACTGGTTTATTTATAAATAAATCACATTCAGTCCTTTTGTTTCCATAAGGATAAATGTCTTGATTTAATAAAAAAAAATGTTTCAAGGACTTTTCAATGATAGAATGTGATCCACTCAAAACTGAGGACATTTGTTTTACCTTTTTTTTCCCCTATTTTCTTATCACCAACACTTGGAGTTATTTTCCATTTATGTCCTCTTTAATTAAATTTTCTTCGTCGAATATCTTTACGTTGATCTGAAACCTTCGCACACAAAAATTAGATATTTTACTATATTGTGGCGGGCTTCACATTAATTTAACTTTAGATTAGTAAACAGGGCTGACGCAGAAAAGGATAAGCCAAAGACATTGTTACACATAAAATATGTATTTAACAAGATGTACAATATCAAACAACGATGTGAAAGAAAGCATGTATTTAAGTAAGCAAAGGTTGAAATAAGCAAGAGTTGTCTCTCTTTTTATCTGTTATTTTAGTATTTCAAAGTTCACTGGAATAATGTTCATAAGAGTCTCTTATAATGACTGTTCTTAAAAAAGATTTGCCGTGTTGGAAAAGATTATGTGAGTGTATAAAAGGTATGTTCAGCCTGTGAGTGGTGTGTGTGTGTGTGAGTGAGAAGGTTGGCGCACGGTTTCAACTGTCGTGGATTCGTTTGGCAGCTGAATTCTCACTAATTAGCTAAGAAAAATTCTTGCTTAAATAAATGACTATAGGCTCCAGATCGCTGCGCGGGAAGAATTATTCTTCACGTGCAGAAGATTTGATTGGTTGGCATAGACCAATCAGCGAGCGAGTTTTGGGGAGACTTAAGAAAGCTTCTGTGATCCGTTTCTCCCAAAAGTGCACAAAACTGACTACATGAAAATAGAACGATTACAAAATTGTCGCATTGCTGCGATTTTTAAATTGTCTATGATAATGTAGTGGTGACTAATTAACTAATGAATGCTTGGCGTTGTATATAATTTGTATTTGTATGTATGTATGTATGTTCGTGCGTGATAGACTCGCACAATATAATACACCAAATAGTTTTATATTTAATGTCGCTGGTGCGAGGAAATTAAATAGTTTACTCCATTACACTTGCTCTCTAAGTGTTAGTGTCTTTATAACATTACAATGGTGAACTATTTGAAGATGTTTACCAAGCGGGAAGGTGAAAAGACCTATCTTTTTGCTATGGTTAAACTAGTATTGATACAAGACTCTGTTGTTCATAAAGTGGGGGATCAGTTTTATTTTTTTTGTTATTAAGTAATAAACTGTTCCTTCTTCGGAATTGTTACAGATTAATATTTGGAAAATATATTTAATACGTCACGTGTGAATATACCGCCATTCTTTACAACATAACTTCTATAGGGAAGTGTGTTTTCTTTTATACCTTTTGATAAAAGAACCATCATATGTTCAATTAGCATAATGCTTATCGGCACGGAAAGTTCAAATATCGGTATCGTCTGTTCACTTTAGTACAAATGCACTTGAGAAATGCATGAACCCACTCTTCTCCCACCACCAACTTTAAATAGCAAAGTAGACTGGCCTCTCTAACAATGGATGGCACCCAATGTAAGAGAAGAAAAAAATCTGAATCTACAGGGGGTTGGGGTATAAACTGGTACAGGGAATATGAGCGTCTTTTTGCGGTGAAAAACATTGAAAATTCTTGTAAAAAGATAATCGTCTGACTTTAATGAAACTTTCAATATTTATTCATAAATGGATGAATTCGTTTTAGAAACGTTTCCTTTTTAGAGACCTTTGTAATTTCTTCATTTTTGTATGTTACCCCCCCCACACACACACACACACATATTTAATTTTATGAAATTTTGAGAAATTCATTTTTTAGCGCTTAATGTTTATAAGAACAAGTCGTTGAATTTAAATCAATTTTTTTGTCAAACATGACCCCAGCCCCGTTACAGAAAATCTTCACTGAATCGTAAAATAAAATATATAATTAAAATAAGATATTATTCAATTAGAAAAACTTTGTTTTTATGAATAAGATATATTATGGACATTATTACCTTAAGAAAGAAAAAATCGATAATTAATGAATTTTTACCAAAATTGTTTTCATTTTTTTTTTTTTTAAATTGTCATTAGAATAATTTATAAAGTTTTAAACTTTTTTAAATTTCTGCATTACTTTGTCCCAGTAAGATGATATTGTTAAGTGAAAACTATATTTATTAATCAGAAATGAAAAAGCTTATTTGAAAACGAATTTTGAATTTTTTTGCGTGTGTATAAACGTGCCAATTTTTCGAAATAGAGACATCCATACACAACATTATTAGAAAATAAGAGCGGTAACTATGGTAAATTTCAAGCCAAAGTACCTCAAATTCAGTGAAACATTTCAGTACAGAGAATATTTTCCTGAAGTTTAAAGATCACTTTATAGTCAAAATTATATAAAAAGACGCTCACGTTATATTCCTCAAGTAAATTTTACAGATATATCCATCGTATAAAAAAAATAGATAAACTTCTGTCAGTCAAGCTGTCAACACTTTAAATAAACAGCTACCGCCATGTTAAAAGACTGCATTTCTGATTTTAAACTGAAAGTAAGTAATATTAGTTCCAAATCAGATTAATTGTACCCTAAATCAGCTAATATTTCTCAAATAAAATTTCTTAAATGTATATTTTATTTTTGAAAGATGTTTTTTTTAATAAAGAGAATTATATTGCGATGAAAGATGGCCAAAATGGCGCTAAAACCAGCGATTTTAGTAATTTGGAAACGAAAATTCCTTCCTTTACTCCTTAAATTAGTAATTTGCTTATCGAAATATTAAATTTATTCTATTATCTTTTAAAGCTAAAATGAACGCTTTAAGAAAAATATTTCATTTTTAAAAATTCATTTTAAACCTTAGGTATCGCGTTACTGTGGAGGTACTTAGAGTAAATTGTTTTAATCAAGTATGTATGGTAGTCTATACTGTTTGCTGAAATGCCATTTTCTTGTTTGAATGCATTCAGTTTTTTCCCCCTGTTGAATGTTGTATACCATTGGTAATAATTAATGAAGTATTTTGCTTTGTTTTGCATATGCTGTAATTATCTATAAGAATTTATTCACATTTATTGTACTTTACTGATTGCTTTCACTTTGCTTTGTTTATATTTATCAGTATTCATTGGTACAAATGTACCAGAATTTCTTTCTGCTTTGGCAAATTTAATTAAGTTTCCTTTGAAAAATAACGTTACAATATAGGATTTCATACTTTATTTCAGTCTACTGTTAAAATATTGTCTTTGCAGGAACAAAATGAAACCACTTTAAAATATATTTCAATATTTTTTTTTCAACAAAATAGCCTTGTAAAATAGCGTCTTATGTGAGGACAAATACGGTACCTATTTTTAGATAATTTTGTAGTTAAAAGAACACTGTTTGCTTGACACAGGATTGAACCGTCTGGTTTCCGATCCGCTTTCATTAAACGACACTTGCAATTGAAACCATTACGTTATGAAGTCTTTTGTTGCACAATACTTTAGTGATTAATTTGTTTTAAATTAAGATGACAGTGTTTTGTAGTTTGATTGGTTTGTTTCCTTTGGGTTTTTTTTTTTTTTTTTTTTTTTTTTCACAAAGCTGACATTGTTTCTGTTCCGTTCATCTTTTGAAAATGATCTTAACTCCTATTATTATTTTTTAATTTATATTTACTTTGTTTTTTATCTTGACAACCCCCAAAATCCGAGTCTGTAGAAAAGTGATTAATTGATTCTCCTATTCAAGTTCCTCGTACTTGTTGAAACTTGTCAAAAAATAAATCTCACTGTTCGTCTTAATTCGCCATGTTCTTATTTTTATATAAAAACAACAGGATCGATTATGCCTTCCAAACCAATAGCTTCTACTAACAACTTGTATATAAGGCATTAATGGATTTTAATCCAACATTATTTTATTACTATAAACGTCTATTTTAGTGGATGCGCACATTTGAAGAAAAAAAACCAGTAATATTCACTCAAACAGTGAAATTAATATCTACCAGCCTAGACGAAGAACATTTTATTAAAGAAAATGTACGTTTCAGCTTTCATGAGACTCAGTGTTTATATTAATGAATATTAATTTCTTCTTTTTCTTCTATGTGTTGTGTCCGTTCAGGACGTGGGTGATTATGGCTTTCCACAATTTCCTATCCTTTGTAACTCTTGGCAGTGTCTTTTTACCATTCCTCATACTCTTTGTTCTACTCTCCATTTACGTAAGCTAATCACCCTATCCCTTGTGTTTTCAATATTTTTTTCTTTCTTTTGTAAGTGAAATATTAATTTTACTGCTTAAAAAAAAAACATGGCTATTCACTCAAACGCGTATATCCATTAAAATGGCGTTCATAGAAAAATATATAATCCAAGTAGGAAAGGGTTGAAAAAAGAACATGAACTTTGAATAGCTTATCCACAATTTCGATCCTGACATAAATGTTATTAAATGAAAGTAATTAATAAAAAAAAAAGACAGTGAATGCTGTATTTACAAGTTTGTGCAGAAAAGTTCTCGGCTTCATCAACTTGCTAATATCTAATCAAATGACCAAACATAGCGTTTTATTTCTTTCTCTCTTTTTCGGCTTTTCTTTCTTTCTCTCTTTTTCGGCTTTTCTTTCTTTCTCTCTTTTTCGGCTTTTCTTTCTTTCTCTCTTTTTTTTTCGGCTTTTCTTTCTTTCTCTCTTTTTTCGGCTTTTCTTTCTTTCTCTCTTTTCGGCTTTTCTTTCTTTCTCTCTTTTCGGCTTTTCTTTCTTTCTCTCTTTTTCGGCTTTTCTTTCTTTCTCTCTTTTCGGCTTTTCTTTCTTTCTCTCTTTTTTTCGGCTTTTCTTTCTTTCTCTTTTTTCAGCTTTTCTTTCTTTCTCTCTTTTTTTTCTTTTCTTTCTTTCTCTCTTTTCGGCTTTTCTTTCTTTCTCTCTTTTTCGGCTTTTCTTTCTTTCTCTCTTTTTCGGCTTTTCTTTCTTTCTCTCTTTTTCGGCTTTTCTTTCTTTCTCTCTTTTTCGGCTTTTCTTTCTTTCTCTCTTTTTCGGCTTTTCTTTCTTTCTCTCTTTTTCGGCTTTTCTTTCTGGTTTATTTTTTAATATCTGTTAATTTCCATGACTTTTGGGGAAAGATTTTTTTTTTTCGTTGTTATCTCTACTGCTTCGAATTCAGATTACTTTCTTTTAGACTCGCTGTCCCCCAAGGCTAAATAGCCCACTTTACCCTGATATTTAACCTATAGCTGGAGGAGAAGAGATTAATGCAAAATCGAATGCACCATACTAGGCGAGAATTTGAACTTTGCAATATTGCACTTGGGGAAACAAAGTATAGATCTTTTCTCCCTCAACTGTAAAACGTATATTTAAAAAAGAAAATTGAATTCTCAATGCCCTCTTTCCGTCGTGAGTATGTATAGCCGCCTCAACGTAAACCTCAATTTAGTATTTGAAATTTAGTCCGATGAAATCCTAAAAGGCGAAACGCGTCGCATTAAAGCTTTCTTCTACTTTTTGATACTTCTTTTCCCATAAAATTTTTCTCGATATCTAAAATATATATATATACCTTTTTCTTATACATACATATATATATATATATATATATATATATATGATTGGTGTATACGGAATAGATTCCAATAACCAACAAAGTCTATTCTTAAGAGTGCTCAATACAGAGTAGAGCAAATATAATCATTTATTCGAAAATTATAACATAGAAATGTAAAATCACTATAAAAAATAATGATTTTGTTTCAACACTTTTGGTATCTTATCAAGTGATATACTTGGGTATAGTTTTAAAAACAAGGAATGTATTGATTTTAATTTTAAAAGTCTCTAGGGCCCTATATATATATATATATATATATATACATACATACAGCATATCTTCATTCAAGCATTTTTCGTTGAATAATATAGACATACTATTATGTCGATTTTTATAATAATCCTTTCTAGTTCTCAAAGTTGAAATTCAGCAAGGATGGCGCCGTAGTTTTTGTTATCCCAAGTACTTTCGATCTCCTCCGAGATCACCATTGGGGGGGGTGAATTACGAAGACAAACTTAATGTAACTGTTGCGATGGTGATTCTTGTAAACACACCTGAACGCGCTCTGTTATAATTATTTTAACATTTTAAATTTACCTGTTGTAGTTTTGATGTTGTTGGTTATTTTTTGTTTTTTTTATTTTTTTGTTTTAAAAAAATAAAAAAACGCGTCTACAGTGTAAGCGATCTAACCAAAGATGGTAAAAATGCAACATGGCGTTAAATGTTAGTTAAATGCATTTTAAAACATTGCTACTATACGCTTAATAAATTTTGTTCAGTGTTGGTTGTTTTTATATAGAAGATCTCGAGAATTTGAAGTTTTTTTATTATTATTTTCATTGTGCAGTATATTGGTGTTAGTGTGGAATATATTAGTACCTGTCTATATTTCTGAGATGAGGTATTATAATCATTTACATTGTTCCGATTGTTATCCTCATCTTCATTGCCACATTCACGACGTTTCGGCCGTTATACGTTCCGGCCTTTTTCGGGTGATTGGAACCTTTTATTTCGTCCACCGAGGTAGATTGTTCCGACTGTTATCCTCATCAACTAGAACAATGTAAATATTAGTACCTGTGAGATTTTTAAAGATTTTTTTTCATTTTGTTTATAGTTAGAATGCATTTGATTACTGTACAGTAAGTTGATATATTTTGGGTTATTTGAGGAAGTGTTATGTTCTTTTTTATTTATGTTAATATTTCTAATGGCTCGTCTAATTTCTTCATCAACGATCTAATTAGGAAAATTATTATTAATGAGTTTGCTTAATCTTTTTGATTCCGTGTGGAATTTGTTTTTTTTGTTTTTTTTTTTCGTGGAAGAGTTAACTTTTGCACGGTTTATTAAATTTTGTATAATAGCTATTTTGTAATAGGGCTTATATATGCTTACACCGACACGACCACAAAGAATTTTTGCCGATCAAGTCAGGCTGCATAGCGTCTTTAAGTGAAATCATCATCGTCTTGGATTCTCGAAATTTAATGTCTGCTCAGTTTCGCATTTATACGTAAACAAAGCAATTTTAAAAGAAGTAATGGATTTTTTATTTATTAATCTAAGATTAAATCACTTTAAATGTTATTTTTAGTTGATACTCATATCTGAGTAGACGTTCTGTTTATTTGTTTAAACAGCATATTTATTTTCGTTTACCGGCCTGAATATTCGAGAAAAATGTACGCTCTCCGAAAGAATCCAAACCTGCAGGAAGCGTTAAAGTTTTCTTAGGAATCTGGATGTTTGTGATGTTATATCAGCGAAAAAATCTGGTCAGTCAGTCCAGAATAATGATTATTTTCTCTGTCTTTTTTTCACCATCTATGAATTTTTAAATCGGTGTCCAATTTACTGCTCGTGTGATAAAAAAAGAAATCCTGACAAAGACATTTCCCGCGAGATATTTTGTCATTCGCTTCAAGGCAATCCTTCTTCTGCTGTCTTCGTCACCATCTTGAAATTATCTTGACTCACTCTCCGATTCATTGCCAGAATATGAAAAACTCAGATTTGCCATGCGATATATCAACTGTTATTTCTAAATACACAATGACTCACAAATACATTCCCGACAGCCAATCGTACTTGCAAAAAAATAAAATTTAAACCGAAACGTAACACAAGACGTTATGTTCCATATACATAGAAATAACTTAAAATTAGTGAAATCTGCGATTCTTTAAGTAGCATTTCTACAATAGAATATGAAGCTGACTTTTAAGAAAACTTGACCATGAAAATAAATTTCAAACAGTCACTCTGATGACTCACTCACGCGCGCACGTACTCTCACTCACGCATATATATATATATATATATATATATATATATATATATATATTTTTCCATGTGATCAAAACGGAATAGTCCATTATTTATGAGATATTGGCGGGAGCACAACACCTGTTTCTCTCTCACTCACGCATGCACACACTGTCTCTCACACATTCCTATATCTTTTCCATGCGATCAAAACGGAACAGTTCATTATTTATGAGGTATTGGCAGCGCGTGCTAACTAAGGGAGAGACAGAATTATAAGATAGTATCAAAACTGACCGTTAAACCCTTTTTTTTTTTTTTTTTTTTTTAATTTTTTTTCCTGTTCTTTTGTGGAGCAGAGGGTCGTAAATACAATAAGTGATGCTACTGCGGAAGATGCACATGACCGAAGTTTATTTTTAAAAAAAACGAACAAATAATTTATAGAGGGTCCTTTAGTAACTGTACTTAGTTATTTTGGTAGGCACTCCGCCAGTTTGATAAAGTCACTGACTGCGCCTTGTAAATTGTACGGGAGAATATCGCCTAGTTCACCCATTCTACAAAACGACTCCGTTTCGAATAAATGGAGTAGAGAATAGAAGGGATTAATAATAGGAAAAAAGAAACACAGAACGTGGAATTGATGACGGAAGAAAGATAAGAATGTTGCTGTGGAGATGTTGGCGGTTTGTATTAATTCTGCTTTTTAAATATTTAATAAGTTCCTTCTTTGTTCAATGGAAGTGAACGACAGAGTAGAAATGTAATCGGAAACTAAAATACAGCAATAAATGAGAATAAAACAATATAACAAAGACTGATTAGTAGACACGTAAGTACAGACAAGTTTATATAATGTCAGCTCATCAGAAATTGATAACATTGAGCCCTCATGCGATGAAATTACTTAGTGCATTTTTTTTTTTTTCATCTAAATAACTGGGAAAGATAATTTTCCTTCGTCGGAGTAGATTAGTTTTAACGAGCCTAACCAACTCGGAAGAAACCTCCAAATTGAATTTTCTCTTCAGTCAAATGTGGTACATTCAGAATTATGTAATCAATGTTATTCTACAGACACACACTCTCTCTCTCTCTCTCTCACACACACACATACTCTCTGTCTCTCTCTCTCGCTACATCCTCTCTCACCTAACTCTACGCCTCCTCTCTTTCACTCTTTCTGCGTCTCTTCTTTTCCACACACACACACACTCTCTCTCTCTCTCTCTCTCTCTCTCTCTCTCTCTCTCTCTCTCTCTGCTCTGTTCACACACTTACACACTCTTGCGTCCCTTGTCTACTCCCCGCACACATACTGTCTCTCTCTTTCTCCGCATCCCTTGTCTACCCTCACACATTCTCTCTATTTGCGACCCTTCTCTCAGATATTCTCTGTCCCTTCTTTTCCATACTCCCTCTCTGTTTCTTCCCCCCCCACGATACACACACACTCTCTCTCTCTTTTTCTGCACCCCTTCTTTAACACACACTCTCTCCCATACTCTTTCACTTCGTCCCTTCTCCCACATATTCTCTCTCACCATGCGTCCCTTCTCCCACATATTCTCTCTCACCATGCGTCCCTTCTCCCACATATTCTCTCTCACCATGCGTCCCTTCTCCCACATACTCTCTCTCACCATGCGTCCCTTCTCCCACCATGCGTCCCTTCTCCCACATACTCTCTCTCTCTTTCACTGAGTCCCTTCTCTCTCTCTCATATATATATATATATGTGTGTGTGTGTGTGTGTACGTTTATATATTGGATCGGATTTCCTACATTTTTCAACCGATTTCAACAAAACTTCACAGGACTGCATAAAATTACATTGCGGTGGTTCTGACAGCGCCCAAAATTGGAAAAACACAATTGTTTTTGCACGAAAACAATTTGAAAACACGATTAAGAGGCATCGCTTTCACGGAATGAAAGGGGGACAACTCATATCGAGTTATACTTATAAAACCCAGGTTGTTTGTGTGTGTGTTCGGTTATATATGGGATCGGATTTCCTACATTTTTCAACCGATTTCAACAAAACTTCACTTTTTTTGGCAGGTAGTGTTTCTTATTGTCTTGCACACTTTTTTCTTTATTTTTACATTCAGAATGCTTTAAAAATTCCATTTACAAGACAACTGTTTATAATAAAATTCTATTCAATCGGTAGACTCATAACGATTGAAAACAATGTTTTTGTTTGGGTTTGACCAATTCGTAAAAAAAAAAAAAAAACAAAACAAGAAAAAAAAAACTAATTAAGACATGCGTGTCCGTCAACCTTAAACAATAATCTTTGTCAATTTTATTTTTCAGTCTTTATGATGGTCGATACTTGATCTATCTCTTACTGTTACATCCCCGGGCAACGCCGGGCTCTACTGCTAGTAATATACATATATATGCCATTCGATTGTCTCAAAAATACTGAGATATATAATGAAACTTACTTCAGTTCACCTTGACGTTCCTCAAAAGCACACATAATGTAATTGAGTAAATTTCTCATCAACTTGTAACACAGAATATCGTTGTTCCAACCCAAGACACCGGGGATTTTACATGGTGTAATTATGTTAATAAAGAACCACAACTGCCGTCTTAGTAATTTTTGTTGTCTTCTTTTTGGCAGGTCTCAACTTTGCAGTATTCCGTGATGACAAAGGCAATCCCCATGCGCTTGACGCGTACTGCCCTCATTTGGGCGCTCACCTGGCCGTCGGGGGCAGAGTCTTTGGCAACTGCATCGAGTGTCCGTTCCATGGGTGGCGATTCCGAGGAGACGACGGCAAATGTACTTATATTCCCTACTCTGATAAAAGTAAGTATTGCTCATTATTTACTAACCCGAGTGCAGTATCCAAGGCCAAATGTGAATTGGAAGATTGTTTTGTGCCTGATTTGAAAATCAATTTTATTTTAAACTTAGCTTAGAACTTTACGAGGCTAGTGCAGTAATTCAGTAAGGGTTGAACTCTTTACGTTATCAAATCGCCTTACATGTTAGCCGTTACATGAAAGTATCAGTTATTTGATATTTAGCAACATTGCCGTTTTAAATACAATTTATATTGAGGAACAACCGCTCGCTGCATCTCCATTCAAGTTCCATAGTTGTCTCAATAGAAAGATCCCTACTTACACTATCTATGCATTAGTTACAATATAAATTTGCATAGCTTTGTTTGTTTTGTTTTTGCTTTTTTTGTTTTTGTTTTTTTGTTTTTGTTTTTTTTTGTTTTTTTTTGTTTCGTTTTTCTTTTTTAGTTTCGTTTTTGTTTTTGTTGTTTTTTTTGCTGCTTCAATTTTTTTGTTATTTATTTTATTTCATTTTTTTGTTGTTTTTGCTGCTGTTTTTGCATTTTTGTGACGTTTTCCCGTTTTATTTGTTTATTTATCTGTTTTTGTGCTGTTTACTTTTAGTCTTTTACATCGTTTGCCTTTTATGTTTGTCATATATGCTAATTGTTCTAACCTAGGGAAGATTACTGAATAGAATAATCACACGAAGTTTGGTGATGAAAGATAATAATTAGGAAACGAACAACACATAAGATTCGCCTGCGGTACGTAGAAGTAGTCAACTGAATTTTACAATGAATCGCCAACTGCAGGAGATGTGGCACAAGGCCGAATTTAATGTGGAGTATCCGAGCCCGTAGGCTAGGTCAAAAATTCCCTGTATAAAACGGGGCCAAGTAGTTGTTTCTCTTTGTGTCACCTTCTCTCTCTCTTTGAGACAATCACTCTCTTTGTGACTCCCTCTCTCTCTTTGTGACTCTCTCTCTCTCTTTGTGACTCTCTCTTTGTGACTCTCTCTCTCTCTCTCTCTCTCTCTTTGTGACTCTCTCTCTCTCTCTTTGTGACTCTCTCTCTCTCTCTCTCTTTGTGACTCTCTCTCTTTGTGACTCTCTCTCTCTCTCTTTGTGACTCTCTCTCTTTGTGACTCTCTCTCTCTCTCTTTGTGACTCTCTCTCTCTTTGTGACTCTCTCTCTCTTTGTGACTCTCTCTCTCTCTTTGTGACTCTTTCTTTCTCTCTTTCTTTCTCTCTCTCTCTCTATCTCTCTCTCTCTCTTTCTCTCTCTCTCTTTCTCTCTCTCTCTCTTTCTCTCTCTCTCTTTTTCTCTCTCTCTCTTTCTCTCTCTCTCTCTTTCTCTCTTTCTCTCTCTCTCTCTTTCTCTCTTTCTCTCTCTCTTTCTTTCTCTCTCTCTCTCTTTCTTTCTCTCTCTCTCTCTCTTTCTTTCTCTCTCTCTCTCTTTCTTTCTCTCTCTCTCTTTCTTTCTCTCTCTCTCTCTTTCTTTCTCTCTTTCTCTCTTTCTCTCTTTCTCTCTTTCTCTTTCTCTCTCTCTTTCTTTCTCTCTCTCTTTCTTTCTTTCTCTCTTTCTTTCTTTCTCTCTCTCTTTCTTTCTTTCTCTCTTTCTCTCAAAATATGTATCTTTTGGAAATAATTGAAACTTTATTATATAATTTAATAATTTCAATCGCTGTAAAATGCTGGTATATCTATGCTAGGCTTACAGATTTCAATGATTTGGGCATAATAATTCCATAAGTGTAAAATCTTGTTTATAACAATTATATAATTGCTTCTAAAATGTTTTTCTTAATCATAGTTTGACTCAAGACCACCAAAATAGGGAACCAATGAAGATTGAATTCTCAATCAAATGTTTGAGAACAACCTATCAGTATGATCTTTTCTTAATTAGAAAATCCCTGATTTCAAATGTCCACTTTGGCAAATAAGAAAAAAGGCTACTTGTGAAATGAAAAAAAAAAAAGAATAGTTTCAGATTATAGCGTCGTCTTGTGAATTTCTCAAATCTTCATGTGTAGTTAAGATCATTCTTTTAAATCAATCCATATTTTTATTTTTGCTAGCAACGAGAAACAATTATGCGCTATGGACAGACCAAAACAATTATTATTCTTTCTCTATGGAGCAGACATTTCACAAACAACCAACTTTTAAGAACTTTTTAGAACGTCTGTGTGTGTGTGTATATATATATATATATATATATATATATATATATATATATATTTTGTTTTGTCTTGTTGTTCAAGAGAACATTAAAAGATAAAGATCGCGCTTTGCGTTTCCTTGCTTCCTTCCTTGTTTGAGAAGATTGTTGAAAGAAAACAACAACTCGTAAGGTTGTTAATTTATTTTCGGAAGTCTACTTTTAACGTCAAAAGGGGGCACTTCCTGAGGCTGTCCAGTTAACAGAAAAAAATATCAGGCAAGATATTTATCACGGTTAACATCTCTCACTTGTCTCAACCATTTCTTTCTCTCTCACTCAGATAACGTATCTACCAAATCTCTCTCCTTCTCTCTGCACAACTCTCTCTCTTCTCCCTCTGCACAACTCTCTCTCTTCTCCCTCTGCACAACTCTCTCTCTTCTCCCTCTGCACAACTCTCTCTCACACTGAACGTTTCTACACATAACTCTCTCTTTCTCTGAACGTTTCTACAAACACCTCTCTCTCTTTGAACTTTTCTAAGCACCCTCTCTCTCTGAACGTTTCTAAACACCCTTCTCTCTGAACGTTTCTAAACACCCTTCTCTCTGAACGTTTCTAAACACCCTTCTCTCTGAACGTTTCTAAACACCCTTCTCTCTGAACGTTTCTAAACACCCTTCTCTCTAACGTTTCTAAACACCCTTCTTTCTGAACGTTTCTAAACACCCTTCTCTCTCTCTCTCTCTCTGAACGTTTCTAAACACCTCTCTCTCTGAACGTTTCTAAACACCTCTCTCTCTGAACGTTTCTAAACACCTCTCTCTCTGAACGTTTCTAAACACCTCTCTCTCTCTCTCTGAACGTTTCTAAACACCTTTCTCTCTCTCTCTCTCTGAACGTTTCTAAACACCTTTCTCTCTCTCTCTGAACGTTTCTAAACACCTTTCTCTCTCTCTCTCTCTGAACGTTTCTAAACACCTTTCTCTCTCTCTCTCTCTCTCTCTCTGAACGTTTCTAAACACCTTTCTCTCTCTCTCTCTCTCTCTCTAAACGTTTCTAAACACCTTTCTCTCTCTCTCTCTCTCTCTCTCTCTGAACGTTTCTAAACACCTTTCTCTCTCTCTCTCTCTCTCTGAACGTTTCTAAACACCTTTCTCTCTCTCTCTCTCTCTCTCTGAACGTTTCTAAACACCTTTCTCTCTCTCTCTCTCTGAACGTTTCTAAACACCTTTCTCTCTCTCTCTCTCAACGTTTCTAAACACACCTCTCTCTCTCTCTCTCTATCAACCCCTTCAGATCTATCCACACATGTAAATACTCTCAGCTCCGAGGATTTCACTCCTAGCTGCTTTTAGTGGATTATTTTCTATTGAGTTTTCCATTTCTTTTCATCTGTTGATCATCGTCGTTAGCATTGTTCCCATTGTGACAAAACTCGTTCATCGCTCTCTCCCTCTCTCTCTCTCTCTCTCTCTCCTCTCTCTCGCTTTCATATCCAAACCCTTTTTTTTTCTTAATTATTTTCCTGCGAATTTTCAATCTCCGCTTTTTTGCTTGCTTTTTTTTTCATTCTTCATATAAAGATGTACTGAAAAGACTTTGCCACTCACTGACCAAACAAAATACTGATTTGGAGAATGTGGGTTAGATGAAGAACTTTTCACCGCCCTACATAAGTTGGTGTGTAACTTATTTTATAACATTGTTTTTTGCCATTTTTTTTTCAGTTCCTGATGTTGCTCGGGTGAAATCCTGGCCCATTCAAGAGGCCAACGGTTGGGTTTACCTGTGGTATCATGCCGAAGGTATTGACCCCACGTGGACAATACCTGAAATCGAAGAAGTGATGAAAGGTGATTGGGTGTACAAAGGGCGAACTGAACATCATGTCAATGCGCATATCGAGGTAAGGATTCATACAATATTTAACTCAATGAAAATGAGATATTGATTAATATACAGTCCAGATTTTCATACTTGCTAGGTATCTCTTCATTTAATTCTATATTTTGTATATGATGACATGTGGTTGATTCTGCACAAAGCCTTTACCGCTACAATCAAATCATATGTGCTGGTTGTAAATCACGCTCTCGTGTGGTATACACATTCTGATACTTACCGGTCACAGGGATCCGTCCATGCACTGGTAGTATCACAGCTATGACTAGCTTGGACCGTCTCTGACTAGCTTGAACAAGCTAATAACAGCTATAACTAGCTAAGACCAGCGGCCCGAGTGAAGACACTCGGATCTACACGTTAAAAACTGACCTTGTGTCACAACCTGACTCCGTTGGGAGTCAAGTAAATACAAATGTGCTGGTGTTTCTAGGAACTGAACTGCTTGACCCTCATACGTCGAATACGACGGGAGAGTCCACCATATAACGACAATAGCAAACTGCTACAGGGTATGTCGAACAGACTCTTTTTATGCCATTCATAGCCAAGTTTTATTCTTAGCCATGATTGGCAGACCGAGAGACTTTGAAATCCGGGCTTTTGAAGGCTTACGGCCATATTACATTCAAGCACCGGTTCGCGTACGACCGAAGTTCGGTAACATCGAATCTGGTCAGTACTTAGATGGTTGACCGCTTTAAGTGTACCAGGTGCTGTAAGCTTGAATGTGCGGGTGGTGCAATGGATAACGGCTTAAAATTGGAAATCGGAGAGCAGTTCCAATTTCAATCGGGTTCGATATATTCAAAAGCTATTGATTAACCTCGGTGACACAATTATCAACGGGAAGATTAAAAATGTCATTCCAAGGGGTGTCGCAAAGAAAATCACGGAAAAAGTCTCGGTCGCTGCGTTAGTAACAAAAAGATGTCCTGTGGTTAAGTGGGGTTCTTGCCTAATAGATGAGCGGAAAAAAATATCCACAGAAACTGCCGCGTGGTCAGAGTTGTCAAAAAGACGGAGATGCAAAGCGTGACACGAGTCCAGAGAGAAGTTAAGGAACAGATCAAATAAAGAAACCTGCTTGTCAGAATTACTAGGGAAACGAATCTGAGACGAACAAATGAGAAATTCAATGTTTGGATGTTGGCAAGTTCAGTGTGATTAGAGTGATGAAGCCACTTGGCATAGTGAGCATTGAACTCAACAAGCACAAAGATATTTGCCGATGAATGGAGAGAGAGAGAGCTTGAGAGCTCTGTCAGATATTCTATTTAAGTTCTGAGAATAAAGGGAACGATAAAGGAAACGGATAACTATCCGTGTTTATAAGTTAGACAGAAACGCATATAAGAATAGTTTCAAAATTAAAAAAAAATCCCTTGCTATTGGGGGATTTACACACAGATAACGAGGCTATAAATTTTGACCTTAATCCTTTCGATAGAGAGGAAGATAGCCAAGAACAGAGAATTCAGCAGTAGAGTCTGAAGAGTTTAAGTTAAATTTCACAGAGTTAGGATGTCTAAAGAACATTCCAAGAGAAATGATTCTACACTGCAGAAATTGGTAGGAATACGACGAATGTTGGAGAAAGAAAGGTTGAGCTGCTGCTTTGCTGTTTTTTTTTGTTGTTGTTGTTGTTGTTTTTTCATTTTTTTTTTTGGGGGTTGTTCTTTTTTTGGGGGTTGCCATCTGCTTTATTTATTTTTATTAATCGCTGTATTCATATGATAAACTTTTTTTTAAGACTGCAGAGATCACAAATAATAGATGACGAAGACTGCAGTATAGTGTTCCCTCGGAGTTTCCTACTGGAACTGCTTTCAGAGAAAACTATCTATGCGCGATATGACACTGCAAGAGCCCCGATAATATGCGACTGTCGACCAGAGCAGCTTCTCTAAGCTCTGCAAAAGTGTTCGGGGTCTTAGTTCTTAGTCTGGATGCAGCAATTAGAAAACTGCCAACACTGTACCGTCAATATGAAAAGTCGTAGCCTCCAGACGGCCATATCGACAAATGACAGCCATTCTTAAGGTCCCAGAAGAGGGAACCGGAACTCCTCACTCCTAAACAGGAAGCCTGGGATAAATCTATAGCATCCCGATACCACTTTCTTATCAATGTTGAATTTTGTACAAATCTGTGCAAAAAGTGGATCAATGAGCTTACGCAGCTTCATACATATTTTCAGGAAATCTCAACTTCTAATTGGTCAACAAACACACAAGTGGGCGTTGCAATCCACCCACATACAAGTCTTTTTCCAGAGCGTGACCAAGTCAAGTTTTCCCGGTTCTTTTCCGGGAACCTGTCACGTGATTACGTTAATTATAAATATCAGACACAAATTTGTTCTTTCATTTTTATTTCTTGATCTAATTCGCCTACGAAAATGTAACCTTAAAGAAAACTGCGTTACGACCCCATTGCGGTTATATTCATACACGCACACATGCACGTACGTACGAAATTTTCCAAACTACATTACAAGCATACGAAACATTTCCAAAACCATCAACAAGACCTTTTCTCTTTAAAATACTCTGATCAAGCTTTCGCACACATCTTTACAAAACAAAATTGTAATATTCTGCATATAAAAATATATTTGTTGTTCCAAGCATATCCTTTTTGTTGTAATTGAATATCGTTACCATTTGATTTTTTTTTTTAAATTTGTTTGTGGATTTTGCATGTTTCATTGATAGCGAAATATTAAAATATTCACGCGGCCTTCTTAGATCCACTATAAATCTCTGCTCCTGTTTAAAATACGAGGAAGGAGTTTGAACTGGGCGACATGTGAACGTATCTACACCTATTATGGAAAAAATTAGTAAATAAAATCTGGAAATGTTGGTAGAGGAGTTAGACATATAAAGCACGAGGAATTATTAGAGTATATGAATTTAGGTAGGGATAATTATGTATACGCCGTTCCCCATTGAATTTTAACTTAATATAAGTTGTTACATAATAAAATGAAAACAAGTGAAAAACTATCTTTATTGTTGGTAATTTATTTTATTAAAGACAAGGGAGAAGAAAAAGTTAAGTAAACAAATTAAAAACCTGAACACGCGTTACTGTGTCTAGAGAAATGTTCTAATTAGCCAAATGTCTCAACTTTTGGTAAGTTGGTGTCACTTAGAAAGAGAAATTATCTTTCAAATTTCATACCCAACTCTCTCATACCTCTGGCCGGATGGACTGGGGGGGGGGTAGGTCAAACAGATACAGGAAAAAAAAAAAAGAAAAATTGAAGTGTATATTTTTCGTGTTCACATACAGACCGATCGAGAAAAAAAAATTCAAATTACAGACTGAAAAATACAAAATATGTTGAATTTGCCTCTTTAAAAGACTCCACACAAAACCAAATTTACCAGTTACAAAGTTTCTGTTCAGATATGCGTGAAATTTAATTAAGACAATAACATTAATAGATTATTTAAAGAAATCACGGGAGTAGAACTATTAAATGACAATCTAATAAAATAAAAATAATCTAATTAAATAAAATTAAAAAAAATGATAATCTAATTAAAAACAAAACACCCCACACATCCCTATATGCAGAGGAATGTTCTAGTTGGTCAAATGATTCGAGTTAATATTTTTTTTATCTGTTATCGAGCAATATTTCATCAAAATTAGTATAGCTTAATAATAATATAGTAGTAAATTCAATGGCAGCAAGTGAAAATAGACCAGAATTTTGCCTACATACAACGGATTCAAGGGCAGTCTGTGCCAAAATACAAGACTAATAATTGTTTAATTTAGTGTGCCATTGTATGTTAGAGAAGTTTTAATTTTTCTGCGGTTTTGCTTAAACTTGCACAAATTTATTGAAAAGTAAAGAATGAACAGGAAAATACATTGTTCGGAATGTTGTCCTCATCTTCGTTGTCAAGATGAAGCATTGTAATTATTTACACTATTTACATTGTTCCGTCTGTTGTCCCCATTTTCGTTGACATATACACGACATTTCGGCCGTTGTACGCTCCAGCCTTCGTCAGGTGATTGGAATTTCGAACTAAACCTTTTATTTCGTCCACCGGGATAGATTGCTTTTTAGTTCCACGTGCTATGCCTCTTCCAGATATCTCCCTTTAACTCAACTCTCCAAGTTTTAAACATCGTGAAGAGTCAGGGTGGATCTGGGAACATCAGCAATTAAGAGGTGGTTCCACGCTCCTCAAAACCTCCTGATCAGAGGCCTTGCTGTTGGACGTAGTTTATCGTCTTACCCAGGACGCGGGTGTGCTACGCACGCACGTTCTGTAATTGCTTTAAAAAATGAAAAGCAATTTTTTGGTGATGAAAGAATAAAATGTAACTGAACAGGAAATAAGTTACTTATCTTTTTAATGAAAAAAATCCATTCACATTGATTTGTATGGCTACACAATTGTGAACGTCTTGAAACTAAGAAACGGATTTCTTTTTTCTTTCCTTTTTTTTCTTTTTTCCTTTTTTTTTCTTTTTTCCTTTTTTTTTCTTTTTTTCTTTTTTCCTTTTTTTCTTTTTTCCTTTTTTTCTTTTTTCCTTTTTTTTCTTTTTTCCTTTTTTTCCTTTTTTCCTTTTTTTTCTTTTTTTCTTTTTTCTTTTTTCCTTTTTTCCTTTTTTTCTTTTCCTTTTTTTTCTTTTTCTTTTTTTTTCCTTTTCCTTTTTTCCTTTTCCTTTTTTTCTTTTTCTTTTTTCCTTTTTTTCTTTTTATACTTTTTCTTTTCCTTTTTATACTTTTTCTTTTCCTGTTTATACTTTTTCCTTTCCTCCTTTTTCCTTTCCTCCTTTTTCCTTTCCTCCTTTTTCCTTTCCTCCTTTTTCCTTTCCTCTTTTTCCTTTCCTCTTTTTCTTTTCTCTTTTTCTTTTCTCTTTTTCTTTTCTCTTTTTCTTTTTTCTTTTCTTTTTTTTTTTCTCTTTTTTCTTTTCTTTTTCTTTTCTCTTTTTCTTTTTTATTTTTCTTTTTTTTATTTTCTTTTCCTTTTCTTTTCCTTTTCTTTTCTTTTTTTCTTTTTTTTTTCTTTTCATTACATGTATAAGGTAAGAAAAAAGTCCTTGCCGATTTTTACGTCGTGTGGTAAGAAGTGATCACTGATACGCAAATGAGTGTGTCACTTGCCAGGAAAGGGGTAGAGGTGGGGGTATTGCTCTTGACCAATGCATGTATGCTGTGCAAACACATCAGTCATAGCATCGAAGAAACATGGCGGTGTCAAAGAAGCTTGTTCGAGGTTGTCTGCTTTATAACTTTAAGGTAGACATGTCCGCAGCCACATAAAGTCGCCGAATACATCAAGCCTTTGGTGATAATGCTGTGAGGGAACGCACCACCAGGAATTGGTTTCAGAAGTTCAGACCAGAAAATCTGTCCCTTTGTGCTAAAGCCCGCAGTGGCCGTCCACAGTTCCTGGATAATGAGGCCCCGAAGGCGGTTTTCGAGGACAACAGCTAAACCTGTGGTGAACTTGCAAAATGCTTCCCGGTTTCTGATGAAACAGACTTCACCTGTGCAGTATAGAGAATGCGTACAAGTTGAGCAAGTTGGTACCCCATACACTGTCGGAAGCCAACAAGTTTCTCGTTCCTTTCTCGGCACCGCAATGTACTCATATTTGATCGAGTGCTCACCAGTGACGAAATGTAGGTCCATTCTGACGCTACCGAGCGTGTCAAACATTGGTTGTCACCACGAGACCATGTGCCTCACACCAGAAGACCACCTCTAGACCCACGCAAGACCATGCTCTGTACCTTGTAGACTAGTCGACAAATGGTAGACTATGATCTGCTACCAACACGTTAGACCATCACTGCGGATATGTACTCACAGCAATTGGAACGTGTGCAACAGACATTAAAGCAGGGGCCAGCATTGGTTAATCACAAGGGTGTACTGTTTGTCCATGACAATGCCAGGCTTTATGTGGCGCGGGTTGCCAGGGATATCATACGGCGACTTGACTGGAAGATACTGTGCCATCCACCTTACACCCTAGCCTTTGTGTCAAGAGATTACCACCTCTTCCATTACCTGAACAACCACCTTCGTGGGAAATCCTTCGTAAATGAGACAGGCACTAATGGACTTCTTTTCGTCCAAGACACCATATTTTTTACCGCCTGGATTTTGCGCAGCTGAAGGGCACATTGGCAAAAGGTTCTAAATGCCGATGGGGATTACTTTGAAGACTAACGATTTGTTAAATTTTCTGTATATCGAATAAATCAAAAGCAGTAAGGACTTTTGGGGTTACCTTGTATTTTGCCTGAATATAGTTGTAAACCAAAGACTGGTCATTTTAATTTCTAACTGCGCTTGTTTTGAATGTATTAAAATTTAAATAGTTTTATTATAGATATTAGACAGATGAAACTTTGCAACACGATAATATAAGTTTTAAATTTTATTGAAATTATAAGCTGACTCAATTGTACTTCAAGTTGCTTACTTCTTAGTTGGAATCTCGTGTTTCATTAATATTTAATAAAAATGATTTTCATTTTGTTTGAAGCTGGTTAATTTATAAAATGTTTTAATGACGGCTTTAATTTGTTTTCAGAAATTTTAACTTATGAATTTCCATAATTATTCATGATGTACATATAATAATCAGTACAATGTAATCGTTGAAGTGAATGAAAGTTTTGACATATTTGTTTAATAGCTCTATCCCCGTGATATCGCAGCTTGTAAAAACAATGACGTGCACGCATAATAGTGCCCTGTTAGTGCTTTCACATTTATTTCACATGACTTTTATAGAACAGAGCCCTTTACTTATTTAATGGGAACAAACGGCTTGTCTGCAAATAGACAACGAATTGAGTATGTCAAAATTGAACGAGGTGTGTGACAATTGTCTGCTTTCTCGCTAGATTTATTTAACCTGTTCAAGGAGATTATTCTAATAAGAATTAGAAATCCACCTAAGATTTATTATTGATACTAGATTCAGAATTGAAATGAACGAAGTATAAAACAAGTGAAAAAGGACTAACAACTATTTGTAAGACGACGGAATACCTGCTGGTGTGCAAAAGATAATCCAAGATGTGAGATATATAGGGTTGGCCTTGTGAGTGAAATTGGGTAGACGGGCCACTTGGGGCCGTCAATATATGTGCTAGCACGAAGTCACAAGTCATTGTGACCGAGGGTTTGAGTGTGCTGTTGCTGTTCAAATTGTTGATCACTCTTGTAAGACGACGGAATACCTGCTGGTGTGCAAAAGATAATCCAAGATGTGAGATATATAGGGTTGGCCTTGTGAGTGAAATTGGGTAGACGGGGCATTTGGGGCCGTCAGTATATGTGCCAGAACGAAGTCACAAGTCATCGTGACCGAGGGTTTGAGTGTGCTGGTGTTGTTTAGATTGTTAATCATTCTAGATAATAGGCTCTCTCCCAGAAACTGTAACTAAGGTCTGCTCAGCATAGTTGCAGTATAAAACACAGGTTTGCTCTATGGGTGTTGAACAAACACAAATGTGCCTGAGCGAGAGTCTGCAATAGGGATTGGCTAGCCGGCCTAGTAGGCTGGTATCCTCGAATACGAGTGGCCAGGTATTATATATTGGTCAGAAATTTAAAACGCTCGTGAGAAAAAGCGAGCAGCATATGATGGGATGGATAAATAGAAGTTTTTACTTACAATGTTCCTAAAAGAGGCACAGTACAGCTCTGGTGATATCTTTTATGTTCTTGTTTAAGACACATGGCATTTATTTGTCCAATAAACTGATGCTAACTGCCACATTTGTCTTCTTCAGAATCTAAGCAGCAACTAAAGTATCATCACCATCAGGCTGTCACACCTTCCGCGGCCCATGCCGGGTAGGCTTATCATCTCTGACTTCGGACATAGTTTGACTTGGTTATGACACTGTCTACAGACAGGGAAACAGTTGGGAAAAAATACTGTGAGGTGCCCAGTCCCGGCTAATAGCTGCCCACAGTTGCTCCCCACTCATTGCACAAGAGAGAGAGAGGGGATTGGTAGTCATACCGATGCCAGCAAAACCAAGAGTCACGGGTGCTGGATAATTTTTGCCCTGGCCCGAGTGTACATGTTCGGGTTCCTCACATTAAACCCATCTCAATGAGGAGACTAAATAAATACTACCAATAGGCTGTCACTTAACCCGAAAGTCGACTTAGTAAATCATTCTATAAAAGGAAGATAATCTGCATCTCTAAATTACCTTTTGACATGTGCATAAGTTATAACTGAATCCTGGATAGACAATAATTTTGTAATTCTGCAAATGGAAGCATGTCAAAAAATTTATAATTGTCTATTTCTTTGATACAAATTCAGTTGAGGTGGCAGCCATTTTGAGCCTCATTTTGAGCAACAAATACAGTGGTGGAAACAAATATAAGACAACCCATGAAATTGTTAATAATTTTCTTATTACTATACAAATTCCTCTGAAAATTTGTGTGTGGTACCTAGATCCAATGGTAATGGTATTAGTATACATATTCGAATTTATAACCACTTTCCACCCCCAAAAGTTAAGAAAAATACGTTTTCGAGGGTGAAAATAAGCATAAAACAGTTTTGAAAATTCGTATTTAACAGCAAAATTGTACAAAATTCAATATTTACATTTATTCACTTTCAATTGTAATACTTCAACACGCCACGTTGAATCAATAAGTTTTCTGAAAGTTTCAAGTGGAATTTCATTCCAATACTGTTTAATGCAAGATTTTAAAGTTTCTCTATCTTCAAATTGACGTTTATTTTTGTATACTCTTCTTGACAAAATTCCCCACAAATTTTCTATTGGATTTAAATCTGGAGACTTAGTGGGCCAGTCCAAAACTTCAATATTTTTTTTGTTTTAAACCAGTCTTTCGTGAGCTTAGAAGTGTGTATAGCTGCGTTGTCCTGTTGAAAAATGGCATTATTGGTGTCTAGACGATTCATAAATGGGACAAGACTTTTTTCCAACACATTGATATATCAAGCAGTGTTTTGTTTCCCTTCTATCACTATTAAATCAGCCTTTCCATATGTAGAAAAAGCTCCCCCCAAACCATAACAGATCCTCCTCCATATAGTCTTTTTGAAAACATCTGCTTCTCCTTTCTTAAATCATGCCAATAACACTGGTAGCCGTCGGGCCCATCCAAATTAAACTTTTTCTCTTCAGAAAATACCATGGTTTCCCATTTCTCCTTTGCCCATATTACTTTTTTCTTTACCCAATCTATGCGCATCTTCTTGTGTTTAGCAGTTGAAGCAGGAGCTGTCTTCCTGTTTCGATACACGAGATTTGGCGATCCATGGAAAAGTTAACGAACTCTTCTTGGAGTGATGGGTAAATTCTGAGATTTTTGCAGATCTCTTGAGCTTGATTGTCATTTAGAAGCTTCTCGAAAAAGTCGACGTCTGGTATGCATTTGCAATTTCAGGTGAATGACCTGGACGTTTTCTGGTGCCATACGATTCAGTGTCCTTTAGATAATTTCTCACAACTGTTCGGGTCCTCGATTGTTCTCTTGCAATGAAACTTAGAGATTTTCCTTCCAGTTTATAGGAAAGAACTTTTACCTTTTTCATTTTCATTAAGAGGAGGGGATTCCTAGGCATTTTGCAGTAACTGTATTCAATTATGAAATGTTTAAATAGGACTTACGTGTCTTAAAATAATGATAAGCATCTTTTTATAATCTGCGCATGCGCTTATTCTTCCTTTGGCATTCTGAAGTAAACCAGATATGCAAATTTTCAAAACTGTCTTATAATTATTTCCACCTTCGAAAAGGAAGTTTTGTTAATAACTTTTTTTTTTTTTTTTTTTTTTTTTTGGTGGAAAGTTGTTATAAATTCGAATATGTATACTAATACCCATCGGATCTAAGTACCACACACAGAGGAAGTTGTGCAATAATAAGAAAATTATTAACAATTTCATGAGATGTTTTATATTTATTTCCACCACTGTTATTAGTCATCCAACAACTAGACTGTGCAACAATTTATGACAGCAGAATTCTTTTTAAATACCTGTGAAAAGATATGAGAGAATAATGACACTTTAGTGGCATTTTTTTTTTTAATCATTTCACCCCAAGCAAGGCAATAATGCCACTAAGCTGCAAGGGGATACTGGGAGTGAAAGAAAATGAAAAGTCTTTAGAAGGAACTGGGACCCAATACTTAACAAAAAAAAGGGATAAATCTCTACGCCTGTTCAAAAGGCCAGGTAGGAGCGTGAACGTATATATTCCTATTGAGGAAAGAAAAAGAAAAAAAATAGTAAATATCAGTGTTTAAGCTGAAACGTTAGGAGTATAAAGTGCAAGTGCACTTTAGAAGGAACCGGAAATCCCAATTCTAACCCTTTAGCTTTTTCTTCTTTTTGTTTCTTTTCTTTTTTTCTTCTTTTCTTTTTTTCTTCTTTTTTCTTCTTTTTTCTTCTTTTCTTTTTTCTTCTTTTCTTTATTCTTCTTTTCTTTATTCTTCTTTTCTTTATTCTTCTTTTCTTTATTCTTCTTTTCTTTATTCTTCTTTTCTTTATTCTTTTCTTTATTCTTCTTTTTTCTTTTTTCTTCTTTTTTCTTTATTCTTCTTTTTTCTTTATTCTTCTTTTTCTTTATTCTTCTTTTTCTTTATTCTTCTTTTTCTTTATTCTTCTTTTTCTTTATTCTTCTTTTTCTTTATTCTTTTTTAACAATGACCAATGAGATCTGGTATTCCTATCATTTACTCTCAGGAAACTTCTCTCTATGGCCTATTTTCACTCAGCCAGACTAATCTGGCCAGCACATCCATTCTTTGCTATATGATTTGTTATTAAAAGGCCTAAAATCATTGTTTGTTTGTCCTACTGTAGTGTGATAGTTAACTAATAGAAATCTCATTCAGGAATTTTTTTTTTTTTTTTAACATTTCAAATATTTTTGTTGTTTTAAATAACATGATTTAGGATCTTTTTTTTTCTCCATATTTTCATAATTTTTATTTTTTTTGTCTGTCTCTCAAGGAAATTCCTCTAAATGGTGCTGACACTGTCCATTTTGGTCAAGTGCATGGACCAGGCATTGTAGCTGGCAATGACTTACAGAATATGAATGTGAGTATTTGGGACTTTGTCAAACATACATGGACGGCTGCATGGAGCCCACAACCACCCCCTGAAGAACACACAGCCTCCCTCCACCTGAAACACTATCTCAAAATCTTTGGATTCACTTTCAAAGTTCTCAACTTGGATGTTCATGCAAAACAAGTAAATATCTTTGTTTCATTTATTTATTCATTTTTTGTTGAATTTTTTTTTTTTTTTAATGGCTTTATGAACACAAGAGGAAAGGCATGAACGCAAACATCCCTATACTTAACATGTTCTACTTCCATTTACAAACTTATTGGTAGTACAGTAAAATGGGCTATGAAAAGCAACAGGAAAGGCATGAACACAAAAATTTGTTTAATATTCTGATAGATTTTGCCAATATTATACACAGATCAATAAATTGATAATAATTATGAAACTCATATGCCTCATTTTTATGGAATATCACATGACCTATTTATTTACTTTAAAATGGAATTTAATTTATGCTAAAATATACAAAATATGATTGCATGAAAGAATCCAATTTATTTGAAACTGTCTCAAAAGAATCAATTTGAAGTCATTAAAAGGAAAAAAATAAAACTGATTATTCACAATGATTTATTCACAGGATAAAAAATCCTGTTAAAGCTGCTTGCTGTCTAAAGATGATAAATAATTTCTGGGACAAAACTTAAAGCATCTTTAAAAGATTTCATTTCAACTGTTTTATTTATTTTATATATTGAATATTTTTTTTTTTAATTGACAATTTAATAATCAATTCTCAGTTAAAAACTTTGGTCCAGAAAATAAAGTTCAACAATTGTAAGTTTAACATATAACCAGGTCTGAGAGGAGCTGCTCTCAATGCCTAGTATTTTATATATCCTTCTCAGTTTTTATTCAACTTTTACAATCAAAACATCTGGTAGAGTAAAAGGGATGCTAAAACTTACATTACTTGATCTCATTTTCTGTTAGTTTTAGAGTTGTTTCTATTTTTAGTATTTTAACATGGTGTAGTTTTTTTTTTTGTTTTTTTTTTTTAAGTTTTTCACCCCAAGCAAGGCAGGAGTGCTACCAGCATGCAAGGGGTTACAGAAAGTGGGAACAAAAGTAAAGAAGCGTGAAAGAGGAAAAGATGAAGAGAAGGATAGGGAATAGATCAAGGCATCTAGAGATGTCAATTGACATTGCATTTGAATAGTTAGAGATTATAGCTATCAGGGAAGCAAATAAGAGGAAGGGAGTTCCATAGATGGGAAGATTACTGTAGAAATTCCAATTCTCATTTAGAACAACCATTCCAAAGTGAAATTGCACCATCGTCTGTGAAAATATTACTGTGAAACCCCAATTCGCTACTTTTTTTTGTGTGTGTTTGTGAACCCCAGTAATGTAACATGGAAACCCCAGTGTCCATTGGTTTAGAATCACCGTCTTAGAGGATCACAAGTTCAAGTCCTAACACAAAGTATATATTTTTTTCTCATAAGATTTCTCAAATATTCAGGCCAGTAAATCGAAATAAATATATATACAGTTTAATAAATAAAGCGTGTACTCAAATACAACTATCAATTAAAAATAATAATGTAATAAAATACTGCTGGATTAATAAATAAAAAATTTATCCCCTTTCTTTACAAATGAGGGGAAGTGAAATGGAAACATCAGTTATTTGTTCAGAAATGAATCTACTGAAATGGTTATTTCTGATATTTCTATACCTTTGATTGCAGATTGGACCAGGTGTTGTCTATCTCACATTTAATAGCATATTTGGAAGAGGCGTGTACGTCCAGAGTGTGACACCAACTGAGCCTTTGGTGCTAAGAGTCATCCACCACATTTACGTCAACAAAAATATTCCCACTATACTTGCTAAATTTTTTTTATTGGCTGAATCTATTCAGGTAAACAAACATTTTTGATTAATTTCTAAATGCCTCAATTTCTAAGATGTGGAGTTATCATTATTTTCACTATTTACATTCAGACTATTGTCTTCATCTTATTTCCTTAAAGTCTACCTTTGTATGAATTTAAAAAACTATTCACCTTTATAATGCTACTACATTACTCTTTGATGTTTCAGTTAAAACTAATCATTCAAAAAATTCAATTTGGAATATATATAAATGAAATTCAAGTATATAAATTGAAATGCTTAAATTTATCAAAAATATGTATATCTGTTTATTAATTTATGACTTTTAAATTAAAAACTTCACAAAAGTAATCTTTGCTATGCTACTGTGATATTTATTAAAATCAATAATTAAGGCCTTATAAGTGAACATTTTAAAAATTATAAATAAATATCTATGCAGATATATTAAAATGAAGGTGGAAGAACAAAAATAAGAATTAAAAATTAAAAAAAATACTCACCCAAAAGTGATGATTCAAAAAATATAATAAAAAAGAACCCCCACCCAACCAAAAAAAAAGTCTAACCAATTATCACTCTTTGTTCTTCAGAGCAAATCAAAGATTGAGAAGTGATGACTGATTGTCCCAACCATTTTTTGTGTTATATCTTATGATCCATTACTTTGTGGACAGTAATTTTTTTTTTTTTGTCTTTGCTCTTCCTCTACTTTATTTTATACACAGGGTGCGATGGAAGAACTGTCATCTAAATTACACAAAAATGAAAATAACATGGACATCTCATTTTAACAGATATATTTACCAAAACTACACAAAAATATCTTGAAATGCTAAAGAGTAAATTTATTCAATAAAATCACCATTGGCTCCAACCACAGCCTCCAGACAACTTCAGAATCTCCTGAAACTCTTTTGGATGGCCTCTTTGTTTAAGTTAGTGAGTGCTGCCATAATCCTTGCCTTTGGTTTTTACAAGGAGTTTTGTTGGTTTCTTGCTCAACTGTCTCCCCCTCCATGCAGATATAATAATCAAGGGGGTTGCATTTTCGAGAGTTTGGTGGCCAGATTTAAACAGTGATGTGGTCACAGAAATTGTTTGACAGCCATGACTGTGTTCTCTTGCTTGCATGTCATGGTGCAGAGTTCTGTTGCTAGGCATAGGGTCTTCCAGCAGCCACCCTCTTGACCCAGGGCAGCACTACCTCTTTAAGTCACTTGATGTAGGCCTCAGTGTTGTTTGAGGCCCTGTGGGAAGATGAATGGAGGCATTACGTCACCATCACTAGTGATCACTCCAAACACCTTTGTAAATATCATTAGACTCATCCAACACTTTCTGAATCCTTGGTTTGTTAATATAGCACACCTTAAAACTATATATATATATATATATATATATATATATATATATATATATAGTGATTTTCTAAGCCCGGCTTAGATATGGCACAAGGCCAAAAGTATGGGGCACCCAGCGAGTATCAAACTCACTACTCAGTCGTAATTGATCTAGCAAGACAAGCTTTCTAACCATTTAACCATGTCGAGGTGCCCAAATAATTCTGTGGACAAGACAGATTGGTATCAAATGACAATTGGAAAAAAATCTTACATTTTGCCGACGCGTTTCGTCTTCCAACTTTTTCAAGGCAAAAATGAAATCGAAATGTTTCTGTAATAATAATAATAATCCCTTACTATAAAAGTAATAATAACGTATGTAGTTGTATGCAAAAGTTCCCAGAGCAGCTGCCATTTTTTTTTTATACATCAATTAAAATCAGTTTTGCATTCATTTACCTTGTTTACATTTGAGTCCGAATGTAAATGTTGTCCTCATCTTTGTTATTATCACAACATTTCGACTGTTGTGCTCTTTGGCCTTCATCCTTGTGTATTGATCAGGGAATTTCAAACTGAACGCTTATTATTTTATCTATGCGAGTAGATTTTTCTCGTTATGCTGTCAAAGTTACAAGAATTTGAAAAAATTATCTTCCAGCTGCTAAAGACCAGAATAATGTGCTGCAACTCGAGTTATGTTAAAAAAATAAATAAATAAAATAAAAGAATCCTTCGAAACTGTTAAACAAATTTTAAAAAGCTATCAACCAAAAAGGGGGATAATCAACTTCAAACTGTAAATGAATGCATAAAGGGAGGCTACTCTGGTTAATTCCTGTGGGGGGAAAAAATTTCTGTGACTATTATAGGAATACAACTATAAAGGGCACGACAAAAGTAATGCCCCCACCCACTTTTTTTCCTTCTTCATCTGAGATGGATAGGAAGTAATTGAGCAACGGGAGTAATTGAGTAACCCTCACAATCACCAGACTTAACACCACCAGACGTTTTCCTGTGGGGTGTACTCAAAGATCTTGTTTAGTCTTGAACTGAAAACAATTTCTGAACTAAAACAAGCAGTTTTTGATGAATTTTATGAAATTAATATTGAAATGCATCAAATGGTTTGTAGAAGTGTTGTTGATATGGTTCAGTGTTTTATTGAACATGAAGGCATTACGTCATCATCACTAGTGATCACTCCAAACACCTTCGTAAACATCATTAGACTCATCTAACACTTTCTGAATCCTTGGTTTGTTACTTTATTAATAGAGCACACCTTAAAACTATATTTCTTATATAGTAGTGGCCATAATATAAGGAACGGAAACAACAAAGACATAAATATGTGTATTAATTTAAAAAGTAATGCATGATTAGCAATGAAATTTTTAACGAGTAAAGATTAGGGTGTAATGCATAAATATTATACAAGGTTACAAAAATTTATATAATAGTTTGTTTTTTTTAAATAAAGATTAAATGGAACAAAGGAAATAAGCTACTGGACAAAAGTTAAGGAATGATCTTGTTAATACTTGATTGTGAACAAAATATCAACAAAATTTAATATTTCGTAAACATCCCCTTATTTTCAATGACTTCTCTGCATCGTCGACCAATCTAATTAATTTCTTGCAAAAATCAGCAGTAATTCCCTCCCATTCGTCTTTCAATAACTCCCATAGGTGATCCTGGTTTTTCGGGTTTATTTTCTGAGCCCTTTCTCCAATTATCTTCTAAACATTTTCTATTGGATTCAGGTTGGGGCTCTGGGCTGGCCACTTCATTAGGATGATTCCTTCTTCTTCAAATAAAGCCATAACCTTCTGAGCCTTGTGGCAAGGTGCATTGTCCTGCATGAAAATAGGAGATTCATAAAGAGTATGGTGTAATCTTGGTACCACATGCTGCTGAAGAAGCCTTTTATAAATCTCAGCATTGATATTGTCATGTACGCGGATGATAGGGCCAACTCCTGCAGATGAAATCATTCCCCACACCATCACACTGCCGCCACCAAACTTAACGGTTTTCTTGACACATTGAGAAGACAGTCTTTCACCTGTTCTACGGCATATGTAAGTTTTGCCCTCAGAACCAAATATAGTAAACTTGGACTCATCACTGAAACGAACTGTATCCCATTGTGCGTCAATCCAAACAACATGTTCTCGCATACTCCAGGCGTGCTCTTTGGTTTCGCTTTGAAATGAGAGGCTTGAAGCTGGAATACGGGCATGCAATCCTGCATTCTTTAATCTGCGAGCAACCGTTTTCTTTGAGATCTTATTATCTGTCTCTTCATTAAATTTACGGGCAATTGATGTAGCAGTTTCAAAACGGTTTTTTGTAGATATTCTAACAATTCTTCGATCTTTGCGATGTTTTTGGAGGTCTGCCGGTTTTTGGTTTTGCATCTAACGTTTTATCAGTTTTATACCTGCTAATTACACAATGAACGACACTTTTAGACCTATGAACAATATCAGAAATTTCCGAAATTGACTTTTTTTCTTGATAGCGATAATGAGTTTTTTTTCTTCAAAAGAGAGCGTTTTGCGTGTAGAATTTGCCATATTGCTTAAAAATAAAGTCCTAATGATAAATGAACTTTTACTTATTGTTGAAAAGCTCCATCGAGTTTTTTAACAATGTAAATTAAAAGTTTATGCAAATTATTAACATGGTTCGTTAACTTTTGTCCAGTAGCTTATTTCCTTTGTTCCATTTAATCTTTAAAAAAAAAAACTATTATGTAAATTTTTGTAACTTTGTATAACATTTATGTATTACACCCTAATCTTTATTCGGCAAAAATTTCATTGGTAATCATGCATTACTTTTTAAGTAATACACATATTTATGTCTTTGTTGTTTCGATTCCTTATATTATGGCCGCTACTATATATATATATATATATATATATATATATATATAGTTGTATGCAAAAGTTCCCAGAGCAGCTACCATTTTTTTATACATCAATTAAAATCAGTTTTGTATTCATTTACCTTGTTTACATTAGTCCGAATATAAATGTTGTCCTCATCTTTGTTTCAAACTGAACGCTTATTATTTCATCTATGCTTGTTGATATGGTTCAGTGTTTTATTGAACATGAAGGGGAGCATTTTGAATATGTTAAATATTTTGTTAATCATAAATCATATTGTTTTGATGTGATAATGATACTTATAAATTTTCTTAAACTATTGTAATTTATTTTTGTTCAATAACAGTTAATAAAAAAAGGACATTACTTTTGCCGCACACTGTATATATAATGTAAAGGTAATGATTTTTACTATAATATTGCATTGTAAATTAAGAAGAAACTGTCAATTTTAGGAGTCAAGGTAGGCATTACTGACAGAGTAAGGCTTTGATATGTATAATATAAGTGCAATTTTAATAATTTTGCTATAAAAAAAATATACGAATTCTAACTCAATAGAAAAATTGAGTTGTAGTCCAGAATTATTACCATTCCTTCTTTCCTTTCTTCAGTAGCATGCATGATACACACTTTGACAATCATGTCTCTTTTTGATTCCTGATTTACTTGGTAGAATTTCCGCAGTAGGCTTCTGTTACTTTTTGTGGTAGACCGGTTGCCAACTAAGGCTATAAAACCCAGTCTATCCTTTTATTCAGCTTATAACTGGAGAAGATTGATTTATACCCTTTTCCAAGTATATTTGCACATAATTGTATATAACAATCTTGACTGGAATTGGAACTTGTCTCTCCAATTAATTACACCTGCCTAGTTCACATCCAAGCTAACAGCTTCTAGTATTCCTAAGTGGTCACCCATCTAGGTACTGACCAGGGTTGACATTGCTTAACCTTGGTGATCAGATGAGAATGATACTTTAATATATGGCTGTAAGCCATATTATATGTATAAAAATTCAGATATAAATAAAATATATCTGTAAAAAGACAGTATGAATAAAGATAAAATGAACACTTTTCTTTACACATGTGTTTTGTTCCCCGAGGAACTTCATCAAAGTAAATGTTAGGATTTTATTTTGCAAATAAATACTTGTGTACTTTATACATTTAATAAATACTTATGTATTTTATACAGTTAATGCTTATAAATATATGCATTTCTATAAATACATGTTGGAAAATAAAATCATTACATTTACCTTAACAAAGTCCATCAAGAGAGTTTTCATTTTGTCTTTGTTCATATTATATGTATAAAGGTTTAATTTTTCTGTTTTTCTTTTCCAGTTAGAACGTGACATTATGATCTGGAACAACAAGCAGTATAATCAAAAGCCAGTTTTTGTCAAATCAAATGAGGACATTTTGATGGTAAAACATAGACGGTGGTTCTCCCAATTTTATTCCGAGAATAGTCCGAGAATGACCTTTCAGAAAGATGGCTTTGATTGGTAAATGCATTATGCAGAAAAGCAACAAAAGAAACCAAAGATTATTCTCCAAAGAAAAAGACAAACAAAACAAAACAAACCACAAATGAAGTAACAAATGAATACATATTAAAAATAAACCACACACACACACACACACACACACACACACACACATGTAAAAAGACTCCAAATTTTAACTTTTTTTTTCCTTTTTAAAGAGTTCCAAAAATACAAACCCTATCATTCAATCTCTAGATGGTTTGCAGATTTGTCTCTATGTACAGAATTCCCTAGGGCACTGCTCGAAAACGTTGGCTATTAGCAAGATGTCACCTTTTGGAAATTTGGAAGGGCTCTGTATTCATATTCCCCACACCTCCAAAAAAAATAATAAAAAAAAACATTCTTTGTTTATCTTCACTTTATTTGTGCTGTTTTCTACTAATGTAACAGAAAAACCTTTAAAATAAAACTGTGTTAATAGTAATCGATTCTTTCAAGGCACACCTTTATGTCACAACCACTAAATCTAATATTAATTCCAAAAATAAATATACTATATTTACATATATAATGTAAAGTCTGATACTAATACTGTTTGTTATTTATTGAATTAGTTTTAGTAGGTCATTCTAAATTTGTTTCAGGCATTTTTCTTATCTCCTCTCTGATCCATGCATCATGTTCAAAAATTTCGTTTTCATACAATTTTTGAATGCAATACAAGTAATGATGGCTGAAGCTAAATATTTGAATTATGTACTCAATATTTTTTTAACTAATTTTGATTCTCTAATTTTTATTCATTAATTACACATCTTTATCAGATCCAAGTGATAAAACAAGTTTAGATTTCTATCATATGCTTTTTATTGTGAATATACTTCTTTTTCAAAGCAGTTGTTAATATTACAGCCTGTCTTCAGTACATTTTTGTAGGTTTCATAAGACAAAGTACATAATGAATTATTTGCTATGTTATAAGATAGCAAGCAATAGTATAAAAATGTTTTCCTTTTTATCTGCCTTTGCATTTGTCATACTTGGATTATATAGCTATGCCTAGTTGTTTTCCATTATCTTTTTAAAAAGTCAAATACTCAATATGAAACCAGGAAACAACCTCATTTTGCTGTATACTTTTAACAAAATCCTATTTAGATATTTTAATGTCATCTATAACTCTTGTTCTTTGTTAATAGACAAAATCTCTATCTATAAAAGGCAGTGTGTGTGTGTGTGTGTGTGTGTGTAACGAATGCACGGCCGCAATTTTCGACGGATTTGCACCAAAATTTACATGCACATGCTCCAAGTTAGCGGGAAGGCCAAGACCAACTTTGTATTTGTCAACTCCCATCGATAGTGGAAATAATCGATTTTTTCATGCTCCTACGGCAGTGTTAATGTAGTTTGCAGCCATTTTCTACTGGCCATAGTGAGAGCCGATAGCTGGCTGCCACAAATAGGCAGGAAGATTCTATTGGCCAGCGTGAGAGCCAACAGCTGACAGACACGAATTTTAACTAGCATGCAAAAAATCGATAGCTGCATTCGTCACAAGTGGAAAAAATTTAAATCTGCATAGCACTTTACTCCAATTGGCTCATTCGCTTGCTTAAACTCAACGTTGATTCTGATTCCACAGAACTGGGTTGGGTGTGAAAAAGTATTTGTTGTTAACATTCTTTTTTCATTTGGTTTTTCCAGTTACGAGTCCTTTTTTAAAGCTGATCGTTTTGTGTTCATTTTGTTTAGTTCTTTTTTCGTAACAGATTTAATGTTTAGTATAGAGCTTAGAAAAAATTCGCAGTGTGAGATAGGCAAGAAAAGGATAGGCACAGCAAAGGACACTCCTTTAAAGTCAAGGAAGGGCAAAAATATTTTAAGTCAAGTGATAGTGATTGCTGTATGAGTCGTACGATTTTTGAATCAAGCACGGGCAATGCTGGGCCATGCCGCTAGTCATATCATGGTAAATTTCAGATTTTTTCCTACTGACTATTTGGTCTAAATATCTATTTCCTGGTGTGTAAAAAGTGATGTCTTTTTTTTTTCTTTTTGTTTTTTTAGAGTACATTATTTGAAGTGAGTATTTCTTTTTTTAATTCACAAGATTGCCTAGTCTTCGCTTTCCAGTCTTGATAGTCCAAAAGTGTCTACACAGCCTTGTGGGTGATAAATTATTTTCCACTCTACAACCCCTTTCCCACAGACGAAATATTGCAAGCCACTTGCTACTCTATCATTATTTTCCATGGAAAGTGTTCAGACAAGATACATTCCTTAGTTCCAGTAGTTCTAACCTTCATGGTTAAGACCCACCATGCAACACACATTGTAGTGAATCACTCTCATTCTCTTCTTATTCCATTGATGAGATGTAATTTCAACTCGAACAGCTTCTTCCCATGAAACACTGCTTTGTGGAACCAACTCACAAGAGGATGCTTCCCAAATTATTAGAATTATAACCAGTTTAAGTCTTAACCGTTATCTTCCCCACAGATACCCATAAACTGTGCCTCTTACTCTGTCACACTCTACTTGGATTGGCTCTTGTTCAAGGTGAACATTATTGAAAAAAACTTGTCAAAATTTTATGTAATGTTCAAATGTTACCATATAGCAAGAACTTTTGTAAATCCTGTTGTAGAACATTCTAGGCCTTCCTATAATTTTATTACACACGCATCTACTGCTGGAAGTTTAGGTCTTCTCGTTAGAAGATGAGGCGCAACAAAAAAATATGTATGACTACATATTCACATATTTTATAAGAGTAATTACAACCTGACATTGATTTTTGTTTTGCTTAATTATGGCAAAATATTCATCATTAAAGATGGCAAAATCTCCTTGAAAATTGATAACATTAAAATATTGGTTAGAATTTCCTGCAACATATTTTTCCAGAAGTCTTTAAATTGTGGAAGTTATAAAGAGGAATATATCACAATAACTTGCTCGAGGCCGACTTGAAAATCGGCAGACTTGAAAATGCAAGGGAGATAACTCCAAGTGTCAAGTTAAGGGAGATAACTCTGATTTTTTGTATTTTCTTTGCTTTAAAGTTTGTGTAAATGGACGGCAGCCATAATTTATCATGAGCTACAAAGGACAGGAAATTATCACCAACGTCCTAAAGAGATATGGCAGAAGTTGATAAAATATAATTATATTTTTAACCTTTTAATAATGCAAAAGTAAAATTTCTGTTTAATTACAAAAATAATAATAATCAAGACTAAAAACTTAAATTAAAATTCCTTCTCACAAATAAAATAGTTACATGAAATAATGAAAATTATTTAGCAATCATTAGATTCAAAATAAATAAGAAATTTTTTCGTATATCTAGCAAAAACATAATCAATCAACTTTTGAAAGAAAAATGTTGTTTGCGTTACATGTATCAATACATACTTTAATTTATTGGCTATAAAATTATTTTTGATCTTAAGATGCATAAAAATGTCAGAAAGTTGCCTTGCAACTTTTTCTTCTCTTAGGTGTCATGTCCTTTCAGCTCTTAGCACATCTGTCTTTTTACTATAACTCACATTTCCTGTTCTGTAATCCATTTATACAAGCTTGTTAAGTAACCTATTGGCTGTTTCTTTTTCTCCCTCTTGCCTTCAATATGTCCTGAGTGTCACATTTTCTAAACCTTATTTCCTCATGTATTGGAAATTTTTCTTTTTTTTTTTATTCTCACTATATGTGTCCATTTTCTTTCCTTAAGACTTTCACTTTAAAGTAGAGGTATCTAATTAATTTTCAAAAAAAGTTCAACAAACACTCCTTTACATAAGTTCAAGTTAAGTACTTTCGGAGACACAAATTTTTCTGTAAATTCAAGTTTTAAGTACTACTCTAGTTTGGAAGTTTAACTCTACAACCCAGCATCACATAAGAGATGTTATCAATATCAGCTTTCATCTGAGAACACATTACAACAAAGTTCTTTTTGATTCTATAATTATCTCACTTTCCTGCACACTTTAGTAAGATGTCATCATCAAAGAATTGTTCACCACTGAGATATGAGACAAGCAAGTGACCATTCAGATCAACAATATTTTGTCTCCATTACGTTACACAGATACTCCAGAATTTCTCAATTCACAAGATTAATACTATTGGGTTGGCCAAAAAGATCCTTTTACTTAAGTAGAAAATTTACTTAATAAACTGACCAAACTTTTAGGCTAACCCAATATTTTTATGTGAAATTCATTGTTTATTTGTTCAAATAATGCCTCTGTAGCTGAAATAAAATATAATTTTAAAGAAACTTATGCATTTTTTTCAGATTAGAATAAATGCACCTTAAAAATAATAAGACATAGTTGAAGAGGAAGAAAAGAGAAAAAAGACCAGCCTTTTCCTACTTACCCAGAGAAAAGAAATAGAAAAAGTGTTTACTGAACAATGTTAGATTAAATACTTTTTACTAAGAGAAGACAATATAAATTGTGGGTAAGAAGGCAGCATAAAAAGCCAGGAAACAAAGAAGGGGCATCTTTGTCTTTTCTTTTTTTTTTTTTCACTTCTTTTTCTGCTCTTCTCTTTTTTTTCTTTTATCTTTCTCTTCTCTTTGTTTTCCTCCTCTTTTGTTTTCTCTTTCCTTTTCTCTTACATTGAGAAGGCATTGGGAGGGGGGCAGCTTATGAAACAGACCCGTGGCAAATAGGAGAGGTTGAAAAAATTATGACGACAAATTGGATGATTTGATATATTTAGGGCTGACCGAAGGTACGTTACTTGCCTGTTCTGGACAAAGGTAAAGGCAAACGAGGGTGAGTTTGATTCTTACATTCTTGAACCGAAATTACACAAGGGAAGTAATTTGCCAATATTTTCAGATTTACGTCCCTTGTATTGTAATAACTCACATTGTTTAACTGTTGGTATGATGGCGGGAGGGTTACAGCGGTGTTCACCCTGTATCCTTGGATCACTCTAGGTAGAGGGTTACAGAATAAAAGCTACAGCTTATGTGGAAAATAACAGTTAACCCTGGACTTGAACATCTTGAGATCAGAGAGGCAGCCTCTTGGGAGTCAGTTCCACAGGGTAGCAGTTAAGCTGCTTAAGTGGAACTTACATCTCACCAGGGGGATAAAAGAGGGAATGAGCGGTGGTTTGCTACAATGTGCATGGCATGGTAGGTCTTAATTTCACTAGTCCTAACCTTCATGGCTAACGAGTGTAGTTCATCTGAACACTCACAAACTATTTTCCATTCTGCAATCCCTTTCTCATAGACGAGACGTCTGAAGCTTCTCACTGATGAATCAGTGATAGACTTGTGACGTCTTGTCTGTTAGAAAAGGGTTGCAGAGTGGAAAATAATTTTTCGCCTACAAGTTATATGCTAATAAGGAAATAACAAAAGCAGAATATTCCGTGTCAGATTTTTAAAAATTTAACTAATTTTAAAATATAAAAAACAATGGCATCACTGATATTTTTATTTTATTTTTTACTACCCACAGTCAACCTGAACTGTGAAAGAATTAATCTTACTTAATAGTTAAACGAAACTGAACAATACATGTTCCTTTTTGGGGCCATAAGCATATAGATATGATACTTCTATTCATTTTTATCATAAAATCAAGTAAACAATTTTTTTTTTTTAATTAAAGCATCATTTATGTTAAATATAATCTCTTGGAATTGAAGGTGAAGCAAATGTTAAACCTTTTCACAAGACCATTATGTGTTGATAACTCTATCTGTAAGTAGCAGCTGCACCCCCCTTTTTTTTTCTTTTTTATGCATATCCAAAAGCAGAAAACAGGTTGCTGCTGCTGATAGGTTTATCAGCGCATACTAGTCTAGTGAAATGGCTTAACATTTGTTACAAAGGTCATTTCTATTCATTTGGTAAACAGATGACCTCTTCAAAATGGACAGCAAAACTAAGCATTTCCCTTTAGTAGTTACCATTTTCTGAAACATTGTTTAGCAAATTTTCATATGTATTTGCTTATTTCTCTTAAACTATGAATAAATCTTAACTGATTAAATTAATGATGTAAAGGAAATCAGTTAATCTGGGGTGGACCTGCCTAATCCAAAAAGCGTTTACACGGCCTTGTGAGTGATGAATTATCTTCAACTTCTTTCCCATCACACGAAACGTTGTTATCTCATAACTCTACAATGGTTTCCATGGCAAATGTTTAGATGAGTTACATTCCTTGCTTCCATCCACCATGCCACATTGTTGACTCATCTATATTCCATTTGCATTCTTTTGGTAAGAAGAAAGTTGCACTTGGACAGCTTCTTCTCTAGAACTGTTATACTGTGGTGCACTCCCAAAAGGACGTGTCTCTGATTACTAAGATCTTAATCTTTTCTAGCTTAAGGGTTGTCTATCCTACATATCCTCATAATATGCATTTCTTATTTCATCCTTTTAAGCCATTACAACAACTTAATTCAGGAATCCTCTCCCCAGAATGTCTGTTGGCCTAACAGTGTAAATAGTCTAGTCAGTTGTTTTAACTATTTTATTCAAAACTGTGGTTTCTCAAAAGAATTCTGCGGATATCATATATGGATAGTGACCAACAAGGAAGTTTTCAGAAGAGCTGAAGTGAGAAGAGGAGCTATGATTGGTCATTACAGAAAGATATTCGATTTCTTGGTCATATCATCTCAAAAGAAGGTTTAGAGTGTGTGTGTCATTACAAGGTTGCATCAAAGAGAAAAGAGTGAGATGATGATGATGATGTACATCCTATTTGGACAAAGTTGAAGAAGTCAGAAGAACAATTTTTAGCTGTGCTCCCAATTGTCCAAAGTGGTAATACACGAATGGCCAAGTGTGCATCATGCATAGCACCTAATCATGTAATTCCAAACTGTTGAAATAAGACAATTTAAATAGTGAGAAAAAAAATTGTATTCATTCATCACAAGTAAATTCATTCTTATAGACTCTATATCTACATAAATACTCCCAAAATGTTTCTCAGCAACTAACATGAATTTTCAATGGCTAACATTAATCTTAACTTGTGCATGTGTAAGGTACGGCTGGTAATTGTGGACAAATTATAATACAAAGAATAACAAAGGCATTCAATAGAAAAAGTAAATAGATTTTCAGAGATATGAACACATGTTTAAATTTAGAAAGACAAAAAAAAAAAAAAAAAAAGGTTATTTCATAAAACTGTTCCTGGTTTAAAGATGGTATCCATGCAATTGTGGAAGAGCCTACCTGTCTAGATCACATGATTTAATGAGTTTTTGGTATTGTGTGGCTGAGGTTAGTCTCCCTCTTAATGATGTTCCAAACAATATTAACCAAGGAGATTCAAATCAAATCTAGAAGGCCTCAGGATGCAGTTGATGTGATTATGAAAACCCACTCCTGGGTCACATGAGCCATACAGGAGGGAATAAAGTCCTGCTGAAACAAGCAAAGTCACTCCCCAATCCAGGGCTTGAACACCATGTCTTGCACCTTGATCTAGGCATTTAAGTATGGAGTTAGTGCTCACAGTTATTGTTCATGCACCCTATTAAAGATGATGTCAACCGTATACATCATCATAGGTACCTCAGTGGGATGGGGCTCAGATCCTGACATAACAACAATAATAATAAAAATACTCAAGAACAAGCAATTAAGTCTCTGTCTCTATTGAATAAATTTGAAAGTGCATTTCATTGGATGTTTTTTAAACTTACGCTCTCATTTTTAGTGTTTCAGCCTCTTGTAAGTCAGGAGAATATCTCTAGATGATAGTAATTCAAATGAAGAGTTAAAAAAAATTAACATTGTTCATGGTCATTACTAATCTTTAATCACTTCACAATCCATGGATTGACCACCTTCTCTTGCACCTCAAAGAAGACATTGAATTGTGCGGGTATGACATGATTCTTGCTGTTCACAAACTCTATTAAAGATAGTGTGAAGAGTGTACAAGCTGCGTTGCAGAAGTTTTCCGACGTTTTCCAACAAAGACATTTATTAATTTCAAAAAAGTACAAAACTTTACTCTTCTTCAAAATAGGATCTTCAAACTTCGATGCGCTTGTTGCAATGCTCCAACCACTTTGTGAAGGCCCTATATGAGTCATCCAAAGTGAAGGTGTCGAAGACTTTTGTCACAGCCTCCTTCATCCTATCAAGGTCTTCAAAACAACTTCCCTTGCTTCAGCTTGGGAAACAACCAAAAATTCCTGAGAACTAGGTCTTGACTGTAAGGAGGGTGAGTTTTGATGTCTATCTCTGTCAAATAGTTGGTTACCAGGATGCAATTGCATACTGGTGCATTTAACTGGTGCAACTGCTACCAATCCAGGTGAAAGCCTTTCCTGAACTCTGTCAAAACCACCATGAAGTACTTTTTGTTGACTGTCTGGCCAGAGGGAACCAAGTAGATGCCTCTGCTGTTGAAAAAGAAGGGAATCATCATGACCTTCCTGGTAGACCTGCCTCTTGTGTCCTTGCAGTCAGGATTCTTCAATTGGGCCCTCTGTGTCTTGGTCTCTGGATCATCAGTAGATCCAGCTTTCATCACAGGTCCCCAGACTCAAATACTCTTGGACTGGAGATCAACCATCTCCCTTCTATTGCCAATGTGTCTTTCCTTCTGTTCATCACTGTGCACCTTGGGAACAAATTGTGCACATGTTCAGATCTTTGTGAATATTCTGCATACAGTTACCACACCAACTCCAAACTGTATGTTTATTGTCTTTATAGACACAACGGTCTTCATCCAGAAAATGGATTTTTCATCACCTGCTCTATTGTTCTGAAGTTCTTCTTCCTTCCACATCTCTCACCTCTTCTCTATCATCTTGTACCAGTAAAAAAAACAGATGCTTGGTGCATACAAGTTGATCCAAAAGCCATCTGAAACATTTCATAAGTTTCTGCAGCATTTTGCCCAGTTTAACACAAAAACTTTATTGCATAGCAAGCTTCCAAATTGTATCACATCCTAACTGCATACTGCTAATTAGTCAGCTGTGACAAGCAGCATTTAGTAGTGTGTTACAGCCATCTCCTTTAATCTGGAATAAGTTGGTAGGTTACCTATACTAAAATTACAATAATCCAAGACATTTATAACTGCCTCTCCTAAAAAAGTTTCAAAACCTCTGGAATGCACCTCTTACCTCACTTTAGGTAGCTCTGTGGATGCAGAGCCTGAGCAGATAATGATGATAATATTATTAATGATAATTAATAAGGATAAATAATGAAATATTCTCAACCAGCCACTACTGGGGGTTATATTGACCATGTGGGAGTGTTCTTTTCTGAGTTACACAATTTTAAACACAAACATTATTTCATCAGATGTTACTTTGGGATCATCACAGTATCTGCCAGAGTAGCTGTGTGTGTGCTTTTTTTCTCAAACTTATATATTTGAATCTGACTCCTTAGTTAATCTAAACATCTTATCTTTACATTAGATAACTTTCTCATTTCTGCTATTCAATGAAAGCTGTTTTTCTGTGTGAAATGTGTACATTTCAAGTTAGGAAGAACAGAAAAAGGCATAGCAATCAAAGTCACTTTTCTCATCAGACAAGAAACCCATGTAGGAGATGTATTCTCTGCTGAAAATTAAAACCAAAGCCATATCTCAAGCTCATTGATGCAGATTTTTCACTTGACTGTAGGTATCTTAGGTGCTTATATAAGCTGCTAGATTTGAGTGCTAGACAGAAAAAAAATTCCATCTGCTCATACATGTTGGCAGCCATTGGTGTGTTGGCAACAGTTTGGCAAGCATTCATTTTGAATGTTGGTGACTTTGAACAAATTCTCCCAATTACAAAAGATTATTTAATAAAATCTCCTCAGAAAGAAATTGAAGTCTTGACAGTGACTGCATGTCCAGGTCAGTCTGAAGGATTGTCTCCATGCAGGTCTTGGCAGTGACTGCATGTCCAGATCAGTCTGAAGGATTGTCTCCATGCAGGCCTTGGAAGAGACTACATGCCCCATGGTTTGCTTCATGTTGGCCATCACATCTCTGATTGCAGTCTTCAATTAGTATACTTTGGTATTGCTGAGTAATCAGTTGGCCTCCTCAACAATGTCCCACACATTTCAAATCAAATCAGCTAGTTGGCCACATGTTGGATTTGGCTTGATAAGGATCATTCTTGGCAGGCACTTCTGGGCTATGCAACAGAAGTCAGTCCTGTTGGAATATGTTTGGCTATATCCTCCATCCAGGTCTCAACCAATGTGTCCAGCACCTTCATGTAGGCAGAAACATTGGTCATAGAAGGAATTGGAGTGGTATTGCTCAAGATGCCTTGTATTATCAAAGACAACAGGAACTTTGTATACATCACCAAGAGTACCTCCATGCAGAGCAATCCAGTATATCTCCTATTAGTAACAGCTGATACAAATAAAAGATTAAATTTTTCATATGTAAAATAATTGCTTATGCTCTTCTGAACTCCATCAAATTCCTAACAGAATAAAAAGCATGTATTTTCAGGTCTTTCTTTATCCTTTCATATGTGTGAGAGATTCTGTTTCTCTCCTCATAGGTCAGGTTTTTATATAACTTCCTCTCATCCAATTGTCGTGTGTGTGTGTTTAGCTTAAGTTCAGTTGGGTTCACTTCCTTGTTTATGTTGATGCATCCACTGTCTTCTACACTTGGCAGCTTTGAGGGCACCTTCTATGCTAAGCCTTTGAGCCACTAGGTTTTTTGACATTCTGAAGTGACACAGTGTTAAAATTACTTTGGTATCTCTTACATTAAACTCAATATATATTGAAATCACCACAGATTGACTCTTTTTAGACCAAGTTTCCTGATGTTAAATTTTATTCAGACCTCTGATAGTTCCTGGCACGAATTGTAACTTTCTGTATATTTCAGAACACAATTTTAACAGGACATAAATGGGAGATAATCTAACAATGTTATGCAGTTCGGAAAAGTTCAAGGGACCCAATTTTACTCACAATGCTTAGGTCAACTTGTGGTATGATTTTCCAGCACTTCCTAATGGTGCCGCACACTCAGATCATCTCCCCAGGCCAATACTATCAAGAAGGCTTCTCACAGAAAAATCGGCCATGACCTGAATTTGGGTCTGATGGCCAGGATGCTAACATTCCGAGCAATCAGACACATGTCCATTTTTATATATATATATATAAAATGGACATGTGTCTGATATATATATATATATATATATATATATATATATAAAAATAAAATGGACATGTGTCTGATATATATATATATATATATATATATATATAGGTAAAATAGTGTATGATTCCACTGTACATAACATTTAATTTAAAAGAGAGCTCAATAGATAGTAGAGCTAATTATTATTTATTTTAGGATATTAAGACATGTTAAAAATTGCTACACACTTACAATTGTTTCAACACCATAAATGTCTCCCTTCAGGCAATGTTAAACTACATCACCTGAAGAGACACATTTATGGTGTTGAAACATAACTGTAATTGTGTAGCGATTTTTAACATGTTTAAATATCCTAAAATATATATATTATATATAATGTTAATCATTTCACTTCAAGTAAGGCAATAAAGCCACTGAGAGTGTGAAAGAGTATGAGAAAAACAAAAACATTAAGGAGACAAAACAAAAGAATATGAATTAAGAAGACAAACAATAATGATTGAAATTGCATTTAAATCTTTGAAGATCAAAGTTGATTGGAAAGCAAGAAGCTGGAAGAGAGTTCCACAAGTGAAAAGTGTGATATAGAAGAAACTGTTAGCATAGAACCTACAATTGCATCTAAGCCAATTCAAATTTAAATTGATGTAACCTAGCTGCCAATCTAGTACTTTGCTTATCTTCATAAAATTGATTATTTGCATTTCAATGGTTATCAACCTTTTACAGTTTATTTAAAGCCAGAAATATTTTTTGGATTATATTAATTTTGGAGGGATAATAATGATTTTCCGATACAAGTCCTAATACTTAACCCATAGTTGGGTTGGGGAACAGGTGGATTCATACCTTTCCCAAGTGTATTTGTATATAAGTGAATATAAAGAATTTGGCTGGAATTGGAACTTAGCTCTCCAATTTCAAATTCTGAATTGTTATCTTATATCTTACAGCAACTGGTATTCCCAAACAGCCACCTAGGTTCAATGCCATAAAGTTGAAAATAAATATATATATATATATATATATATATATATATATATATATATATATATATATATATATATATATATATATATATATATATATATATATATAAAATGTAGTAGGTCCTTATTATCACAGAGGCTAAAATCTAATGATAGTATTTTTTTAAAAAACTACTGTGAACACCTTGTTTTAAAAATGATAAAATATTTCATTGGGCAATGAATTAAATTTTTTTATTTTGAACTTTTCCCCTCAGGATCTGATCATTTAGACTTTAGTGACTTTAAGACAGTTTAAATTGAACAAATGTTTTTTCTTCTTCTTACTAATATTATTATTATTATTATATGGGTTGGCCAAAACGTTTAACTTAACAAGAAAGTTTACTTAATAAACTTTTGGGCCAATTCATCATCATCATCATTATTATTATTATTATTATAAAAATAAAAAAAAACTTATGCTATATCTATCTTCTTAATTACTTCCCTATCCACACACATTTTTTTTTCTTGGAAACTCTTTTGAAATATATTTTGCAAAGTAGTTTTGGTTTAATATAAATTTTGAACATGAAAGCTTTGCTGATTAAAATATTTCCTTTTTCTCTAAAGGGATATAATCTATTCAACCAGAGAAAACTGATGTTTTCATTCCACCATTTTTTTTTTTTTAATATATTTAAAGATTGTTGTTAAACGTCTCTTTGATATATGGACATTGATTAAAGAATATTTCATTACTTTCAATAAAAAAAACTACTAATTGTTTTTATTTGTGACTGAACAACTTTTAAATCTATTTATTCTATTAAATCTCATAGAAAATAGCAAAACTCATATAAAAAACATAACACTAAATATCTGAGGAAAAACAAAACCAAAGTTGATTAAACATAAATGTTTGTCATGATGTTTTGGCTTTGATTCCAAAAACTCACTTTACAATAAAACAATTTTTTCTACATTTAAGGATTAATAATTGTAAAATACTTTCACCTTTTTCAATCTTCATAAAATATCCTGTCTATAATTTTGAGAAGAATCCTTGCTATTTCTATAATTGTTCAGACTATTGAATTCTTTCTTTGCATTTCTTTAATCTGTAGTGTGTTTTCATTGATTCTGCTGCAAAAGAAAACTGTAGACTAGATCAGTGGAAACTTGATAATAAAACAAAACAAAAAATGAATTGAATGGTCTGAAGAATTAATGGATTTATTGGAATCATAAATATATTATATATCAGATTTTTTAAAATTTTATTTTCCTCTCATTCATAAGTTAAACTCAGTATGTATTTTATTTTTGTTTCTTTATATAAAGTATGTTGAAATATTTTACAAGAGGCCAAAGTTTTTTTTGTTTTCTTTATTTTTTTTCTTTTATCAGTTGTATCTTCTGTCTTTACCAAATTTTCATTTTTTTTATTTAGTGTTGAGTCATAAAAGACCTGTATTTTCTTTCATGAATAAATACATTAATTTTTAAAAATTACTATGGCATTATTTATAATTCTTAAAAAATTTTCACGTTTTTACAAAATTTCAGAAAGACTATATTTGTAACCCTTTCAATTTCTTACTTTTTACAACATAAACATTTTTTCCTGTCAGAATATCTGGAATGAAATATCATCATTAGTTACATTATTTACAAGAACAAGACAAGGTATCCCTACATGTGGAACGAGAACAATCTACCCCTGTAGATTAAATAAAGTGTTAATTTCAAATTTCCCTGAAGGTTACCCAGATCAAAAGACACCTAAAGAAAGCCAAAGGCTACAACAGCCAAAACTTTACAAAAATAACAACAAAAGTGAGGATATTAGTCCAACAGTATCTAATAACCCCCCAAAATTTGTGGAATTTTAGGCTTTTGTTCACGAAGATAAAAACAGGAAAATAAATGTACACAATAACAGGAAATGCATAGTAAATTGTATGTTAATTTCATATAATTTATTTATATATTTGTGTGTATTGGTGTGTGTATTTTTCACACTACAATTGTGTTATGATAGATGTTATAAAAGGGAGAAATTTACTCTATAGTATTATAAGTCATATCACAGATAGAAGTTTGTTATGGGACCTTACCCATAATAACATAACGGACTATTCCATACATAATAAATACTGTGCCTCAAGAGGAAGCAGGGAGTTCAGTCTGAAGTCGGCTGACCGGATGAACTCTCTGCCTTCAGGCAGGGAGGAACCTGAATGAGGCTACGCCGAAGGGCAGAGTCTCTTTTGGGGAGGTAAACCGACCCTGAATCCGTTTATACGGGCTCAAAGGGCATATTTTTGACCAAGCACACGGGCTCGGAGATCCCACATTAAACCGGCCTTGTGCCACATGATGCCCTCATTGGGGGTGACTAAATACTGTTCAGTCTGAAGTCTGGAGTGAGGTCTGTCAGAAGTCCGTCAGGAGTCTGTCAGTCAGTCAGAGCGAGCGAGTCAGTCAGTCGAGTCAGAGGCAGTCCGAAACAGAGTCACATTCAGACAATTACTACAAGACATTGGAATAGTGATACTGGTCGAGACTACATTGTTCTCCCTACTAAACCTGATTGTACTAACACTTTCTACTTCTCTGTATATATTCCTGTTTGTAATATATCTGTGTTATTCCATATCTGCCATCGAGTTCTTCTTTATTGGTTCTACCTTGAACCATCACCGTGGTACAAGGACCTGGACCATAACAAAGTTACACAATTGTTGCCTGCCTGATGGTTCTTGGCAAAGAGATTGAACCTAATGTCTTTCGGCAGGATGTCAGTATTTCCAGTAGGAACAGTTTTTGTTATATGCTTAGAGTAATTTTATTATTTTTAATTTTTATTTAATTTATTTTAATCAAGGTTTAAATATTATTGTTTTATTTTTTTTTATTTATAATTTTCATTGTTATTATTATTTTATATTTTTATTTATTTATAATAATGATGATATCCCTACAAGATACAGACAGAATCCTACATTTTTCTGCTATTAATGAATTTTTTTTTTTTTTTTTTTTTTTTTTTTAAAGGATTTTTTGCAGGGAGAGAATATGAGAAGACAGGGCAACACTTCTCTTTGCCCAAATATAGAATAAGATGCATACAAAAACAAAACTCTGATGTGAAATTTGAACTTTACATTTTTCGAACTGTCATCTTCATCTTTACTGTCACATTCACAGCGTTTCAGTCATTGTACCCTCTGGCCTTCTTCAAGTGATTTTTGTTGGAATTTTGAACCAAACCCTTTATTTAATCCACAGGGGTAGATTTTTCTAATTCCACATGCCATGACTTTGGATATTTCAGTTTTAGTTAATTCACCTTGCTAGCTCTCCAGGGATTTTTGTTCTAACCACTGAGGCCAGGGATTGAACTGATAACTCTTTGGATCAAGTCACTTTTTGAATCACTCAATCAACCACTGCTTTTATCCACTGGGTCATGTGCCCTTCGGTACAAATGTTTATTTCATTGACATAAAAAAAAACTATGAAAAAAATACAATTTTTACAAAACAGCTCATAAAAAAATTAATTTTGTGGGCCTTATTATTAACAAGGCAAGATAATCAGTTCAAAATATTAAAAAAATATACAGCAAAATTTTGATAATTGAAAAAATCTTGAAGGTAGTACAAATTCCTTTTTAACAAAAGTTAAAATTACACTTTAAAAAAGGTTCAAAACATTCTTTCATAAAAGATGCACTTACTTAATTGAAAAATGAATAAGGGCTTTAGCAGGGTTCACTAGTGTCACTAGTAACAATTTTTTTTTCTACAACACAATTCACTTCACAGGTTTCACTTTGGTTCTGTTTCTGTTTTTGTTTGCTTCTTCTGTGGGGGAAACAGACCAGCTCATCGACAGGTGACAGTCAAAAATAGCTTTTCCTTCTGTCAAAATTTTTATACTTTCTGATTTCTTCAAAATTTTTAACCCTTCTGGTCAACACTTTTATATTCTTTCCTCAAGAGAAAGTGCAATAAACACACTTAGAGTATCATATTACTTATAACTATTTTATATTAACCTTTATTATAAGATTTTTTTATATGTTTTTAACATTACATTTCTTATTACAATAAACATTATATTTAGTTGATACATGTGTTTCAGAAGACATCTCTGTTTTTTTAAAGAGTGAATTCATCTACTAGCCGAGAGATCAAGAAACCCCTATGCATAAGACTTCTTTCCGGTACCAGCATGCTGATTGGGACTCATTCCAGGAGTTTCTCCATGACAGCCTTGGACTGACATCTTCAACCTCCCAAATGAAAATTGCACCACTAAGGTTTCTTCTTGGGCCAAAGATGGCATGGATGCCTTCATCTCTTCTTGGAAATACCAGGTGAAACTGCAATCCTCTCCGTGGTTCACACCAGCATGTTCAACCGCCATAGCTTATAGGAACCACTATTTCCAGTTATACCAGTGTGACAGCTCTCATCATAACAGGTTCCTATTTGCTACTGCTCATAACAAATGTAAGCAAGTCCTCAAAGAAGCTAAATCCCTGTTTGCTGAGTGAATGAAACACTACATCTCTAACTTTGACCCCAACAAAGCATGTGAATTCGATGGCATCCCCATAATAGTCATTAAGAAGTGTACTCCCAAACTAGCTCCTGTTCTCTCTAAACTGTATAATAAATGCCTCACTGCCTCCTACTTCCCTGTTACTGGAAGTCATCATCTGTTGTTCCAGTTTTTAAGAACTCTTGTGAACTGTTTGACTCATCCAACTATTAGCCTTCTACTTCTTTTTGGAAAATGCCTAGAGGCTCTAATCAATGCTGAATTGGTTCATCATCCCACATCACTGGGTCTTTTCCCAAACAAGCAATATGGCTTTCATTTCACCAGAAATATATAAATAAAACATAGTAGGACCTTATTATCACAAAGGCTAAAATCTAATGATAGTATTTTTTAAAAATCTACTGTGAAATCAACACCTTATTTTAAAAATGATAAAATATTTCATTAGGCAATGACTTAAATTTTTTATTTTGAGCTTTTCCCCTCAGGATCTGATCATTTAGACTTTAGTGACTTTAAGACAATTTAAGTTGATAAATGTTTTTTCTTCTTCTTCTTACTAATATTATTAACTTCTGATGTACTAATGATAATTGTGGAAAGAGACTGTTGTGCTTCAGATAAAAACAGTGAAGCCCAGGCTGTAGCACTGGACGTCTGAAAAGCCTTTGACAAGGTCTGGCATTCAGGTCTTCTCCACAAGTTAAAAACTTATGGTATCTCCAAGCATGTTTTTGAGCTAATCCAGTCATTCCTATCAATTTGTGAAATGAAAGTTGTCCTGAACGGCCACTCATCTACATCCTTTCATACTAACGTGGATGTCCCCCAGGGTTCCATCCCTGGTCCCACACTGTTTTTAATCTTCATTAACGACCTTCCCGATGACATCAGCTTTCAATGCTGATAACACCTCCATTTACTTCAGCCTCAATAGTAAGGCTGATCAGTCAGACTTGGTCAAAATGGCAGCCAATATACAAAACGACCTCAAGACCATTGTTAATGGGAGGAAAAAGATGACTTGTCAATTTTAAGGCTTCCAAGACTAAACTGCTCTTCATTAATCATCTGAGAGATCCCTCTCTGCCTACCATCAGCATGACTGATGCTATCCTTAAAGAAAGTGATTCATTGTGCCTTCTTGAGCTAACATTCTCAGCTGACATGAGGTGGAAAGACTACATTGAATCCATTGCTAGATCAGCTGCCAAGAATCACTGTGTTGAATTCTTTTCGGAATCTATCTTGCATATCTATAAGTGTACCATTTGCCAATGCTTAGAATGATGCTGCCATATATGTTCCAGTGCCCCTGCTATTTTCCTGGAACTTCTCAATAAGGCCCAAAGAAGACTCAACAATATTATCTCATGGCTTGACTTCAGTCACTTGCCCACCACTGTAAGGTTGCCCCTCTGTGCCTTTTTTACAAATATTTCATAGTAATTGTTCAGATGAGCTCTTTGCTAATAATGTACCTAGACTGTGTGAATTTAAGCGCAGTACTAGACTGGCAGTGAGATCACATCAATTTACAATTGAGCTAGCTAGATGTAGCCAGAACTTCTATGCTAGCAGTTTCTTATCCTGCACTTCTTGCTTGTGGAACTCCCTCCCAGTCACATGCTTTCCAACCAATTTTAATCTGCAAAAATTGAAATGCAATGTCCTCCTGATTGCTCTTTTTTCTTTCTTCTCATTACTAATGTTTGTGTTCTTAATTCCTCCCCACCCAGTAACCCCTTGCATGCTCGTGGCTGTACTGCCTTGCATGGAGTGATATAAAAAAAAAAAAGAAAATGTTCAGCCCCACAGGAATTGAACCTGCATTCCATTTTTACAATCAGGGAAATAACTTTTAATCCAAATGTCTCAACAATAGAAGCTCATTTCTTAAATAGGTTAACTGAGCCTTCATTTGTTATGATAGCTTCCTGTAGCCTAATTAGTAAGACACTAAATATGTTTACCATAATAAGAGATACTTTGATATGCTGATTACCTTTAAATTGTAGTGAGGGCAAAATAATAACCCTCTTCACCCCTCCCTTCAAATTTGAAGGACTGAGGAAGAAGGAAAGGAGTTTGTTTTGGGGCCAATGAAAACCTTGCCTTCACAGAAATTAGCCAGTCAGCCAAGAAGAAGAAAAGAAAGTAATGAGCCTACACAAAATTAATTTTGATATAAAATAAGGAGAAAAATTAATCAGAGTAGATTGTCTGAAGTCATATGAGAGATTTTGTTTCTGTTCATCATGACCAGTGTTGAATTTCTTGCCAGTGTAAAATTACTTAGCAATTATATTATTAGTCTCTAAACAGCACACAGCACTTAATTTTCTCTCAACAATCTAAGAAAGCTAAGTATTTCAAACTATCTTCATCTACTTTTGAGCATATGCAAACCATACATTTCTTACCTTTGTCTTAAACATTTTTTAATATTGTTTTGTGTCAGATCATTTAATCTGTTGTATGAACATTTCCTCTTCATTAAAACTATATACTTTAAGAATTTTGATTTATTTTCCTAAAATGAGCTACTGACACTACTTCAAGTGTGTAAATTTATGAATAAATTCCTTATCTTGTTTTATTAAAATTACCCATGTGTTTCCTCTTCATTATCATCCTTCATTAATCTTCTTGATGTGAGTAAATCAACTGTTCATTTTAAGCCATAAGTCCCACACTGCTATAAAACAGAGTATCCAAAATTCAAAAACATTAGTTCAAAAGTAAATAACTATTTTTGTTTTTGTCATAAACAGTTTTTACATTTGTTGGGTTTACCAAATATATGTGGGCAGTTTTAGTAGTATGTGCTGTGAGTACAAATATTTACTCAAATATTTAAAATAAAAAAATAAAGGCTGCTATAAAGAAGCCAGAAGAATATAAATGAAGATTTTTATTTTTTAAAAGAATATTTTTACACAGTGTAGAAATGTTACATGCCTTCCCTCTGACTCTAAAAAAGAAAGCTAGTAGATGCTACAAATAGTATGTCTTTAATCACAAGTCCAGCATGTCATGTTGCAAGAGGCTATGTTTTACCAACTGATCAGGAAAGCATCTTCACATCATGGCATCTACCCCAAAATTCTTCTCCATTCAGGCATGCTTCACTGACTACCCATAAAGGCTTACATATGACCAGCCAAATATGGTGCATTCTAATTGAGGAAGAGGAAGAAAAGTTAACCCAGCAAATGAGTTGTTATTCATTTTCACTTGTAATGCATTCATCTTAATTTCAGCTGCTTTTTATTGCAATTCTCAATGGTTCTATGAATGTTAGTAAGTAGCATAGATCAGAAATAAGGAAAAAGCCTTTCATCAGGTTTGAACTGTTATAGTATGTCCAACAAAAGAGTTTTCACATTAAAATATGTTTCTGGCGAGAAGGAATATAAGTTAAAGTTTCATCAGAGACTTAGCTTTTATTTCTTGTTTGTGCTGTTTACTAACAAAAGTGGAATAACTGTCTCAGAGTTACAATAAAAAGCAACAGAAATTAAGATGAAAGGAATTCAGGTTGAAAATTAATAACTGACAATAGCTTCATCTAAGAAGGCAACTATGCATTTTATTTCTTTCATATTGAGTTATGGCTAGGAAACTTTCACATATTTAGGAAGGACATTAAAATAATCCAGAACCTATGCTAGCATCAAACCTATTGCATACAGATAGAAAATGAATTCAGTAAATATAAAAAATAGAATGGTGTGTATGACAAGGATGCATCTTCTCACCAGACTTATTCAACCTATACAGTGAGGTAATTCTGAGAGAATTAGAAATCCTAGCAGGATTTATTATTGGTAGCCACAATCTTAACAACATAAGATATGCAGTGACACAGTGTTTATAGCAGACATAGAAAGGAAATTACAAGAACTCTTCCAGAAAGTAGTGAAGCAAAGCAAAAAGATAGAATGTATGGTTGTCAGCAAAAGGGACAGCCTGACATGCAAATTACAAATTGGAGATACCAAAATCAAGCAAGTACAATAATTTTAATATTTGGAAAGTGTAACAGAGTACATAAAGTGTGACATCGAAATCCAAAGGTACATTGAGATAGTGAAAGATGCCTTCTAAAATATAAGCAAAGTATTAAAAAACAGGAAATGCTCATCCAAAACAAAGAAAAGAATACTGAACTTTTACATAATATCAATCCTCCTATATTGCAGTGACTGCTAGACAATCTACTAACAGATGAAGAAGATACTTGAAGCAGCAGAAATGTGATTCTACAGAAGGATGCTGAGAATACCATGGATTGAACATGTGAGCAATGACAGTTTTAGAGAAAATGGAAACAAAATGGAAACACTTATATTTAATATCAAAAAAAGAAAGTTGAAATTTCTAGGTCATATAATGAGGAAAGGGGGCTTGGAAAATTTGGTACTCACAGGAAATATTGAAGGTAGGAGAGATAAAGGAAAACAGTGTATAACCTACTTAACAAGCTTGAGTAAATGGATAGCAGAACAAGGTTTAAGAGAGATAACAAAAACAAAGTTTATAAGAGATACAAAATACAGGAAATTGTGAAGAGCCATGATCGCCCACTTCATGAAGGTACACATCACATAGAAGAACAGCAATCAAAATATATCTTGGTCAATAAATTGTAAATGATGCAAGGGGAATAACTCAGAAAACCACCTTTGATACTTTTTTCTCTTTTTATTAAGGACGCCTCCTCACGACATGTCTCGCAGGTTATTAATAGTAAATTCGTCTAACTTTATGGTCTTCGTGTCCGCAAAAAATGGAGTGACTGTTTCTCCTTTGACACTTTTTTATTAGATTGTTTATTTACAAGAATCATTTAATATTTACAACATTCTAGAAACTAAATACAATTAAAACTAATACAATGCAATATTTATCATTCACCATTTTATAAAGAAATAAATATGAAAACATTTTTTATTCATAAATTTAAAAACATTTTTTACCTAGTTATTAAAATATGTCAACCAACTATAATGAAATCCTTATTATTTACCATTTTATAAAGTTTGAATTGATTGGCAATTAGTCGATGTTTGCCAACCATTCCAATAAATAATATAATAAATAAATAGTGTAAATAAACAATCTAATAAATAGTGTTTATTATTTTTGTTATAAATTCTCAAGAACAAAGAAAATGTATAAATGTACTTTCATGTGTTTAGGTTTTATTCCAATACTAACCATTGCTTTTTAAAACAAAAGACATTGTCAAGGAGTGAAGATAAAAATAAATAGCAGTGTCAATGAAAAAAACTGTCCTTTTGACACTCTGTCTATTTGAAGGCACAAAGGTCCAAGTTTGCAATAAATTCAATCTTCAATGGTTTCCCTAGGCTTATAGCATTGATAAGCTTAAGAGATAGTTATATTTTTATTTCTGATACATAGAGAAAATACTTAAAAATTATTCCTCATTAATTCTCAGTCAAAAAATGGTTTCAGAACATTAACTCCAATTTCTGTTTCAAATTAGATGAATGTTATATACATCATATTTGACTCATTTTTACTTTTCCTTAAATATTTACAGAGAAATTTCAGACAACCCAAACTTCCATGCAATGATTTTTTACTGAGAGTATATCCATAAATATCCACCATTTTGGAAGCAGGATATTATTTTTATTTAATTTTTAACAGCATTTTTAACATAAACATTTTTTATTTATTTGTTTTTTTTACTGATTGTCTTGTTTTATTTTAACAATTTGAATTTAATTTTATAATAAAAATAAATGATTATTTAATAAAATTTAATTCTACCAATTTTAGCCAGTCATATTTGTTACATTCACTTATGTGCAAATACCTTTGGGAAATGTATGAATCCATTGCACCCCCCGCCATAGGTTAAATAGTAGGACGTGTATCTGGAAAAATTATTGTTATTCTATTTAAAAATTCATCCACAAAAAAATGAATTATTCCTGCAATCAAAAAATTATTTTTCATCTTTAAATAACTCCCAAATCAAATCAAACTATCAATTTTAACTTAAAAACAGTATGTGTGGTGCAGAAATGCAAAGGTACAAAGAAATAGCAAAAGAAGCCTTTTGGAAAATAAGCAAAGCATTAAGAGATAGAAAAATGTTCTTAGTAAAAAAAGAAAATAGTGCAGAACTGCTATGCAATATTTGATCTTCTATATTGGCAGTGAGGGTTGGACAATTTCCTCACAGATGAAAAAGAGACTTGAAGCAGCAGAGGCGTCCTAACATGGATGCTGAGAATTCCATGGACAGAACGTATCAGTAACAAGGAAATTTTAAGAACAGGAGCTAAAAGGAAACTGTTGTTAAAACTTAGAAAGAGTCAACTGCAATTTTGTGAGCACATAATGAGGAAAGGCGGCTTGGAGAATTTAACACTAAAAGAAGGTATACTCAGAGCAAGAGAAGGTAGGGGTGGGAAAACAGTGTCTAACCTACTTAACAGGTTTTAATGAATGGATGGCAGAAGAGGGACAAAAAGGGGTGGTAAAAGGTAAAGACTTACTTAAAGCAATAAAAATTAGAAAACTATGAAGGTACATGATCACTCACATCCTGAAATGACATAACAGACAAAGTCTGCAAGTGAATAAACATTAAGGTTTTAGTTCTATAAATTACAGATATAGATAAAACAAGCCAACCCAATGACAAACAGACTCTCTTCAAGGATAAATTAGGAGGTGATAAACTGAGGCAATTAATTTGATCTATGATGCCCACTTGTCCTCAGAAATTCCAAGACATTTTTCCTCACGCTGTTTTGCCTTTCTTTTAAAGAGTGTTTCATTAAGATGGATTATATATGAGAGTGTTTCATTAAGACAGATTATATATAAGGGTGTTTCATTAAGATGGATTAAAATCAGCAGTAAATGAATCAGTGTTATTGGTGAAAATTTATTTATTTCTCTATTGGATCATGTTATTTAAGTCATGGCAATTATGTGTGAAAAATAATATTGCCCAAATGTCTGCCAAATCTAAAAGAAAAATATCATCAGACGTTTAAAGTTGATCCACATTTAAAATCAGTCCAAGTTATTGAAACATTTATTTTCAAACTAAAGAAGCCATAAAAATTACACATATTCTCTGGGGGTGGGGGAAACACATCTTTGATAAAAAATTTTACACTTCGTCTCATTATCTTTACATTTGGAGATCTTAAAATAAAAATCAAATGACTGGTAGATGTTTTTAGAATGTTGAACATTTTGAATTATGATTTTTATATTTTTCATGTGTTTAAGTTGTGTGTTGAAACAGAATCATTATGGAACTGGAGCTGCAAAGAACAGAAATTCTGCATTTATGATCGGCATTGTTAATGAACAGACATTAAGCTCTTGTTTTAAAATATTTAGAAAAGCAAGAGAGTCATCAGTCCAAATTATAAAAGATCCTTTGACATTTATGGTTGAAAATGATCCCAAAACCTCATTTAAGAGTAATTGCTTACTAAATGGGTCTCGATTAAAATGAATGAGAAACAAAAGACCATGGAGGGCTGTATTAATCATATTTAATCTTATGCATTGATTTGTTTTGGCTTTGTATCATCACCCATGATGAAACATTAATTTTTATATCACCTATATAGACTACCTATACAGGGGCTGGATATGAATGAGAAGCTAAAACATCAATCAAAACTATGCTATCTTTATGAAAATGTTATTATCAGGGTTTTTTGGTAAAAAAAAGTAATGGTAAAATTAATGGAAGCATTTGACATTTATTGGCTGAGAAGCCATTGCTCTCATCTGTTGAAATTTATATATTCGGTGATTTGAAAGCTTAAAATAAAAAAAAGAAGCCAAGAGTGGGTGTATCAATACAAAGTAAGTCGGGTTTGGTAGTTTGAATCTCTTATACTTCTCCCAGGACATCTTTTGTCCGTCCTTATTCTCAAATCTCCTTCTTCCTCTGTGTCTCTTACAACCTTTCTCATATGCCTTTTTTTTCCTCTCCAACTAGCACGTTGCTTCATCAAGTTCACCATAATGAAAAAAATCCCTGACTCCTATTTTCAGTCATGTCTTATAGTTTCTTTCTTCCTTCCCATAACAAGTCTTTTTCCCTGGTTTGTTATAATTTTCCAAGTGTAGCTTAGATGTGGCACAAGGCTGAAAGTATGAGGCACCCAGTGAGGATTGAACTCACTACTCAGTCATAATTGTTCTAGCAAGACAAGCATGCTAACCATTACACCATGTTGGGTTGTCCTAATGATTTTCCAAGCGTAGCTTAGATGTGGCACAAGGCCAAAATTATGAGGCACCCAGTGAGGATTGAACTCACTACTTAGTTGTAATTAGAGTTTCCTTCCTAACTTTGTGTTTGAAGTAGTTTTTTTTTTTCTTTGAGTTACATGTGCTATCCATTTTTGGTTGTTGCTGTCGTTGAAAATCCTCAAGTGATATGGTTTCTATTATTTGGTGCAGTTCTTTGTGTATGGTCAGAGTCTGCAGGGTTCAAAGAAAGATATTCCTCACTAACAGCTACAGGCTTCATTTGCTCAAAGCTGTTTTTAACCGTCAATCAATGAAAATGGTTGTATAGAGCTGACAGGTTATTTTTTAAAAAAATGACAATTCAATATATGAGCAATAGTCTTTGTTTTTCCCTCACAAAAAATATTTATGTTTTAGAAAATCTGAACAAGTAAAAGTAGTTTTGGATTATTAGTTACCATTATTGAAGTAATGGATAGCAGCTTGGATTGAGGAATCATAGAACCGAGTTCGAATTCCAGTTGACTCCATTCACTTACATGCTTATAACCTTGGGAAAGGTATAAATCTTCTTCTTCTCCCTCCAGCTATGGGTAAATAGCAGGACAGACCAGGTTCTATAGCCTTGGATGGCAACTTACAACAGGAAAAAAATCTGCCTCGTCAGTCATATATCGAAAGATACATGATCGCCTAAGCATGTATCACGCATGGCACATAACTGACTGAGTTATCATATATACTCAAATATAGTGCAAGTTTTTATGATAAGATTTTATGCAAAAATACAAAGGGTTGCACTATACACAGGTAATTTTTTGCAGAGGTTAAAATCATGCATTTTCGGTGACTGGTTGCACTGTACACATGTAATTTTCTTCTGGATACACAAAAATTAAGGGGCTGAATTATACATGAAGTCAGCTTATGCATGTGTGTATATATATATATATATATATATATATATATATATATATATATATGGTATTTGTTTTTTAATTATTTCAAAATTTACCAATCGCTCATAACAAAGGCTGTTTTGAATGTTACTTTTGGCACAAATCTAAGAGGATATTTGCTACATGTTCCTTTGTGATGGTTCCAAGATTCCTTGGCATGACTAGGGTCATGGGAATTTACAGTTAAACTAATGTCCTTATATTTGTTGTTATTGTCACAATGTTATGGCTGTTGTGCTCCTCCACCCCTATCTTCTTCAGACATCTGTCAATCTGGATAACATTTAGAGAATTTTGGACTGAATGCTTTTTTTAACCTACTAAGACAATGGTATAATTGATCTTGTATGGTGCGTATAGGCTATGATAGCATCCTCAGTAGGCCTAGCATAGATAAAAATACCATTTAGGAGCTACTGTCAGATTACTCCCCCACTCCACGATGATAAAATCAGGTAGTAAGATTTTGAATTAAAGCCCTCTGACAATAATTACAGGGAATGTGAGATTTGAAAGAATCCGTCTCCTTTTCGGTGACTTTTCATAATGAAAAGATGTATTTTATCGCTCGTGCAAAAATGTAAGTACATCAAATACAGATACTGAAGGTTGCTTTGAACTCTTCACATTTAAATTTATTTTTCCTTTTGTCAAATGTCATATCAATATATTTGTTAATTTTTCATTGTCTTATTTTATGTCTTATTTTTACTTTGGACATACACAAGTCTGTCAAAAATTATTTGCAGTTCAAATGTACCAGGAGCATAAAAATCTCATCAAAAGTATTGAAGCCTGCAACACTATTAATAAAGAAAGAAAGAGAATCAATGGCAGAGAGAATTAAGCTTAAATGTAGGGCTTCAAAAGTCATTGCAGAATAATTAATAAAGACATTGAGACTCTAAATTCTAGCTTTAGAATTGACCATAGAAGATTAATATTTGTTCATAAATTTAGTGGAATAGTAATTGTGAGTTCAATCCCTGGGCTGGGTAGTACAGACTCAAGCTCAATGGAAACAGACCTATTGGGCCTCTGTGTCATGCTAGACATTGTTTCTCTCCTGAACCTATCTTAGATATCTATGTCTACCATTCAACCATGCTTAGAATATTGCTGCCACATATGGCCTGGTGCTCCCACCATATATATAGAGATCCTTAATAAAATCAAAAAAAGAATCAGCAATATTATTGGTCCTGATCTGGCATCTCAGCTTTAGTCACTTTTCTACCACCATGAAGTTGCCTTCCTATAACTTTTCTGTAAATACTACCATGGCAACTATTAGAATGAGCCTTTTTTCACTTTATGAATTTAAGTGCAGTACTAGACTGACAATGAAGTTTCACCAATTTACAGTTGAGTTGGTTAGATGTGACCGTAAGTTGTATGCTAACTGTCTTTTTTTCTAACACTTCTTGATTGTGGAACTCTGTTCTGGTTCCATGCTTTCCAGCTAACTTTAATATTCAAAAATTTAAATGCAACTTCAATCACTTTCTACTGTGTCCTCCTTATAACTCTTCTTTTATTCTTGTTCCTTAGTAAAGTTTCTGGTTTCTGATTATTCAACACCCAGTAACCATTTGTGTGGCTTTACTGCTTTGCTTGAGGGAAATCAATTAAAAAACAAAAATAGGTACTACTAAAAAGATATCTGTAGACATGGACAGTGGAATGAGAACCCTATCAATTAAATAAAGTATCCAGTTTGTAATTTCCTGAAGGTTACACCTGAAGAAGGCCGTAGGGTATAATAGCTGAAATGTTAATTATAACAACAAAGATGAGGACAATAGTCCAAGTGTAAATAATGTAAATAATGATAACTCAAGAAAACACCTCAACCCAAAAATTCAAACAGAAAGCAATCAAATGGTAACAACAACAAAGATGAGGACATTAGTCCAAATGTAAATAATAACTTGCCATCCCATAATTTCAGATGGAATTCAATCAGATGATAAGAACAAAAATGTGGGCAATAATCTAAATGTAAATAATGATAACTCCTCATCCCAGAAATTCATAAAACATAAATTGATACTTTTATGCAAATAACAGATTCTTTTTAATCTGACATTATTTCTTATTACAATTTTATATTTAGTGGGTGCATGTGTTTGAATAGAAACCCTGTTTTTATACACTGATATTAATGTCAACTGGCCTAGAGATTGAGAAGTCCTCCTAAAGAAAATGTGCCTCCCAACAGTATTCCCTTTTTCAATCATGGAAAACCAATTTTAAGCCAAGTATACCTTCAACAAGAGATGAGCATTCCTTAAATAGGGTAAGTTAGCTTTGCTTTGTCATAATAGCTTCCTGTAGCCTAATTGATAAGGCACTGAACATAATGTTTATAGTAATAATTGATACATTGATATGTTGATCAGCTTCAAATAGAGTATAGCAAACAGGTACTGAAATGGATGAAGTTCCTGTTGCTTATCAATTTTTAACAGAGAAGTGCTACCACTAGTGGATGATTTTTTTGCATGTATTTTTTATGAAGAACATTATAACTAACAAATGAATAGAAAGAAAAACAATGTTCATTGGTATAAAAATAGCTAGAGTTCATAAAATGAAAAAACATTTATAGGCTGAACTGTTAGAATGTGTGTGTAAAGTACCACATGTTTGGATGAAATTAAGAAGTTGGCTTGCCAAAGAAGAAATAGAGAGAGGGTTAGAATGAAAAATTTTGATCCACAGTAAAGCCCACAGATGCATTGATCCAAAGGGCTAGAAAACAACATTTTGATATTAACCAGATCTCACACATACATTAATCCTAGATAAGGGGTCAGAAGAAGTCAATTTGATCCTCAGCAGAACCCACAGAGACATTTATCCTATATGAAGGTCTAGAAAGCAATACTTTGATCATCAGTAGAGCCCATGGTATTTAACCTAAACACAGAGCCAGAAAGCAAATGATCCTCAGCAGAGCCCACAGAATTTAATCTCGACAGAGGTCCAAAAAAGCAACACTGACCCTCAGCAAAACCCACAGAATTTAGCGTAGACAATGGGCCAGAAAGCAACACTGATCCTCAGCAGAGTAGACAATTTAACCAAGACAGTAGGCCAGAAATCATCACTGATCCTCAGCAGAGCCCACAGAATTTATCCTAGACAGTGGACCAGAAAGCAACACTGAACCTAGCAGAGAAACAGAAAGCATCACTGATTCCCAGCAGAGACCACAGAATTTAGCCTAGACAGAAGATCAGAAAGCAACTGATCATCAGCAGTGCCCAGAGATAAATTGGCCCCAGTTAGAGGTCCAGAAAACAATACTATGATACTCAGCAGATCCTACAGTACAATCTAAAAAATTTATTACAAAAGCAAATGAACAGACAAATATGTGGAAATTGTTACAAAATGAGTAGATATTGAAGTTTCTTTTTAACTAATTTAATACATCTCTATATGGGTACCATTAGTTGCACGTTAAGACAGTACTTGAATTCTTGCCATGTTTGCTGTAGCGCAGCCTCATCAATGGTGGTAATGGCATCAAAGATTTTTTGCTTTAGATCAGTGATGTTGCATATTTTTGTTCAATACACAATATCTTTAACATAACTCCATAGAAGGAAGTCCAGGGGAGTGATATCTAGTGAACAAAGTGTCTTGGGAATTGAGCCATCCATTCCAATCCACCAGTCTGGAAATGTTTAATTTAGGAACCCATGAATATACAGTCCCCAATGTGGTGGTGCACCATCTTGCTGGAAACTGATGGTTGGCTGAAGGTCATCCGGTTGTGGTGTTACATCAGTTGCCTTTATAATATATTTTTTAAATTGAAAAGAGACTTTACAGACATCTTGTCTATATTTATGTATTACATATAGGCATACATGCATACACATAAGCACAGCAATATGGAGTGGATTAGACTTCAGAATTAACATGCTGATCTCCCAAGAGATTAAGAATAAAACTTACTTCTTATCAAGTTTGTTTTTAGAAATGTGGCCCTCTGCTAAAGCTAAGTTCAGTAAATATCTGAAAGTATGATTTATAATTATCTTCTTCCTTTAAATGTGCTATGTCTCTTCAGGATGTCATTAAATGCTGGCATCCTGAAGTTAAAAATGAGACTTGAGACAACAGAGATGTGGTTCTATAAAAGGATGCTGAGAATACTATGGACAGAGAAAATGAGCAACAAAGATATTTTAAGAGAAATGTAAACAGAAATGACACTTGTAGTTAGAATCAGAAAGAAACAACTGAAATTTCTGGGGCACATTATGAAGAAAGAGGACTTGGAGAATTTGACACTCGGAGAACAAAGAAGGGAAGTGGAAAAAAGCAAGTAACCTACCTAACAAACTGGCAGAACAGGGACTACAAAATGATAGCTACAAATGATAAGAATTTGTAGAGAACCATGATTTCCCACGTTCTGAAGGGTCATATAAGACATAACCAAAAATGTACTAGAACTCTGATTAGATTTATTCACATTACAATATTTGGATACAAAACTGAACTTTTTGTTACTATACTTCAGTGGTTCCCAAATGGCGCACTTCATATGTGCAGTGAGGCGGAATGATTGAAAGACAATCAAAGATTTAGAAACAGTTTTTAAAAATTCATATGCCAAAAATAAATGTTTTCTAAATTTAAAATATTATTATGGATTGCTTGTAATTGCATGCATAAGTCCCAGTATGAATAGCTATAATTATTGACCAATTTTATCATTGTGATATTTTTGAATTATATCAAGTATTAAAAATATAGTAACTAGGGTCTGCAACTTGGAGGAGAGAGTTATCAATTATAATGTTCTAACTTCAAATCCGTAGTTATCTCCCCTTTTTTATTTTTTAAATCTACTTTTTATCACATAAAATTTGGTGAGGTGTGAGCAAATTCTGAAAATGCAGACCAGAGAAAATGCTTGAGAACCACTGCTCTACTTGATGTTGTCAGCACATTTCAATTGATTTATTCTTTACCTGTCAACAATTGTACAAACCTTAGGAAAAAAAGAAAGAGCCTTATTTCCTTAGGGCATGGGTTTTGAAACAGGTGTATCTTGACATGTTAATGCATTACTGATAATCTTCTTTACTTAATCATTAGGTAAATTTTACATTTTGTCATTTTGATATATATATATATATATATATATATATATATATATATATATATATATATATTCACTTTTAATTATTTATTTGGCTTGGCTTACAACAATTAAGTAATGTGTCACAAAAAAATTATTTTTAGAAAGTTTGTAGCTAATGCTAAGTTTGGAAATATCTGCCTTCGGGAAGAAATGACAACAGGAAAAGACAAAAAATAATTGACGGCCATTAATTTATCAACTGGATACCTATCCATTTCAGCAGCCCTAGTTTCTTCTATGTGCTATATTCCTTCAGAACATGGGCAACCATGACTCTCCACAATTTTCTATCATTCTTAGATCTAATGTTTGTCTTTTTGCTACTCCTCCCAGTCCCTGTTCTGTCATCCATTTACACAAGCTTATTAGAGTACTTGCTGTTTTCATCTGTTCATATTGCCTCAAGTATGTCCTGTGACTGTCACATTTTCCAGGTCTTCTTTTCTCATTATGTCTTCCAAAAATTTCAATTGTCTCTTTCTGATTTTATATATGTCCTTTTTGTACCCATTCTCCTTGAAACTTCCTTATTAATAACATGCTCTGTCCATGATATTCTCATAATCCTTCTGTAGGACAATATCTTTGTTGCCCCATTCCTCCTCTTCATCTGTGAAGAAATTGTTCAGCACTCACTGCCATATAAGAGGATTAATATTATATAGCAACCCTATTCTTTGTTTTCTAATTAAATTTTCCAGTTTCTTAATTCTTTGTTTAGTTTTTGGAAGGCATCTTTTGCTATTCCAATGTGCTTTCAGATTTTGGTGTCATATTTTCTGTGATCGGTTAAAACAATTCCCAGATATTTAAACTTCTATACTTCTTTAATTTTGACATTTCAAATTTATAGCTGGCATCTTGAGCATTTTCCCTTGCTGAAAACCATACATTCTGTTTTCTTACAATTGATGGTTAGTCCTTTCTTCCTGCTTTTCTTTACTACCTTGTCTAGGAGTTCTTGCTGTTTTCTTCCTGCATCTGCCATCTGTGTATCTTATAGTGTTAAGATTGCACCCACCAGTAATAAATAATTTAGAAGAAGTGGAAAAATTATATTGAATCAATTGCTAGGTCTGCTGCTAGGAAAGTTGCTAGACAATTTTTCTCACCCAAATCTATTTTATATATTTATAAGTATACCATTTATCCATGCTTAGAATATTGCTATCAGACATGGTCTGGTGCTCCCACCATATATCTAGAGATCCTTAATAAAATCCAAAGAAGAATCAGCAATATTATTGGTTTTGATCTGGCATCCCAGCTTTTCTACAACCATACAGTTGCCTTCCTATATCTTTTCTGTAAATACTTCCAGTAAATACTTCCTGTAAATACTACACATGATCCAGTGCTTCTGCTATATATTTATAGATCCTTGATAAAATCCAAAGAAGAATCTGCAATGTTATTGGTCATGACCAGGCATCTCACCTTCAGTCACTTTCCCACAGCTATAACATAGCTTCCCAGTGCCTTTCCCATAAATACTTTCATGCTAATTGTTCTGATAAAATTTCCTCTATGGCATCTAGACTTTATTAATTTAAGTGCAGTACTAGATTGGTGGGAAGGTCTCATCATTTTACAGTTGAAATGGCTAGATGTAAACATAAATTCTATGCTAACAGTTTCTTCTCTCACACTTCTCCCTTGTGGAACTCTCATCAGGCTTCTTGCCAGCTTTGATCTTCAAAAATTTAAATGCAATGACCATCATTATCTTCTGCCTTATTAATTTCTGTTCCTTTATTGTACTTTCTCCTTAATAATGTTTTCTTTTTCTCATATTATTTCACACTCACTAACCCCCTGCATCTTAGTGGCTTTGTTGCCTTGCTTGGGGGGAATGATTAAAAAAAGAATCTACAGATCTCTTAAGATAGCATCACTGTAGAGGTGGAATAAATCTGGTGGGAAGACGTAGCCTTGTCTTATGCCTCTTTCTATTTTTGTGTACTTAATTTGTTTTCTATCTGCATGCAGGTGGTTTGATCCCAGTATAAGTGCTAGATTATTTTAACATCCTTCCCAAATAAATTAAGTTTTCCTAGCAATTTAAACAGATCCTTTTGCCTTACCAAATCAAATGCTTTTATGTAATCTATGAAACATAAGTATACATTGTTCAACATTATTCTCTACAAAAGCATTCTGACCATAAATATAGCATTTCTTTGACAAGAACACATTAGTCCTATTTCCACAATTCTGCTTCATACACCCTCCTTATGTGCCATGTCCCCTCAGGACATAGGCGATAATGTCTCTCTCATAGTATACTCAGCATCCTTCGGTAAAACCACATTTCTGTTGCTATAAGTCTCTTCTTCATCCTTGAGAAAACTGTCCAGCACTCACTGCCATATAGGGGGACAGATATCACATAACAGTTTAGTACTCTTTTCCTTGTTTCTATCTGTTGTGGTGTGCTCCCTCTAATGAGGCTATTATGGACTCTTCCACTTACTATAAAGTAGTAGGAAAGTAAGCCTTGGAGGAACAGTGATATAGACTGAACGCTGCTCAACCGACGCACACTCCCAAGTTGCGTAACACACTTCTGTTGTATTTACTGTTCAATACACTATTTATATGCAACCTCTTGTTTTGTTATTTCTTAACCAATTACTTGCTCACAACACTATCGAAATTTTTGTATTTCTTAGTATTCTTAACTTTTGGAATGCATCTTTAACTATCCCAGTAGGACTTTGGATTTCAATGTCACACATTTTGTTAAAACACTTCTGAGATATTTAAATTTCTCAACTTGTTTGATTCTGGTATCTCTGATTTGTAATTTACACTTTGGGCTCACCCCTTTTGCTAACAACCATGCATTCTATCTTTTTGCAGTTGATATTTAATCCTTTCTTCTCACTTTCCTTCACTACCTTCTATAGGAGTTTTTGTAGTTTTCTTTCTATGTCTACTATCTGTGCCATCAGCATATCTTACGTCGCTAAGATTATGGCTCTCAGTAATAAATCCTTGTGGAACTTCTAGTTCACTCAGAATTACCTCATTGTAAAGGTTGAATAAATCCAGTGAGAAGACACATCCTTGTCTTACACCCCTTTCTATTTTTGTATATCTGCTGAACTCATTTTCTATCCATATGCAAGCAATTTGCAGCCAGTATAGGTTCTTGATTATCTAATATCCTTCCTAAATATATCAATGTTGCTGAACAGTTCTAATAGATCTTTGCAGTACACTTTATCGGCTGCCTTTATGTAATCTATAAAACACAGTTAAATGTCATTCTGCATTTGTATTGCTCTTTCTGAGCATAAATATCATATTCCTTGTTCCAGTGTCTTTGATAAACCCACATTGTTCCTGTCTTATTACCAGTCTAATTCTGCTGTGTGCACTATTCATCAGAATTCAGATGATAAGTTTTGTTATATGGCTTATTAGGCTGATTGTCCAATCGAGTTTACATTCATTTGCTCCTGACTTCTTAAGCAGTGCTATGAAAATAGATCTACTTAGGTCTTCTGGTACATCACCACTGTTGTAGATTTCATTTATTATTTCTGTAATCTTGTCTATGCTGAAATTGTCTAAGGCTGCCAGCTTCTCTGTTACAATTCTGTCTGGCCCTGCCACTTTGTTTCTGTTCAATTTAGCTAGTACAGATTCCACTTTAGATTTTAATATTTCCATTCCATTTATATTTCAGTGTATTGCCTTCTGTGTATTGTTCTCCATCATGAAAGAGTTCTGTGATATATTCATTCCATCTTTGAAGTATTTTTTCTCTACTTTCATCATTCCGCCCTTGGATGTTATGCATCCTGTTGATGAGCATATCTTTTGTCTTGTTAGTTCTCTTATTTTTTTATGCATATCTGCTTTATTTATGGTACTCATTCTTTTTATTCCTACACATTTTTGTTGAGCCATTCCTCTTTAGCCTGCTTGCATTTGTTCTTTTTGTAGTGTCCTATATTCTGTTCCATCATCAGAATTTGGCTTATAAGCTTGGTTATGCAGCTCTTTAAACTGATTGTTCAATGGAGCTTAAACTCATTTGCACCTGGTTTCTTTGGTAGTGCTACAAAAAATGATCTATTTAGGTCTTCTGGTATGTCACTACTTCTGCCAGCCAATTATATAGCCAGATAATTTCAAATTATATAAAGGCAAGTCCTTCTTTATTCAACAAAGAAAATTGCCACGTTAAATCAGAGCATGAGTCCCATAACCCATTTATGACATAGAGTTACAATATGTGCATAACAGCAGTGGTATGTCTAAGGAAAGATAGCCTGAGCACAGCCCTCCTCAGGGATGTTTTAAATTCAAATTTCCTTCTCCTATACTAGTTTCTACCTCAAAACAAGAGAGCCCTGTGAGCTTTGTTATTTAACCTGTATTTGGAAGGGTGAAGAGAAGGATTCCTACCTTTACCAAGGATATTTGTGCAAAGATAAATGCATCAAACTCAGCCAGAATTCAAATTCTGCTCATAAATTTCTTTTTTCCAAGGCACACATCATTACACTAGTGGCATATCTAAATTTTAATGTGGGCAGACTTTAAAATTGCTGATGGTTTTATGGTGATTGTGCTTTGTTTTAAATTAAATAATCCTAAACATGAATTTTATCTCTGTTGTTATTAAACCATACAGCATTAAAATTCACCTGTGTTAACTAATGCTGCAATGTTATGTTATGTGCATGAATAAAGGATTCAATTGTTCTTAACAAACTCTGAAAAAATAGTTTGCTTTCATACACTTATATATATGTATATATATATATGTCTGTGTGTGTGTGTGTGTGTGTGTGTGTGTGTGTTTATAATCAGTATCACCTCATGCATGGCAGTAAAGCTACTAAGACACAAGGGGTTACAGTGTGGAAGAATTAGGAACAGAAACATTAATGAGCGGAATGAGAAAAGAGTAATCAGGAAGACAGTAGATAGCAATTGACATAGCATTTTTGCAGATTAAAGTTGGCTGGAAAACATAGAGTCAAAAGGAAGTTCCACCAGCAAAAAGTGCATGAAAAGAAACTGTTAGCATAGAACCTATGGCTACATCTAGCCAGGTCAATTGCTAATTGATCAGATCTTGATGTCTACCAAGTAGTGCGCTTAAATTCAAAAAGCCTAGTTACTCTAGTGAAGAGCCTGTATTTACATGACCTCCCCATGAGGCAGGATGTGGCACAAGGCACAGTGAAGAGCTCATCTGAATAAATACCATGAACGTATTTATAGAAAAGATACAGATAAGTAACCTTGCAGTGGTGGGAAAGTGCCTGAAGCCAAGTTTTTTAGGGTTTTTTTTTTAATTACATTCACCCCAATCAAGGCAGTAAAGCCACTAAGACACAATGGATTACTGGGTATGGAAGTATTAGAAAGCAGAAACATTACTAAAGAATAAGAACAAAAGAAGAAGAATCAGAAGAAGTGTAATGATTGACAATATATTTAAATTTTTAAAGCTCAAAGTTGAATGGGAAGCATGGAGCCATAAGGGAGTTACACAAATATATATATATATTTAAATATATATATATATATATATATATATATATATATATATATATATATATATATTATTTATATATATATATGCGCAGTACTTATTAGAAAGCAATCAATATCAGTGATAGACCTGAAAATTAATCACTTTGTCTGATGATCGCACATAGCGTGAAACCCTGGGTCACAAACTCACATCAATTCAGCTCAATATATGTATATATATATATATATATATATATATATGATGTGTTTAGTAAGTTTGTTGAATATTTTCCTATGGTGTTTTCCAACTATTTAATGAGAATAAAAAAATGTGAAAAAACACAAGTGGGTTCCACATTAATTAAACTTATTTTCAGTTTAAACAAATTTCAACAATTTACGTTCTCTAATTTTAACAGTTCATAACTTTACAACCAAGACTCACCATCTTATGTACACAAGTGTGAACCATCTTTGTTCTCTCTGTATTCCATTTGCAAGGAAGAAGTTTCATTCAGACAGAGTCTTCCTAAGAGTCACTAATTTGTAGAACAGTCTCTTGAGAGGATGCTTCTAAATCTTATCTTCTTCAAGTTTAGAGTTACCATTAGCTACTGAAGGCATGGTGGAATTCATTATTATCTCCAAAAGCTCTCTCCAAGAAATATATTCTGGCTTTAAATAACCTGCAAAACGTTGATAAACTGTAAAAAAACAAATCAATCAATCATAGATTATTCCACAATACTAAAAATTCTGCTTTTTAAGTCATTACAAGTTTTAAAAATCTAAAGAATCCTAACAGTAAACAAATAAATAAAAAGTAACATATCCCCAATCTCATTGTTATAACTTCAAATAATAAGTCAGACCTCCCATATTTGCAATAGTTCTAAAATAGGGAAGGTCAGGCTGTGTAACCAATAAATAGATAAAGTCACATAGTTTTTATAAAATAGAATAGACACTCGTTTTTGTAGCATCAATATTGTATTTTGCAACTTCATTTTTTATATTTTCTGCTTGATTAATCTCATGTTTTTCCTATGTAATTACTTCTGTAGTTACTTTATAGTCACTATTCTTCTTCTATTTGCCATGTTCCTTCAGGACATGAGCGATCATGGCTCTCCACAATTTCTTTTCCTGTGTAGCTCTTAGTCAATTTTATCTTTTTCATATCTCTCCTAAACTCTGTTCTGCTATTTACACAGGTTGGTTAAGTAGGTTATACATTGTTTTCCTCTGTACCTCTTGCCATCTAGATGTCCAGTGAGTGTCAAATTTTCCAAGTCTTCTTTCCTCATTATGGTGATTTTTTAAGTTTAGTGATGATCGAACTTACTATTCAGTTATAATTGATCTAGAAAGACAAGCTTGCTAACCATTACACATAAAAGTGCCCCTCCTTTTTTCTTATTATATGCCCTGGCAATTTCAGCTATCTTTTCCTGGTGTTGAATGTTAACTATGCTGACTATTGTGATCTGACCAAGGATTGAACTCTCCATCCTTGGCTAATAAATGTCTGAAGATATTAGACTGCCACTCCTCAGGTTAATGGATGTGTTCTAAGCAGTGGTAGTAGCTCATCTCCCTTCTTACCAAAATGGATTTAGCCTTTAGGCATTTTTAAGGTTAATGGAATTTCTCTTCAGTGAATATTTTTTTGTTGTCAGACCATTTCAAGTTTCACCATGTTCTGGATGTGCATTTGTCATGCTACTGAATATCTACATTTTTTATTTTGCCCACAAAGAATTCTTAAGTTTGTTTTGAAATTGTTCTAACATTTTTTTTTTATACTGACAATTAAAGTGAGACTGTTTTACTTTTTACTTATAATTTTTCATCCTTGTTGACTGTAAGTCACAGTTTTTTTTTTGTTTCTAATGTAAGTTTTTAATTTCACTAGTCATTCATTTTTTTTTCTTGTAAATTATTTAAATTTTAGTTTCATCTTTATTTCTTAACACCCACTGTAAGAAAAGATAAATTTCTTTTTTTTGTAGTATAAATTTTTGCATTTTTGCTTAATCTTTTTTTAAAATCTTTTTCATATTACTTCATATATCTTGTTCATCACTTTTTATTTTCCTACTTGTGGTTTTTCTTTAACCCCACCCAGCTTTTGTTTGCATTTAATTATTGTTTCATTTTTTGGTTTTAATCTTTTAGATGTTACTTCATCCATTATGTTTTGATAATTTTACAAACCTTTTATTTTCATGTTATATTGGCCATTTTATTTAATTAGCAAGACTTTTATTTTAGTATGTTTTCATAATTTGTTTTATTTTGCATTTCTAATATTTTTTAAAAATTTTATGTTGTTTTATTTAATTGAGATGTTTCAGTAAATGTATTCTTTTTAGTTTATATGTTAAACATTTTTTTATCTGTCTTTTGCCCTCATTTCTACATTGTTAAATTTGTTATTTTTTCTTCTCTTTGTAAAAGGACTTTGTTCAATTTGTATATTTTTAAGTTAATTTTTAAGTTTTCACATCAAAGGCTTTGTTAAACTAGCTTGCGTCAGTCATTTTATTTTATTCTTCATTTTTATTTTTATTTTTTTTGTGTATCTGTCTAAGATTATTATTTTTTGTTTTTTCTTTATTTCCATTCTTTAATTCTTCCTTTGAAAATTCATGTTTTTCTTTGTAAAAGAAATTTTAAAAAGTTACTAAAATGGCCAACAAATGTTGGCTGATTAAAAACAGACATCTTTGGATTGAAAAAGAAAGCCCCCTACCCCCCGCCACCTCTGATAAAAACATTACACTTCAGTCAACTAGAAATACTGAGCCATTACAAAAAATAATGAAGACAAATTTGATACAAGAAATGTATGGATGCCAATTAGGGCTAAAACCAAGACAAAGAAAACGGGTTGCCAACTGAGACAAGTAACAACAGCAACAACAAAAAACGACAATGTAGTGGCCCTTATGTTGGAAGTCTCCATCAAAGTGCATCATTTCCATAATGGATTTCCTCAAGAGAGCCAAGAGCTGCACACATATTATGAAAGAAGATAGGCTCTTGGTATATCCTGAAGAATTACAGAAGGCTGAAAAAAGAATTGTCAGTCTTTGTGGTTGACAAGTGTTTGCACAAAATTTGTTGCTCCACAAAAGATACTATGATAAAGTTGTTGATATCCCTAGGTGTTAAGCTCCAAAGAGTCATAAGAGGCAAAGGATACTTCATGTTAGATGTACTGTTGCCTTTGCCTGTCTACTGTGTGGAAGCATCGAGTCGGGATCTGATTACAAAAGAACTCATGTTAAAACTGAATATGAGGGCAGGCATGGGATCAAGTTTCAGTATTCAACGTCCCTCCTCAGATCTTAGGGGAGCACATGGCTGCTTATCTGCTTCAATTTGAACAGGTACTCAGTGCTACTGCCAACAACCTGAACGAGCTTTGAGAATGTTAGATCACAAAGCCTTCATCTCCATCCCCCACTCTCTGAAGAGGGCCAGAAAATACCAGTCATTGTGACCAGCCATAAACTAACATGCTGGAAGTGTGGAGAGACTGGTAACCTCTCCTCTTCCTACCCAGAGAAGAAGGCCTCTGGAGTTCTGGCCCCAGCTGATGAAAATCCAAGTTTGTTATTTCAGTGACTAGGACCGGTCCAGTAAAAACCCCAGTTGGGTCCATTTTGCAGCTTCCATTTTCTGAAAAGCCTTTGTCCACTGCATATGTGGCTGCAGAAAATGAAAAGAGGAAATGGCAAGACCAAAGGGATGCTCCAGACAGCAAGACATCTGTTGCCGGAAAAAGGCACAGACTGCCTCACTCCTTCTACCAGTTCCAAGGGCAATGCAACAACCAGCTATGCTGAAAAAATGAGAGAGCAACAGATCAAATATGATCCTTCTGTAAAAACACATTTCTACAGCATTATTTAAATATTTTTCCTGGTGCATTTTACTTATAAAATATCACAAATTTCAAGTTGCTATGCATTTTTTGCTTAATTGCTTCTAGTACCCATCACAAAATGAACAGTATCATTTTCATAATAGGCTCTTCTCTCCTGATCAAATGTGAACTCTTTACAAGTAACTATTTTTGCAGTAAATATTATCACAATCCAGAAGTATTATGATTGTAAGGATATAAAGGGTGATTACCTCCCTTGTGATTAAGATGGAGTAATCAGGGTCATAAGACAGCCAGCAAGAGCCATGAGTTCATGGGATGATAAAAAGGAGTTTCTATTTAGTATTCATAGAGAGACATGTCCACACACACCAATTGCTGATAACAGACCATTAAGATGCTAGACATCATCTCATGCCCACAATGTGGAAGGGGGAACAGATGAGCCTATTTGGTACTTCAAAGTTCATAGAACATACCACCGGCCTGGCCATTTTGCTTTCAGGAGATATTACAAGACCTTCTCATTTCTTGCATTTCCACTCTGCTTGTTTTATTCATACATGTTACAGTTTTCTTGTGTGGGACAAATTAGTGACAGGTTTTTATATATTTTCAAATAAATTCTTTTATGATATAGCAGTATATACAATCTCTTTGAGAATAATGCATGTTCATTCCCTTCTTTCAGCTATTCCATTTCATCCATGTAGTAAGGTCTTTGCATATCACAGATATAATAATACCTTGAATGGGGAAATATGAACTGGAAATATTCTTTCTTGCTTAGCACGCTCTTTATGCTTTTTGCATCATTAAAAGTTTTTAAAAATTCACAAGAAATCTAACAAAATAAAATGAATAAAAAGTAATGTATCACTGGTCTAATTGTGCTGGTAACTCTGATTAGAATGAGTCTGTGGTTATATGCAAAGTGGTCAATATGATTAGATGACTATGAGACCAACCATGGCAGTTGGCTTGAAATACAATCATGCAATTTATACCAATTCAATAGGCTCTAGAGAAAATCACTTAAAATAGAAATTGGTATGAAAGAGAAAATCACATGACATGAAAAGATATTTTTCATCCAATCACAGTCGATGGGAATAAATTTTTAAAAAGATTATTTTACGAGCCTCCTAAGTGTTATAAAAAAGAAAAGATTTTTCAATATTCTGTCACTTAACCCAGGAATGGCAGGTTGAACCTACCCAACATTATCATGAGCCATGAATTCCAGTTTATCTACATCACAGGAATACTTTCCTTACTCTTTTGAGGCAAGTCATTAGGGAAACATCAAACAGTCCAATAATGATAGCAATTGCAGAAAAACTAAAACCATGAGTTAAAATATTCCCATATTTCCCGAACTTTTATTATCAACTTTTCCAATCAATTCTCCTTTCCATAAACTCTAAATCTCATTTTATAACAATCTTTACAGCGCATAAATTGTACATTTCATACGAGATTTTGGCAAACATGAATAAACCTGCCTGCTATAAGACATAGTGTCAAAAGGATAATTTTTCCCATGACATCACTTTTATTTTAACTATTTTCACTCTTTGGCAATGTTAACTGTTTTAAAAAGTGATGATTAGAATTGGAATGAAACTTAAACACAGACATGATGAAAGTGAATTTATACATTTTTTTGTTCTTGACAATTTACAACAAAATTATTAAACACTATTTACTAGATTGTTTATTTACAAGAATAATTTTATATTTACAACATTCTAAAAAAAGCAATGTTTTGCCAACCATTTCAATAAAAAATATAATAAATAGTGTAAATAAACAGTATAATAAATAAATAGTGTTTATTACTTTTGTTGTCAATTCTCAAGTATAAAGAAAATGCATAAATTCACTTTCATATGTTTAGGTTTTATTCCAATTCTAATCATTGTTTTTTAAAATGATAAATATTGCCAAGGAGTGAAGGTAGTTAAAACAACAGTGGTGTCAAGGGAAAACTGTCCTTTTGAAATTTTATTGCTGGCATGTTTATCCATATTTGCCAAGATTTTATTCTAAAAAACATTCACAAATGAATCAATATATATGGCTTTAGCATATAAAACTATATTGTATGAATAATGTAAATAAATTACACTATTGAATATTATAGTTTATTTTAGTTTATAAATTTGACAAACCAAATAAACCATGTTCAGCTATATGTTCAAACAACAAAATGTCTCATTATCTAAAATAGGGGAAATTGGATGTATGACCAATAAAAATATTAAACTTTTAGCTTTCAGAATGCTCAAATCCAACCCATAAATATTGGCTCTAAAAGTCTCACTATTTGCCTAACTTGTTGTGTTAATCACAATGATGTCATAAATTTTGGCAGAATATACATGGGGAAGATTAGGGTAGGTTGAAACTTGAGAACCGATATTTACGAACGAGTTTGGACGTGTTGAATGCCAAAGGGTTAAGTCGCATTGGGTTTTGTATGATAGAATAGACAACTGGTACGCATCTTTTTCTTTTATGTGCCATATCCCTTCAACTTTGTATCAAAATCTGATGAGCTTTTTTTTCTTAGTGCCTCATCTGCATGAATTTAAGCATGTGACTAGATTGGCAACTAGGTCCCACCTGTTTATTATTGAACTAGCTAGATGCAACCATCAGTTCTTTCTAATAGTTTCTTTTCTCACATGTCTCATCCATAAAACTCCTTTCTCATTTCTTGCTTCCTTACAACTTACAATCTTCCAAAATTAAAATGTAATGTCAACTGGCATCTTCTTTCTTTTGGAAACCTGTTCCTTTATTGTCCTTTTGTCACTCCTCACTAAAATCTTCTCATTCTCATTTACTCCCTATGTTCTAGTGTCATATTGCTTTGCTTGGAGTGCAATGATTAATATATATATATATATATTTCAAACAAGTGGAATTAAGAAACCATTAGTGAATGATCATTTTCACCCATGAATTTTAAATTTAAAATTCATAGGATTTTTCAAACTGTTTATGGTGTCCGTTTGTTGAAGAGGACTGGCCAGCTGGGAAAGAAAGAACAAGAGAACAAAATATGGAAAAAACTGGGAGGTAGTAAGGAAGATATAAATTAGTACAAAATTAGTGAAGGTCAGATGGGATAGAGAGATGAGAAAGGACAGAAGATGGCATAGTTACAGGAAGTAATGTGATCTTAATTCCAATTGTATGAAATATTTTGCTTTGTTTAATGAAAATAAACATTGAATACTCTTTGTGAGTCAGTTTTAACATTTAATATTTAATATTTAAAATTCTATATTGTGTTAATAGGACTCACTTGGATTATACCAATGAATTACTACCTGTATATATATATATATATTCTATATCATTCTTATAAAGATTAGTTTGTAGATTTAAAAAAAAAAAGACAAAATAAGTGAAAAGAGCAAATGTCAATTTTTGCTCTCTGTGAATCAAACTGATGTCAACCAAAATAATGCATCTTTACTGTATTAACCGAAAGTATTTTTTTTCATTCTCATTCAAAACAGAGAACATTATTATGAAATATCACATCAACACATTCCAAGTGTTTATTATAGAACATTAATTTTAATGGAAAATATAATAATTTTTGTTTATATTTCTAGGATGAGGTATTGTAAATATTTACATTTTTAAAACTGTTTTCCTCATTTTTATTGTCATATCCACAATGCTTCGAATGTTGTACACTCCGACCTTCTTCTGATATATATTGGAATTTGAAACCGAGCCATTTATTTTGCCCACTGGGGTAAATTATTCTAATTTCACATGACATGCCTTTTCTGGATATTTCCGTTTCAGTTAATTCCCTTTAGTAACTCAACTCTCCAAATTTTTGTTCAGCTCTGCTGTGGTTAGGTATTGAACTCACAACTCTTTGGGTCAAGTTAATGGATTATTTCAACCAACACTTTTATTCACTGCCCCAAGCACACATTGGATAAAAGCGTTGGTTAAAACAAAACCTTATATTTTTGCTTTTTTTCAGAAAATACAAACAAAAAAGAAACTTCATCTTAGAATCAGAAAAGGAAAGTTAAAATTTCTAAGGCACATAAGTGGTCTTGGGAATTTGATACTGACAGGACATATTGAAGCTTGTGTAAATGGTTAGCAGAAGATGAATTTGGAGGGATAGTGTTGTGGCCTGTTTAGGGGCCAGAAAGAAAGACACGGAAGACAAAGGTAGGTTGAAAAAGTATATTGAAAATATATACAAAACAATAGTGTTAGTAATAAGTAGATTAGAACTGCATCTACTACTGCACTCCACTTCACACTCTCCTGCTATCTGACTCTCGCAGTTTGTATTTATGAGAGGAGGAAGAGTTCATTATACTGTAGGAGGGTTTACCACAACAGATAGCATAAAAACACAAACCTTACTAAGAGTTACAAAGGACAGGAAATTGTAGACAGAAATTGCCCATGTCATATTGAAGAAGAAGAATGTTTTTGTTCTTTTTTTTTAGAAAAAGGGAGGTAATCATAAACTGCAATTACCTGTTAAAATATTTGGAATTAAAATCTAGAAGCTACTTGAGTTATTTAAGATCTAATTCATGGATGTTGTTGAAAAAATGAATTTGCCAAATGTGAATGAACTGACAGAAATTATTTCATTTTCTTCTTTTTTTTTTAAAAAAAAGAGAATTCTTCTTACAATTGAATGTGCCCAGCATACATAATAAAAAGCTCATAATGTGAGTATAGAATAAAGCTATAATTGCAGAGAATTCACGCATGAAAGGTGTCTATGTTTTATCATGCAGCTGTGTGTAGTTTTTCCTGACAACTGTGATGGCCTCAAGGCCATTTGCTGCAGACAACCTGCAGGTAATTGTTTCAGTCATCAAGAATATTGTGAATGACTAAAAAAATATACCTTACTTCAAGAGATCGGTATATTTTATTCTTAACTGTGAGTGCAGTTGTTTTTCTTGACTAAAAAAAAACTTTCTTTCCAATTTTCATTCTGTAGCTTATAATTAAATAAAAGACTTCGCCATTATTTGTATTACTAGCTCAGTGGTAAGTTTCTGTAATTCATACCATGAGATTTTCAGTTCTGTCCTTAACAAAGGATCAAACATTATTTATGAAAATTTGACCAAGGATAGTCAACATTTTTCTAATTAGATACAGGCACACACACATACACATGCACACACACACACATTGAAATAAAAGTATACCTATGTGGAGTTCACTTACTTTTCTGAAAACTCTACTAAGGGACACTCTCTGGACTATAAATACTCTGCAATATTTTTTCTCACTTTCTGTTTACTTTTTCCACTGACACACCAAAATGTAAGTCTCTTGTGGAAAACATGTTTCCGATTGGGAAAGGCAGGAATACACCAACAAATGCAAGCACACACACACACACACACACACACACACACACACACACACATAGACATACGTACATACTCACTTTCACTCATTTCACATCCTTTTAACTTTAAATGTTTTCACATTCCTGTGTTTTACACATATGATTGTCTTTGTCAATTGTATACCTTTCTTGGTAATACATTATTTGTTTGTGCATATATATTGGTTCTTGTTGTTTCTTGTTATTTTGTCATGGCGGACACACATGCAAGTCATCCATTTTTGTTGTAGCTATTCCAGGAGACACATTCAAAAACACAATGTATACTAGTGCCCGCAACACCTACTCTGAAATACCGTTCCATAAATTTAAGTACATATGTGCGTGTATATATATATATATATATATATATATATAGGTGCGATGGATAAATTGTCGACATTTTATATTTTTTTATTTCGTAGATGTGCATTGTTTGTTTTTTATTTTGTTGACTCTACAATATAGTAGAGTCAGTTGGGCACCATCTTTGAGAAAAAGAACACCATGACACAATTCACTCTGCCAGAAAGTTGGAAATAGCATGCTGTACTGCTTGGCATTCTAGCTGGAAGCTTCGATATGAATATTTCAGAATGTTTGGGTGTTAATCTGAGGGCAGTGCAGAGGATTCAGAAAGAGCTGGATGATCCTAATGGTGATTACAAAGGTACAGCAGCTCAGAAAACTCAATCTGATCATTCTGATAAGAAAAGAACTGTTGGTGAGAACCTCAGTCTCTTCACAGAGGCCTACATTGTGCCTTGAGGAGATAGTGCTGCCCAAGGTTAAGAGTGTGGCTGCTGGAAGACACTATGTCAGGCAACAGGACTCTGCACCATACCACAGAAGCAAGAGAACCCAATCATGGCTGTCAGACAATTTCTGTGACCACATCACTACACAGACTGCAACCCCCTTGATTATTATGTGTGGGGCCACAGTTGAAAGAAAAACCAACAAACCTTTTTGTAATGCCAAAGATGAACTGAAGGCAAGGATAATGGCAAAATTCACCAACTTAGACAAGGAGACCATCCAGAAGGGAAGCCCAAGATTTCGAAGTTGTCTGGAGGCTGTGGTTGAAGCCAATGAGGATTTTATTGAATAAATTTACCCTTTAGTATTTCAAGATATTTTTGTGTAATTTTGGTAAATATATCTGATAAAATAAGATGTCAGTGTAATTTTCATTTTTGCATAATTTAGACAATTTATCTATTGCACCCTCTATATATAAACTGTATTTTGGAAGCAATAATTCTTTCAAGCATGAAACATGTTTCGTTGAATAATATTGGTAATAAAAAATTTGACAGACAGAACATATCGATATTATTCAATCAAACATGTTTGAAAATACATACCCCCTACACACACACACACACATATATGTATGGTTTCCCCCCGAAAATAGACATAATCCAAAATGTGAATATCTGAGTAACTACATGTCCCAGGCAAATTAAATTAAATAGGCTATATGTTGAACAAGGAAAGATTTATTTATCAAAATTCAAACAAGATATTCAAAGGGATGTAGATTTTCTAACCAATTTCACAAAGCTTCACAAATGTTCAATATGTGCACCACCTGTGATATGACACATGCCAAGTCGGTAGTCCAGTTCCTGCCAAACACGTTGTAACATGTTTTGCGTAACACTCTCCAGCAGCCTCGGGGATTCTCTGCTTAAGTTTCTCTAGGCTTGTAGGAAAAGGAAGGATATAGACCGGTCTTTTCACATAGTCCCATAGATAAAAATCACAAGGTGCCATTTCAACAGCACATTGTCATTATCACTGGCACACTGGATCCATCTTTCTGGTAGATTCTCATTGAGATAAGTCCAGATAATCAGCTTCCAGGGGTGTGAAGTCTCATCCTGTTGAAAAATGAAGTGTTCAGGCTCATTAGCAACTATTACATTTTGACTGTGTTCAAGCATATTCTAACACACAAAATGCCTTTTCATTTCTTGTAAAAATTATGTGTCCCCCTGAAAAACATTAAACATTCATTTTAGTTTTTAAAAATTTTGTTAAAATTTGAGATCATTTGAGTGAGAATTGGCTATGTTATTAGACTACAAAATGATGTCAATTTTGGGGGCAGCCTGTATGTGTAGGTGTGTATAAATATATATATATATATATATATATATATATATATATATATATATATATATATATTCAACAGTCTGTTTCATAGTAGATGCAATCATCAGGCCACAAGTGCTGTCAGTGAACAGCACTCTTGGCCTGACAATTGCATCTAGCATGAAACAGACTGTCACCTCTAAGTGTTGACTTCTATGTTCACTTTTATATTTACACACGCTCTATCTCTGATATTGAGCACTTAATCCCATAAATATAGCACATCTTAAGACTATATTTTTTCATATATATATATATATATATATATATATATATACACACACATATGGCCTGAACATTACATTGAAGCATGAAACAGATTGTCATCAGTGTTGACCTTAGTGTCCACTTTTTGATTTCATATTTACATATGCTTTATCTCTGACATTGAGCACTTTTACACACAAATATACCATTTGCCTTTGTCTAAAGTGGTAGGACCTAAAAGGCAGCATGTTGTTTGAATTCAGAGTTTCCTTCTCCTAGACTGGTTGCCACAAAAGGCTATATGACTCAGTCTGCTCTACTATTTACCAATAGCTGGGTAGAGAAGATATTGGTTCATACCTTTCCTAAGGATATTAGCACATAAGTGATTATAATGAATTTGACTGGAACTTGAACTTAGCTCACTGATTCCTCAATCCAAACTGCTAACCATTACTCTAACATGCCTCTACAATGATTATCATATCAACTGAAAATATTTAGAAAAAAATGAGAAGATTCTTGATAAAAATGTAATCAGGAAATAGAAAGGAAGTGCAAGGATGGCCACCTGCAATGGAGACACTCTTACAACATGTAGATAAGGTAGGTCAGTATTTTTCTTAACTTCCCATATAATTATCTCCCAATGCCTGTGATAGATTACAATAAGGATAGAATAGAACAGAATACAGAGAAGAAAATCCTATATAGAATATTGAACAAAGAATTCATCATGAAACACCAAAGAGATTACTGTTAATACAGAAAATACTGATATGTGCATGTTCAGATCATGTCGGCTGTCACCATAAGCTGTGGGAGGTGCTTCTAGATGGACTAATAGCAGTGGCAAACAAAATTTACACATGCAAATGACAGGCTGTCCTTATTTGTAGAAATGAAAGTAAATGGGATAAATTTCAAGAATATGTGGTTGTTAGCAAAAGGAACAGCCCAACATGCAAATTACAAATTGGAGATGCCAAAATCAAACAAATACAATAATTTAAATATCTGGGAAGTGTTTTAACAGAGGACAGAAAGTGTGACACTGAAATCTGAAGGTGCATTGGGATAGTGAAAAATACCTCCCAAAAGGATAATTTCATTAGAAACAAAGAAAAAAGTACTGAACTGTTATGTAATATCAGTCATCCTATATGGCTGGTTATTCTAGATAATCTTCTCATAGATGCAGAAGAGATTGAAAGCAACAGAAAGAAGGATTCTGAGAATCCCATACTGAACATTTGAGCAATGACAACATTCTGGAGAAAATAGAAGCAAAAAGGACACTTGAACATATCAGGAAGAAACAGTTGAAATTTCTAAGGCACATAATGAAAAAAGAGGGCTTGAAAAATTTGATACTTGGAATATTTGTAGAAAAGACAGAGGGAAGCCACATCACATTGGTGAGAAAGTGACTGAAGTTGAGATGTCAGGTTGAGATCAGTTACATTACAGATCCTTGTTTGAATTTTGACAAAAATTTTGAGATGTACAGCAGAAGCACCAGACCAGAAATGGCAACATTATTCAATACATGGATGAAAGGTAGGTTTGTAAATGTGCAAGATGGATTCTGGCAAGAAAAACTTTCTGGCACAGCACAGTGACCCAACTTTCCTTGCAGTAGATGCAGCTACTGATTCAATATAGTTGTCAGCTTCAAGCCCCTCCCTGGTCAGCCAACTATCCAATACCTGCAGCTGATTGAATAGGTGATTGCTTCAATCCAGGCCTTGCTTTATCCCACATTTTGATCAGTTTTGATCATAAGGTTAACCAAGATCAAATTGTCGTCAGGTAGCTTCATATTGGGCTGGTCCAAGCAGGATGAAGATGCAAAGAAAGAAAATAACACTTGAATAAAAAAAAAAAATGCTATTTTTATGTAAGGTCCTTCATACAACAGTTGGTTAATTGTAGTTAAAGTGTAAGTGTTTGCATGCAGATGATTATCTGCCCAACCCTCTTCTATGTCAGTCAGATGCAACACTTTGATAAATTGGTAAAATTTGTTTGGCTGATTTGGTGAATTTTGTCACAAGGCTGATATCAGAGGTTCCTGTTGGTAGACAGTCATGTGGGGTGTCTCACATCTGGTGTCTGGAACGATCTCTTGGGACAATCTGCTTTCTTGCTTCGAGGCATTCGTATTTATTGACATTTGCTTAAAATCGGTGTGGAACATGATGTGGCTGGGTATCCAGTATTTTCTCTACCCATCACAAAGAACCCTTTCTCCATCATCTGGGTTCTGAGAATTAATTACTTCCTAATTTGGGAGATTCCCCCTTTCCTTGGGCAACAGTCGTAGGCATTAATCTGCCCCATAACTTCTTCCCTTTTTAACATCTCCCACTAATACTCATTAGTGGGCATGGTCATCCACCTTCCTTGGTGTCTTATCTCCCCCTGCTACGTCGACCACCCTCTGACCAGTGAAGAATGAAGATTAATTCCAAGTTTGTTAATCAAAAGAATTATCATACCAAGCTTATCATCTTACGAGCAAATTTTCCGACATCAGTGTTGGTTTTTCCTTGTCTTAAAGTTGAACACAAAGTAGATGGCCTCCTCCTCCTCCTTCAGGTCTCATCAGAGACAATTCTCCAAAGAAAACCTTTATCTCCAAATTATGCTTTTCTGAATCCTATCTGATTCTCTCCACTTTTCGTTTCACAGCTAGCACTTATGGCACCGATCATCCATCAAATGTCAAAATATCGCCATATGTCCCCATCATAAACATTAAGTCAAGGAATTATTATTTCAAACCTGTCATCTCTATGAAAAAATTCTCCATATCAGTTTTTTTTCACTCAAAATCTGATACAAACCACATGGCCCCTTTTTCCTTTGGTTCCTGTCAGAGACATTCTTTAAGAAAACCTTTACCTCAGAATTGTGATTTTAAATCTTATCCAATTCTCTCCACTTCTGTTTCCATTGCTAGTACCCATGCCAGTAGTCATTAATCAATTGTTGACATATCACCATGTGACCCTGTCGTAAAAATTAAGTGTTGTCTTTAGCCGGCCATCAGATTCTTTTAGAAATTTCGGCTTTCTGAGAAATAAAATCTTCAATATTTCCCATGATAGTTTAATAGTATATCGTTCCTACTATCCAAAAAGCCTTATTATTTTTTTACCAGTAACAAATAGTGTCACAGGGACACTCCACTTCATGTCAGTAGAAACCATGAGGCCAAGAAAGTGCATTGTGTTGCTCTCCTGGAGTCCAGCATCAGCAGACACAAAAGGTAAGGCACAAAAGGTTTTCTTTGGTGCTTTTGCTGAAAATATTCAAGCTATTCCTATTTTATAAGAACTATACCTATTGTCATTGGAAAGATGGAAAAGTTGGAAATTAATAGAAATATTTAAAGTAACACTTGATTATTTTAAAATTTGTGGCAAAAGTAATGATATTAAACATCTGAATGACAATGATGATAAGTGAAGAGAAAGAGTCTAATGCCCAACATTCAAAAATACAATTATATTTATATTATAATAATATTTATGGTGCTGATTATGTATTGATACTAATCTTAATAGAGATAATAATAAAGGCAAGTGTAAAAATGGCAATAATGGTTACATTAATAAAAAGGATGTTGATAACGATGATTAAATTGATAGACAGTGACTGAAAAAAAAGTTTAATAAAATTTATTCTGAGTAACATCTCTAAACAAAATTCCTTTTGTTACATTACTTTCACTTTCACTTTCACTGATTGTCTTCTATAGCTCCAACCTTGTTCTATATTGTTCCCAATTGCTTTTCAATTTAACTACAGAACACTGTCTCCTCATATCCTCTTTGATCGATACATAAAGAAAAATGGATAAATGCATCATTATTGCAATTTCAAGGACTTTTGTGATTTATCAGATGAGTTCACTACGGTTTATTCTTCTATTTTATGCTTCTGATGTAAACTTTATGGGCAGCTGGGTGCAATCCTTACAAGCAAATCCTTTAACTACTAAATTGAATTTGGAACTAAATCAAATTCATAAACAATGAAACAGTTTTTTATTTTCTTTGTCTAGAAAATCCATAGCAGTCTTGGATATTGGCTCAGACAGGCATTTGTTTATTTTATAAAAATTCAAATATTTGGATCTAAAACAAATCAGAAAAATTACAGAACTTTTATCATTTAAGGACTTTGGATGTGAACTCATTTCTAATAAAACCTCTGTTTAAACACTAACCCCCAACTATAAGAAAACAAAATGGCAAGAGGAAATATATATGTAGTGTAATCATTGAACAGTGTTCAAACTCCAGATAGTATAGTATGCATTCACTTTAATCAATTAAAGCACGAATCTATTTTCCTTTCTGGCAATGGACAAATAGAGCAGCATTTGAAACCGTTTAGCCCTACAATGCAGTCTTATTTGGGTATCAGGCAAGCAACCCAACTTCTTAAAAATTCCCTTGTGAAGGAAATTGCAGAGGCGTTACTTGTGGCCTTTATCTTTTACAATGAGTTTTCAGGAATATAAATGAATCTATATAAAAAAAACTTTATTATTTAAATATTCTGAACATTCTATAGGATTTGTTTAGTCTGGTATAAGGCCTCATGTGAGTACTCAGTTTAAATAAAACCCATTATAGTAGCAAGAACCTGCTCACCATGTTAGCCATTACACTCTAATAGGATAGCAAATCTAAAAACAAATTAGTCAACTTTGGAGCATGATAATTAATTTTAAAACATGTATTTACTTTCATGTTTGAAGTTTTAGTTACTTTTAGTTGGAATGAAATTCTATTTTTAAATCATTTCACCCCAAGCAAAGTGATGATGCCACTAAGATGCAAGTGGTTACTGAGAGTAGAATAGAATGAGAAGACTTTAGTGAGGAAAAAAAGACAATAAAAGTTTAGAGAATCAACTTACTTAGCAGCAGAACTAGCAATTGATTAAATATAATCACTCCATTTTATGTCTGTAGAAAATGTGTTATCAAGAAGACAAAATAACCTACTTTTCTAGATGTTAGCATCAGCCATACTAGAAGACAAAAATGGTTCTTTATGATGATGGAAAGCTTCATTTTGAAGACATTAAAATTAGAGACCATTTCTTAACAACTGATTGGAGGTCATGTTTGAGAGCAGATGCCAGTTTTTCATTGGCTGACCTATTGGAATTACTATTAAGATGGGAGTAAATAGATGTGGCATCAGCATAAATACCTAGTTTGGAAATGAAAAATAATAGTGAGTTCTAATATTTGGTTGGTTCTTGTTTAGCAGCATATCAACCTTTATGGGACTATTTAATGCTGAACGCTAAATATTTTGTAAGCAAATTTTTATTTTATTTTTTGGAGATAATAACAGTTTAGTAATACAAGTCTTACTAATTAACCTATAGCTGGAGGAGAAGTGGTGAATTCATACTTTTCCCAAGAGTATTTTCCATGTGAATATAATGAAACCAACCAGAATTGGAACTCAGCTCTCTAATTAATAATTCTGAGCCATGATCCATTACACAATTGTCACATCCAAGCTTAGAGCACCTGGTATTCCCAAACAGTTACCTATTTAGCTACTGATCAGGCTCAACATTACTAACTTTGGTGATCATACAGGAACCAATGTTTCAATGTGATATGGCCATAAGCCTCTAATAGTTTGTAACAAAAACTTAATAATAACTTAACTTTCTAATAAAGGAGTGGACAGAAATATCTACTACTGTGTGGTCAGAGTTACCAAGAGGACAGACTTTCAAAGTATGACATGAGTCCAGAGAGAAGATACGGAACAGATCAAGTAAAGAAGCATATCCATCAGAATGAAGTGACATGATTTTTGCAGCTGAAAGTAGAGAGAGAGTCTTATCTATACTGTCAGATATTCTACCGAACATGGAATAGTATCAGCCTGTACTATCCAAAACTAGTTGAAAGATTTTTCTCTTGAAATAAAGCCCAGAAATGGTTGACCACTACTTGATTATAATGCTTTAACATGCAAGCTAGAGGAAAACCGACAACACATGAAAACTTCTAGAATATCTAGGATGATTGCAAGATATCATATATAGAATATCACATAATCTTGTTCAATAAAGAATTAATTTGATACACATCAAGATAAATGTCTAGCTACTCTTGTTTTCCAAGCACACCCACTTGCTAGGGCAGCTAGTTAATCACTGTCACAGACACCTGCTAGGAGCATGTGTGCTTGTCTAACACCCAGAGCACATAACCTGACATGATCTGCAGCTCAAACCCCTCCGTCACCATGACTTGTGACTTTGTGTTAGCAGAAACATTGACGGCTTCCATCTACACAATTTAATTCACAAGGTGTGGTCAGTTTTTTACAAGTAGTTTCCAAAGCTCCTGCATGCTGGAAATACCTCCCCAGACCAATAACATCAAAAATTCCCCTTCCTGACAAACTGACTATGGTGAGATTTGAATTATATAACATTCGAAAAAATAGATGATCAAAAACATCAGAACAAGTAAATAAATCCATAAAATTTAATAATTATTTTGCATTATTGAAATTTTTTTAGGGTAAGAATATAAAAATAGGATATTTACTAAATTACACTGACACTTTACTGGCTCTTGCATTGTAAACATGGCGAAAAAAATCTGTGACATCATTGGAACTTAGAAACTTGATAGTCAAGTTATGTAATGAAGATAAATTCTCGATTGGAGATATTTCAAAGACTGTGGGGAAATCTATGTCTTATCCATAGTATTTTAAGAAAACTCGAGGAAACTGGGTCATGTGAAGCCAAGAAACCACCTGGCAGGCCTAGGAAAACTACTGCAAGGGAAGACAGATGGATTGGTAATGAATCAAAAAAGGATTGATTTGCAACAGCAACCGCTATCTCTAAAAGAGCTAATGCTAACGTTGGCATTAAAATATCAAGGCACACTATTTCTCAAAGGCTTAATGAAATAAATTTGAACATTTGAGTAGCCTTTACAAAGCCTTACATTTGTAAAAATAACCAAATGAGTTGATTGAAATTTGCCACTGAACACATCATATGGACTGAAGAACAGTGGGATGGTTCATTTGATGCAGTCCTAAGGAACGATATTTACCTCAGTGCACTAAAAGCAATGTTAAATTTAGAGGAGAAAGTGCGATGGTGTTTGGCATGATTTCAGCTGCTGGTACAGGACCTCTTGTCAGGCTACACAGTAAAATTAATGCAACTGTATACAAAGAAACATGTTGTACCTAATTTGAGAACTGCAATTAATCAACCAGCTGTATTTATGCAAGATAACGCACCATGTCACACAACGAAATCTGTTAAGACATTTCTTTCTGGGGAGGATGTTACTGTTATGGAGTGGCTTGCTCAAAGCCCAGACATGAATCCTGTTGAGAATGTTTGAAAGTTACTAAATGAAAGAGCTAAGGAAAAGAATCCAACAAACATCGAAGAACTATGGACTAATTTGAAAGGAGAATGGGAAAAAATATCCATTAATGAATGCAAGACATTAATTTGCTCATGTAGCAAAAAATGTCAAGCTGTTATTGCAAGTAAAGTTCTACACATCAAGTACTAATGAATTATGAACGCTATTTTCATTTGGATATGATGTATCCATTATAATAGTATGATTTTGTTAATCATTCTGATGTTTTTGATCATCTATTTTTTCGAATGTTATATAATTATTCTTATAACTTTGTCAAAATAAGTTTATTAAGCTTTATATTTTGGAATTATATAATTTACATTTATATCCTTATTTTTCCTTGATAAAATGTTCTACCATATATATATATATATACTAGCAGCATGGCTTGGCATTGCCCGTGCTTGATTCAAAAATCGTACGACTCATACAGCAATCGCTATCATTTGACTTAAAATATTTTTGCCCTTCCTTGCCTTTAAAGGAGTGCCCTTTGCCATGCTGATGTTGCTACATGCCTTACTTCTTGCCTATCTCACACTGCAAATTTTTTCTAAGCTCTATACTAAATGTTAAATCTGTTACGAAAAAAGAACTAAACAAAATGAACACAAAATGATCAGCTTTAAAAAAGGACTCAACTGGAAAAACTGAATGAAAAAAGAATGTTAACAGCAAATACTTTTTCACACCCAACCCAGTTCTGTGGAATCAGAATCAATGTTGAGTTTAAGCAAGCAAGTGAGCCAATTGGAGTAAAGTGCCATGCAGATTTAAATTTTTCCCACTTGTGATAAATGCAGCTATCGATTTTTTTTGCATGTTAGCATGCTAGTTACCATTCGCGTCAGTCAGCTGTTGGCTCTCACGCTGGCCAATAGAATCTTCCTGCTTATTCATGGCAGCCAGCTATAGGCTCTCACACATGGCCGCAAACTACATGAAAACTGCCCTAGAAGCATGAAAAAATCGATTATTTCCACTAACAATGAGAATTGGGAAATGCAAAGTTGGTCTTGGCCTTCCCTCTCCCTTGGAGCATGTGCATGTAAATTTTGGTGCAATCCATCCATTTAAATTTGTGGACACACACACACACACACACACACACACACACACACACACACACACACACACACACACACACACACACATCCTGCCTTTTATATATATATATATATATATATATATATATATATATATATATATATATATATATATATATATACACACAATGCTGTGCAACAGTAAGTGAACCCCTGAGATAATATTAAAAAAAAATTCTCTTTTTTCCAGATAATCAACAAATCTTAAACTATATATTCATTAATAAAAACCTTTATTAAATAAATTACCACCACTTTAAAAAATTTGTTAAAGCTGGAATAAAAATATTAATTAAAAATTAAGATGTACAAAAGTAACTGAACAATTACATTTATACTCTGTATTTTTGCTTTACATAGCTGCCAATGCAAATAATTTTTTGTGCATGTCTAAAAATTAAAATGACACACGTTCATTATTTTGGTAAGCTGTATCGACTGCAGTCAACCAGTATAACTAATTGTTTAAGCAAAATGGTAAAGTTCAAGACTAAATGAAAAAAAATATACTAAGATCAAAAGAACTTCCTGAAGCTTTAAAAAAAAATCACATAGTTGAAGACTATAATGATGGAGAAGGCTAAAATAAGCTATCAAAACAATTTGGAGTGCACATATCCACCATGTAACAAATTATTTATAAATGGAAGGCCTTTGGTATGATGGCATCACAATCAAGAAGTTGCTGTCTGCCAAAAATAATAGCAAGGGTAAGTAGACATCTAGTTCAGCAAGCCCTGGCAAATCATGATGTGACCTCTGTGGTTCTCCAAGGCTCCCTGGCCAATATTGGAATCAATGTGCATATGTCTACAGCATGACAAAATCTGAATGATGCTTGTCTTCATGGTAGAATGTCTTGAAAAAAGCCACTACCTATGATAAAGCACAAACAAGCTCAGCTCATCTATGCCAAAGCTCATATTAATAAGCTAGAAATGTTCTGGCAAAAGGTTTTATGATTGGATGAGACCAAACTAGAGTTTTTTGGGAGGAACAGTAGATGATATATCTGGAAGCTCATAAGACAGTTTTTGAAGAGAAGAATTTAGTGCCAACAGTTAAATATGGTGGTGGCTGCATTATGATTTGTGGGTGCTTTGCTGCAGCTGGAACAGGCAAATTAGTATGAATTGATGGCACAATGGAATTATATTTATTTATCTTCATCTACCAGAATGAATGTTCAAGAAATTTTATTAAAGGAAAATTTACACTCTCTGGCAGGATTTGAACCTTTGCCCTCCTCATTGACGTACTTTAGATCTCTTGGCCACAAATGCATTGATGGTCAAGCAAAGAGCAGAGGGAGGTACCATTAAACCCAGCACACTCTAACCAACTGAGCTACAGAGAATCAATCAGTCAGACAAGGTAAAATCATAAATCTTACAAAATGTTTCATATCTGCAGTTTCATATCCAAATGTAAACAAAGCAATTTTTAAATAAAGAAAGTAAATTTTTATTAATACAACAGATATATTATCACTTTAAACTTTATTATAAGTAGATATTTGAGTAGACATTGTTTTTTTATTAAACATTATATTTATTTATTTTTGTCTACCAGCCTGAATGTAGGAGGAAATTTTTCTTTAATAAAATATCCCAAACATTCAGATCAGTAGATGAAAATATATAAATATACTGTTTAATAAATAAATAGATCATCTACTCAAATATGAGTATCCACTTATAATATGTAAGTGAATATAATGAACTTGACTGGAATTCAAACTCAGCTCGTTGATTTCTCAATCCGGGCTGCTATCTGTAGAATATTGGTTAGCTAGCAAGTGGTTTGACACACAAGTAGACTAGTGTAGCCACCGAGTTAAAACTAATTCTGAGTCACTTAATGACAAGATATATGGGTGAATAGAGACCACTAATGCAAATGTGTTTGGCAGGTCCATTCTAGCAAGATGGACCAACCCACCTGCAACATTAGGCACTCTCCTATAAAAATGAGGTAAAATTAGCTGGCTTGCTTTTTCAAGAAGACAGCCATGTTAGCAGGTAAGTCACTTGACTTCTACACTAGCCATTACTCCAACATGCCTCCATATATATGGATGCAGCTGCAAAACTTTAGATTACCTGACAGCTGATCTTTCTTCTGAAACAGTTCAAGTGGGGGGGGGGAACAAGCTGGTCACATTCAGTACCTCAAAAACCAATCTGTTAATATTCGATCATATCTAATTAGATCCTGAATTTTCACCCTCTCAAGTAGGCCCCTTGTCTTGAATGGGTAAAATCACCTGAGACCACAAGTGGGTCTCATATATACAATTCGTCACCAAAAGAAAAATTCTTACAATCTAGAAGTATTTTCTGGCTTTAATTAACCTGCAAGGGATTGATAAGCCATAGAGAACAAATCAATCAATCCATCTTACTCTTACTACACATACAACAATGACCTTCAGTAACCCTCTACCTTGAATGTCTCTTGGGCCTCGTATAAAGTAAACATTAGTTTTAAAAAATTTGGGCAATTGTACCCTCTAAACTTCTCTAACAGTATCAATTTCAAATCTTTATGCTACACACATATATTCATTACACCACCCACCCACCCATGGATGTATGGGTCATATAATGGATAGTCACTCAGAATAAGGAATCAGAGGGCTGAGTTTGAATTCCATTTGAGTTTGTTACATTCAGGCAAATAACCTTGGTAATGAGTATAACTCAATCTCATTGTCTCCCCATAGCCATGGGTTAAATTGTAGGTCAGACCGGCCTCTTTAGCCTTGATTAACAACCAGGAGAAGGACTACTTTAAAATTTAAAATCTGATGAGGGTCATTTGGGCACCTTGTGGCATATTATGCATCAGTTCTCTCTATTCAGTTGTTACAAAAGGTGTGGCTAGTTCTGCACAGGCATTCACCACTATAATCAAATCATAGGTACAGGTAGTCTGTCTGTTCTGTTTTAAGAACTGCTTGACCCTCACATGTTGAAGACAACAGGAGAATTCATCCATCATATATATATCAACTTTATTCAGATCATCAACCTATCACAGTGAATAGACAGTGTAGATTGAAATTAAATGATAAACTCTCAGTAAGATTCCAAAAATTAAACATGAAAGTAATTAGGAATGAATGTAAATGACAATGGCTGACAATGCTTCATCTCATAAAAACCTAAGTTGAAAGTAAATACTTTTCAAAAATTAATAATAATGGTTGACAATGCTTAATCTAATAAAAAATGAAGATGAAAGTAGACAGAAATGAAAATTAATTACAATGTCTGACAAAGCTTCATCTAATAAAAAATGAAGACAAAAGTAAATGATAATCAAAAATTAATAATAATGTTTGAGTCAAGCAACAGAAATGTGGTTCTACAGAATGCTGCTGAGAACACCATAGACTGAACATGTGAGCAATGACAAAGATTTAGAGAAAATGAAAGCAAAAAAGACACTTATACTCAATATTAGAAAGAGTTGAAATTTCTACAGCAAATAATGAGGAAAGAGGGCTTGGAAAATTTGATACTCTAAGGACAGATTGAAGGCAGGAGAGACAGAGAAAAACAGTCAGTAACCTACATAACAAGCTTGTATAAATGAATGACAGAACAGGGTTTAGGAGAGAGATCAAACAGATAACATTTATTAAGAGCTACAAAGGACAGGAAATTGTGGAGAGCCATGATTGACAACATCCTGAAAGGACACAGTCCATAGAAGAAGATGCTTCATCTAATGAAAATAAAAAAAAAACTTAACATCTCTGCATCTGCTTCTTCTATATGCTGTGTCCCTTCAGGATGAAGGCAATCATGGTTCTCCACAATTTCCTATCTTTAGGTAGCTGTTAATAAATTTTGTCTTTTTGTTATAGCTCCCAAACCTTGTTCCACCATCTATTTACTCAAGCTCACAAACAAGTTATGTATTGTTTATGCATTGTTTTCCTCTACCTCTCTTGCCTTCAATCTGTCCTGTGAATATCAGATTCTCCAAGCCCTCTTTCCTCATTACATGCCCTACAAATTTCAAATTTCTCTCTTTTATATCAAATATGTTTCCTTTTTGTTCCCATTTTCTTTAAAACTTTGTCATTACTCATGTGTTTGGTCCATGGTATTCTCAGCACCCTTCTGTAGAACCACATTTATATTGCCTCAAGTTTCTTCTTCATATGTGAGGAAATTGTCCAGTATAGGAGGACTGATATCACATAACAGTTTAGTACTCTTTTCTTTGTTTCTAATGAAAATGAAATTTTTCTGTTTCTTAATGTTCTGCTTAGCTTTTGGAAGGCATCTTTGGCTATCACAATACACCTTCAGATTTCAGTGCTGTGTTTTCTATCCTCTGTTTCCTACTACTACAAAAACAGAAGCTGATTGTTATATTCTGTGCTAATAGGAATATATACTTGAATAACACGGTGGATAAAATAGGTAAAGGTTTATTGTAGAAACCAGTAGAATAAGAAATAAGGTACAGTTACGCGCACGATTGTCGTAAATCAATCCAGTAGTGAGTGCTACTATTAGAAGGTTGGTAGTTCTCATGTAAGTCTGAGTTGTACTCAACAGATCCCAGCAAGTCGGTATTTACCTGCCTCCCCCAAAGAAGGATGTGGCACAAGGCCAGGTTTAATGTAGGGCAATCCGAGCTCATAGGCTTGGCCAAAAATTCCCCATAACTCCACATAAACAGGTTAGGGTCTGTCTACCTCCTCGGACAAGACTCTGCCCTTTGGCATAGCCTCGTCTGGGTTCCTCTCTGCCCGAAGGCAGAGAGTTCGACAGCAGCCAAGATCTGAATAACAGATGCCAGCAAATCTCCTGTAGTCCGTTGACTTACCTGCTTTGAATATACGCTCTTTTTGTGCTAGAGGGCGTCATCAGTGATGTTCTGAATTGGATCATTGGGCAGTTTCGGGTCTTTCAAACATCAGACTGACCTCACCAAGTCGACCCCATCAGAGCTGATCAGACTCTGATACGCCCTCTAAAAAATGCTTGTAGACACTGACTTCTATAAATGTACCCCGTTATCACACATTTGATTGGAGGTTGACCAACAGCCAATCACAACGGTGTAAACTCTATTTAAGCTGTTTACGGGTAATTTTTCCTTTTTTGCTTTTTTGAGTGGACACCCTTTCATCGGATACTTAGAAGGTAATTATGTTTTTCGTTTTTTACCCACTTCCCATCAAGTTTCATTTCACCAGCTAGTAATTATTATTTAATTTCACCAGCTAGTAATTACTATTTACAGAGGCAGAGAGTTCGACAGCAACCAAGATCTGAATAATAGATCCCAGCAAATCTCCTGTAGTCCATTGACTTACCAATACTTATAGGTAGTTACTACCTATAGTATAGTTATTCATGGGGGTGACAGCTTATTCTATTACATCACTGATAAAGTTCACAGAATGGAGTGATGCACTTAAATTTGAGATTTTCTTCTTTTGCAAAGTCACTGAGCTCAGCTTGGTCAGTTAAGCACACTAAGGTGAAAGGGAGATCAGTTCTAAACTTACCAAGAGTTTATTATTTATATCTGATCCACACTATGTAGTCTCTTCTGTAGACTGACAGCCTGAGTAAAGTTTAAAAGATGAAAGCCAATACTCATCAACTATATTTCTTAATAGCAGGATTTGTGCCCATTCTGTCATCAAATGGGCTTATGATAGTACTCTGCTAAATACAATGCTTGTGTGCAACTACTTAAGATCCCTAATCATACATATTTTCTTAAATTTTAATTACCTGTCATCAAATTTGGTATGATCATTACCGATTAAAATAAACATTGATTGTATAACAGTATAGTTAATGGTTTGGTTTGCTTTGGTTTGGTTTGTTTTACAGCATATCAACCTCAATTTAATGCCAACAAAATTTTCATTGTTGGTAATATTTTTTTCCAAAAATCTATTTCTGGTAATAATTTTTACTTTGCTGATAATTTTTTTTCAAAAATGTATAACTGGTAATATGTTTTTTTTTCAAAAATGTATTGCTGGTAAGATTTTTTATTTACAAATTATTTCTAGTATTAAAACCTATTTTTACACTTTCACAGTGTTTTGACCCCAGTTTGGGAGTTAACTATTTGCCCATAGCTGGGACCCTAACAGGTGCTACTACCCCAGGTCAGAGTGGACCTGGGAACACCAGCAATTAAGAGGTGGTTCCATGCTCCTCAAAACCACCTGATCAGAGGCCTTGCTGTTGGACATAGTTTATCGTCATACCCAGGATGGGTATAGTTAATGAAAGTTTGTATAGTATTGTTTTAGACAAAAATATTGAGCGTTTTTGTTATCATAAAACCAAGAAACAAGTTAAGAAAATTTTAGTTACATTTTTAAATTAAAATTGATTTTGATTTCCCAATGACAATTTTTGGACATAGATTACTATTATTAATTATTTTAAATAATTTTAATTAGCAGTCATTAAATATGATATAATAATTGATTTATTGGCAATTAAAATAAAAATTGATTTTATAGCAGTTCAATTCTATATCATTGTCATGGGTCCTTACCTATAACTACAGAATGAACTCTTCTTAACACTACACTATACTACGCCTCTCAAGAGAGAGGGTCGAATCGAGTCGAGCCGATAGTAGTTCACTCCAAACCAGACTGACAGTCATACTAACACCTTCCACATCTTGTATTATTATTTCGTGTAATATACCTTTGTTATTTCTACTCTTGTATTCATGTTGTTCTTCCTGTGTCCTAACCTGGACCATAACAGTCATAATGAAAATTTGTATTTTATTTAGAGAATTTTCTTTCTCATAAAAACAAGAATAAGTTAAGAAAATGTTAAAATTGTAGCACTTTTTTTTTAAGTAGAGTGTAGATTTCCAGTTAAAATTTTTGGATGTGCTTTACCATAATTTTGTAATTTTGATTACACCAGTTGTAGAAGGATTTTGGAATATGTTCGTAATGGACAACAAAATCTTTTGACCTATAACAAACTGATTAATTCACATGGATAAAGGAAACAGCAAGTTTATGCTTTGAGGTGAAAGTATTTAATAACATGTATCAAAATGCTTCTGTCATAGACAAGTGTATGGTTGCAAGAAGGAAATACAACAACAGCAGAAATAGATCTATGTGATTTATTTCAATAGGAACGTGTGGGTTTGAGACAGCTACCTTGTGGTATAGTTCATAAGCCGGCTCCTGCTCTGGGTTGATCTTTCATAGTAGTTCACACTGGTTGGTGTGGCGCTCCTCCTGCTGACTGCTGCTGACTGACCGTGACAGGTCTCTTCCCTGGCTTCCTGTTGACTGCTCTTGTACTTCCCCGTGTGACCCCTTTTATGGCGTTTTTTATGGCTTAACAGGCTCGAAAAACGACGCGAGTATAATTAGGAGGGAAGCATTTTTATTGGTCGAAAAATAGAAACACTTTAAAATATTATTTTATTTTTCAACCGGAACTTGTGTGTCGGGCTTATGTGTAAACGACGATAATGGTCATTTTGTGATGGGTCCTTGTCCCTTTCACATCCTGCTCTCGCTCTTGAGTATGTTAATTTATTTGCCTGCAAATCAACCGAGATATTTTATTTTATAACACTTCCTGTATTTGGATGCACTAAAATATTCCTGGACTTTGATGCAGCAAAATCTTCCTGTATTTTTTTCTTAATAATTTCACCCCAAGCAAGGCAGGAATGCCACTGATACACAGGGGGGGGGTTACAGAGAGTGAAGGTGAAAGAAAAGATCAAGGAAAGGATAAAAGATGAACGGGATTCAAAAAGACAAAAGATGGCAATTGACATTGCATTTAACTTTTTTGAAGATTACATTATAGATCTTTCTTTGGTTTTTTATGTTGTAGACCTGGCAAAAACGGATGCCATATTGTTTGTCAGAGTGTAGGTTGTGAGAGGTAAAATGCTTAACAACTTCAGCCTCAAATACTTTGCTGAAAAACAGTAGGAGACTAATATGTCAATAAAATGATCAGAAGGTTCTCCAGAGGAACTACAGAGGAGGACTTTCAATAAGCTGGAAAGTAGGAAGTAGCAAGGCAATAGTTGTAGAGTTTGGAGAGAACTGGAGCCTGCTCAGAAGCACATATCTTTAAAATGATGGCTGGGATCCTGTCACCTCCGCTTGTCTTATAGGAATCTAATTTATAAATAATGTCCAAAACTAGTAATGGGAGCAGCAACCAGAAAACTGCCATCTCAGTACCCTCAGAAAATAAACAGACATTGCCACCATCCACACATATCACAAAACAAATCATGACAGAACCACTATTAAGAAAAAGAAAAGGAACCATGAACCCCTTCCTAAACAGGAAACAAAGGATAAGCCTCAAATCCTGTTCAAGAGAAGGGGCAGGAGAATGGACCTACTCATATCTAAAAAAAAATAGGTACTAAGTTTTAACTTAGTTAAAGTCAAGATGTCCATTAGAAATTCAACAAAGGGTTAAAAATGACAGATACTTTTGACTGAAAAAACTTTACCAGAAGACAAACATCCCTGGGTAGACTTCCAGTTATGTCAAAGAATGGACACTATCTGGAGAGTCGAACTGCAGCCCACAAAACTTTTAGACCATACCATGTTTAACTGACATTCTAATATATTAAAAGTGGAAACAGGTAGTAGAGGGGTCTGTCCCTAGAATCATGAGTGAGTGGCCCATAGCAGCAGGGTAAAAAAAGGAAAGAAAAATAAATAACAAAAACACGATAGCAGTTAAATATTAAGATTAATTGTGGTCAAGATGATGAACGATCCAAACATGAAATTTAACTCAAATTTAAACACTCAAATACCACAGAGAACATCAATTAGAAAAGGAAAAAAAATTAAAATGGCAAGAAACATTGGCTGAAGTAAATTAATCCAGTAAAATCTGGTAACCAGAAAATTATGTACTGTATTTCCATTTTTATTCATATTATCTTCCAAATATTATAACTTGCAGTGACTCCGATTACAATTTATAGGATTTTATATAGGGTCTGTTACATTATTCCAGCTTGTCTGCCAGAGGACTTCTCTTAACACCCACTAGGTGGTGTTTCATAAAACAGTATAAAACAAAAGGATACAAGCCTTCTTCCTTTTTTTGTCTCTCTTTACCCACATGATGTCATAGTGACAGGATGTGTCTCATTTCCTTACCAAAGATACTTTTTAGCCCCCAGACACACTACATATATAAAATGCACTACACTATCTCCTTTTCATAAAACCTCATGCGACCACAATGATATCTTGATTACAGTTAATTATATAGATATCTCTCTCTTCAATACAAAAAAATATACTAACCCAACAAAATAGCCAATGCGGCTACAAAATGATGACTCCCTACCATAACAAGTTTTTTCAAAAAACATTGTCAGTCACTTTCTCACTCATAGTAAAATGTTAGTAGTTTTTTGAAGGAATTTTTCTCTCTTTTTCTGAATTATAGTATGCTGAGTTCTGTATATAAATATATATATAAATCCATGTACATATATATATATATATATATATATATATATATATGTATAAATCCATGTATGTGTTGAATTCAGTTATTTTGAGATTGTTAAAATCTTCAATTTATTACTGTTACAATAGATAACACCTTTCTGTTCCAGTTATCATAGCGACTAGTTGCATATCCAGGAAATTAATGTTGACATCAATTATTTGCTTTGGTTATCATTTGATTATGCGCTTGCCACATCAGCCCAGTCCTTATTTGCCATACTTACCATGCAAAAGTTATGTGAACTTGGATACTTCCTGACTCTCACTGGAAACCAAGAGAGATAGGTTTTCAAGTGACAGCCAAGCTCCATTGGATCAAGATGAGTTGATGTCAGCTTAACCAACTTCAACTTTCCCCGGGTTATATTTTACAACTTGACCCCCCACTAGAATTGTAGGCAGTTACTGAAAGAAGGTCCACTGGAGAAACAACTTTGAGCAACATCATTGATGGAAACATTCCTAGAACTCCTTTTCAGGAATAGAAAGCAGCTGACTCAGTGCATTCTCTTAGATTTCCTTGATATCTTGAAATCTTGTTCCTTTTAAGATTTGACTTTTGGCAAAAAAGAAAAGTCACAAGGAGTGAGATCTGGAGAATATGGTGGTTGTCAAACCTGGGGAATGTTTGTTTTGGCCCAAAACTGCTACATAAGCTATGGTCACTGATGGAACCTCTGTGGTGTGGTTATATGACCATATTCTACATACTTTCCTTCCAAGCACTGAGATAAACAACAGAAGTTAGTGAGAATGTTATGCATGAGCAACAGAGTTCAAGATGTATTTGTGTTAAATGTCTTCCCTCTGCATACTTCAGTTTCATTACTGTAAAAACAGTTCCAATACATTTTCATCAGAAGTCACATGTGTACACAAAGTTTTATTATTTGCAAAGCTCTACATTTGTGATTTTGTAGCACCAGTCTAAATGATCAGATGAAGGATCATCTTCTGTAAAATTTACTGGGTTGTCTGATCTGAAAAAAAGAATTGTATACAGATAGTTTTAACATTTCTGAATATGTTGCATGCTATACATAACATCCATATGAGAGTCTATATCTATCAGGGCTATTTAAGAATATGAGTAGAGCTTGCATGGCAATTTTTTCATTTTATAGTGCCTTACAGTGTTGAACAAAAGTACACTAAGCATAACCTCTCCTCTGTTCGACTTCATTATCACCTACACTAAGTCTGTTTTTGTTATAGTGGAACACATCTATTCTATAGTTAATAGACTCCCCCACCTATAATAAGTAAGAATAGTAAGAGTAATGAGCGAGTCAGTCAGTGAGTCGATGTCGGACGACAGTTAGTTGAATACTAAAGTATCAGTGACCACAACTAGATTACTCTGCGTAATGCCTATTATATCAAGTTTCTAACATTTTGTACGTCGAACCTATTTTAGGACCGACTTAGTACAAATACAAGCCTCCACTGGCAAAATAACTCCACAACAGTTTTATTGATTCGTGGTATTTAATACTGAGATATTTAAATTGTTTTGAATTTATCAATTCAACATTGTGAATTTTTATGATGGATTCAGTCTAGGTGCCATCACTAATCTCGTTCCAATTCCAGATCATACTTTCTGTTTTAAAAAGGTTCATCTGATTCCTAATTCTTGGAACACTTGTTATAAAATGTTGAGACTTTGTTCAAGATCATTCTTGTACCAAACCCATCATACATGGAATTAGTTGGTCTCTCTATAGACTTGTGAAAGCCGTGGCAAAAAATCTAAAAATTACTTCTTAGAAATAATTATGATGACCTGCTCAAAGGATTAAGAGATATAAATATGACAGATAAACTCATCACTAGTTTAGATATCCAATTCCTGTACATTAACATACCTGTTAATAAATAAACACCCATATCATCAGCATGGCATAGGCACTGGTCTCTAAAGAAAAAACAAAAGCTTATAAGGATACTTGCATTTTTTTTTGTTTTCTGTCATGTTATTGTGAAAAGATCAAGTTATATAATAAAATCAGATATATATATATATATATATATATATATATATATATAAACACACACACACACACACACACACACACACACACACACACAGAGTGTCATTGGTGAATTGTCACCAATTACTGCACAGTATAGTAGTCAGTTAGAAAAAAAAAGCTCAATGGTGCAATTCAATCTGCCAGAAATTTGCTGTACTGCATGGAATTCATGCCAGAAGTTCCAATAAGAACATTTCAGAGCATTTGAGTCTCAATATGAGGGCAATGCAGAGGATTTGGAAAGAGTTTGACAAGTCTAATGGTGATTAGGAAGGTGTGGCAGCTGGGAAAACTCACTCTGATCATTCTGATAAGAAAAGAACTCTTGAATTTGTTGGTGAGGGCCTCAGACTCAACACGGAAACCTACATCAAGCGCTTTGAGTAAGTAGTGCTGCCTTGGGTCAAGAGGATGGCTGCTAGAAGATCCTATGACTGGCAACAGGACACTGTACCATTCCACACAAGCAGGAGAACCCAGTAATGGCTGTCAGACAATTTTTGCAACCACATCACCCCTTACATCTGGCCACATAACTCCCTAGTCTGCAACTCTCTTGATTATTATGTGTGGGGTGCATTTGAATGAGAGACCAACAAAACTCCTTGTAATACCAAAGATAAACTGAAGGCAAGAATTATGGCCACTTTCACCAACTTAAACAAGGAGACCATCCAGAAGGGATGCAGGAGATTCCAAAGTCATCTGGAGGCTGTGGTTGAAGCCAATTCTGATTTTATTGAATAAATTTACTTTTTAGTATTTCAAGATATTTTTGTATAATTTTGGTAAATATATTAGTTAAAATGTGATGTCAGTGTTATTTTCATTTTTGCTTAATTTAGATAATTTATCCATGCTAAGTGAGCAGTTAAAAGTGTGAAAATATTAAATATTAAATAAATTATAAATAAATATTCTATACATTATAGTTATAACATTACTATTTTTAAAGTTAAATGCTCAATTTTATTTTCAATTTTCATAGATAGATATGAACAGACTGAAATAGATAATATATATATATATATATATATGTGTGTGTATATATATATATATATATATATATATATATATATATATATATGAACAGATTAAAATAGATAACTAAATATGAATAGACTAAAATAGATAAATCGATAGATAGATATGAACAGATTAAATAGATAGATATAAATAAATTAAAATAGACAGACACAAGCAAACTAAAATAGATCGATAGATATGAACAGACTAAATAGATAGATAGATAAGAACAGATTAATATAGACAGATATATATGAGAAGATTAAGATAGATCATTAGATAGATATGAACAGACTAAAATAGATAGATATGAATAGACTGAAGTAGATAGATATGAACAAAGAAAGAAATATAGATTGATAGAGATATAGATATGAAGACTAAGATAGATAGATAGATAGATAGATAGATAGATAGATAGATATGAATAATGATAAATAGGTAAATATGAATAGACTAAGATAGATAGATAGATAGATAGATAGATAGATAGATAGATAGATACATACATACATACATACATACATACATATGAACAGACTAAAATAGATGTATTTATTTTTCTCTTCCATTGGCCTGCTGCACCTTGTGGGAAATATCTCCAATCACATGACTGTCAGAATTAATGCAAACCATGGTGAAATATTTGAACACATTTCATTTGTTAATGTCACTTGAGCAGATTGAAAACAATAACTGAGTTTTTATTTTTATTGCAGTATTAACAAAGCAGAAACTGCATGGAATGGAACAAAAAGAAACAAAATGAGAACCCAGAGTAACTTTTCTTTATGTCATTTTCTCATTCCATCAAGGCAGCTGTTATAAACAAGGACTTGTTCTTGTCACTTTCTTAACTTTAAGAGCAAAAGAGTTACAAAAAGAAAAACAGTTTTAAATATTCTTGGCTCCCTTAAGGCATTTTTTGGACAAAGTAATGCTAAAACAGGGAGACAAAAGAATATACACTCTGTCTTTCATTCTATCACCCCTACTGCAAAATAAATACTTAAATAAATAAATGAATATATATATATATATATATATATATATATATATATATATACACACACACACACACACATATATATATATATGGGAATAAATAATATGAGAAATATTTCCTTATCTTTTATATATTGATATAAACTTTTTCAAGTGGGCACACAAACATACACACATATGCATACACACACACACACACATATATATATATATATATATATATATATAGATGTATGAATATATATATATATATATATACACACATGTATACATGTATATATATATATATATATATATATATCATATGATCATTTATATATGTCAGTATATATATATATATATATATGTATATTCATACATATGATCATTTATGTATGTCAATATATATATATATATATATATATATATATATATATATATATATATATATATATAAAACTTGTTTTAAGCAATTTATATAAATCACTTTATATATATATATATTAAATTTACATATCAGTAGAAATTTATTCAGGTTACTAAGAGCTACAAAGGACAGAAAATTGTGAAGACTATGATCACCTGCATCTGAAAGGGACACAGCTCATAGAAGAAGTAGAAGAAGAACAGGAAGATATATATATAAAGTGGAGATTGACATCAACAGCCAGCAGTGACAGTATGTTTTATGCATATGCACAATTTTCAGGCCATGTCTGTTAGGTTTTGGCTTGACTATTTATATATGCTGGTCAATGTTGCATTATGGGTAGGTCTGTTGTATTCTTCTAATGGTTATTGGGTCGAAGGTAACAGTTATGTTTCAAATTATTCTAGGTGCTGTTGAGTGGAAATAATTATGAATTCAAATGCAGTTTTGTAGCAATTTTATAGTGTTGTTTGTTAGCATTTTTTACTCATTATTTATTCTTAATTATTATATTATTTGTTGTTGATTTTTATTATTATGTTTGCTTATACTTATGTGTACATTCATAGTTTGTTAATTTGTTTATTATTTACTTAATTTGTTTATCTATTTATTGGTTTGAATTAATTTATTTTTCTCATTAATTTTTTTTTTCATCCACAGTGCTGATGACAAACCACTTGACATACACTCATCTTCTAACCATCCAATGTCAATAATCAAGCAGATCCCACAATCAATTAATTGCAGGTTATCTGACACTTCTTCCAGTGAAACCATCATCAAGGAAGTCAAGAAAAATTATGAAACTTATGGTCACATCTAGCCAACAACTGTATATCAATGTAACATTGTTGCCAGTCTAGTACTGTACTTATATTCATAAACTCTAGGTACCATAGTGAAGAGTTCACCCAAGCAAATACCATGAAAGTATTAATAGAAAAGACATGGAGAGAAACTTTATGGTAGTGAGAATGTGACTGAAGCTGAGATGCCAGGTCAGGATTAATAATAATACTGATTCTTCTTTAGATTTTATCAAGAATCTCTAGATACATAGCAGGAGCATCAGACCCTATGTGGCAGCAATATTCTAAGCATGGATAAATGATAGACTTATAGATATGTAACATAGATTCTGGAGAGAAAATATCTAGCATATCACAGTGAACCAATTTTCTTAGCAGCTTACCTGGCAATAGATTCAAATATAGACTTTCCTTTACAAGCTTTTAATTTCTATGAAGCTTATACTTGTTTTTAATCAACAGTTATAGACAATAAACCACCCAGTCAATTTATTTTTACTCAACTTCACCTACTACAAGGTTCAAAAGCCACTCATGGTAGAAGGTTACTGAAGAAGGTATGTGATATGAACATTAGAAGAGGTAAAAAGAATTGAAGATTATGAGGATAAGGAAGCAATTGACATTTGACTTGAAGAGGTGTTAGAGAAACGTTCTTTAAATGTCATTGGTCACCAGTGTCGGGATCCATCTACCCAGGTTTTTGTCACTATCTTTTAAATGAAACATAAAAGTTTAAGGAAATGTAGAAGCAGAATGTCAGTTGAAATAACATTTATATATTCTTTTCAGAGATATGCAATACAATAAAATGTTCTATTTTCCTTGCATTGAAGTTTGTTTTCTAAAGCCATTAAGTGTTCTTAATGATGTGTGAGATGTGTGGACAGACTTACTTTATGACGGTCAACCTAATGTGTTTGTGATTTTGTAGAGAAAAGCTTAGTAGGCAGTTGCTGGTAAATCTCTTCTATTGTGTACATGGACAAGACCTTAGTCAGTAGCTGGTGGCTACCATATCTTCTATTGTGTGCATGTGTGTGTACACACATGTAGCTCAAACTGGCTTCCAAAATTGTTTTGAGCCTTGAGAAGAAGTATGCTTCTATTTTTGTATCCACAAGGGCATTCAAAATCTAATTTCACGTACAGGTGTGAACTTTTTGAATACCAGGTTTTCATTGGTTAGTAAATAATTTCATACTGGCTCACAAAAATTTCTTTCTTGAATTGGCGAGAGTGGTGAAGGGAGTTATTATTGTTGTAATATATAGTTATGATTGTTTATCTAACAAACTTTCTAATAAAATTTTTTGGTTGAAAAATATAATTCTGGTAGAGGTTAAGATTGTAGTGATGCATCCACATAGTTTGTTTTATAAAGTAGAAGTTCTGGAAGAATACAGAAGAAATGTAGGTGATTTGACTGTGCACATATGTTGCATAGTGAGTCCTAGATGTAAAGGTCTCAACTGGTAGAAGTAAGGAATGGAGCTTATCTGAACACATGGCATGAAAATAGTGATAGAGTAGCCTCTTAAGAAACCTCTTAAGAACCTGATGAATGATATTTAAGTAAATTTCTGCAAATTCCTGTTCAACAGACATACAAACCACTAATCTTAGATGTAGATGCTATTTCAGGAGGTGTAGACATCATGCTGGACTGACATCTTTCATTGGTCACTCATGTATCATAAGCTGATCTGGTCAGATAATAAAAAGAGAAAATTTTATTGATATCTCAAGAATCAAGAGATGAGCTATAATAGCTTTATCTATCTAAAAGAAATGGTAAGATTGTGATGGTAGGATACAATTTTGAGCCAAGGGATTCTTTGTGATGGCTTATAATTGAGCTGCCATGAGAACAGATTGAATCAAAAATGGTTATTTATGAGGTTAGGACTGAACTATGAGAAAGAGAATGTCCACTTATTGAGACCAATGTCAAATATTTTGATTTGACAAATGGTGAAGTTAAATCCGTCCTGGGTTTTAAAATAAAGTGAGTAGCAGCAAGAGGAACAAAAATAATAAGAATAAATTAGTGAAAAGAAAAAGGGAAAAATCATCTGGTGGAGACAAGAGAGGAAGAAGGAAATTAAGAAAATGGTATGAAAGACAAATAAAGACATAGGAGAGGTGAAAGTGATAAGAAAGAATTAATGAAAAGAAAAAGAATTTGGAAGAAACAAGAGAGGAAGAAGAAAAATGAGAAAATGGTATGAAAGAAAACAAAACATAGAAGGAAAAATGGTAAGAATGAATTAATGAAAAGAATAAAAATTTTGGAGGAGATGAGAGGAAGAAGGAAAATGAGAAAATGTTATGAAAGACAAATAAAGACATAAGAGAAGGAAAAATGTTCATAAAGAATTAGGGAAGAAGAGAAATCTGGAGGAGACAAAAGAAGTTCTAAAAATAGAAAATAAGAAACTAGAGTGAAAGAAAAGCATCTTTTCTCATTCTTTTCTAAGAATAAAGAAGAATGATTTGTAGAAAAGAAAGCAACCAAGACAAAGAGAAGAGGAATGTCAAAAAAGGCTGACAGGAAGAAATTGAGAAAAGAAAAGAGAGAGTGAAAAAGAATACATTAAAAAAAAAAAAGAAATATTTAGCAATAGAAATAAGTGGAGGGGAGGAACAATTTTTTTAATGCTATGTTCCTTCAGGATGTCAACTATCATTTCTCTCTACAGATTACTTTTTCTTTATTATGTGCAAATTACCATAACTTTTGAAGAATTATATAGGTTTCCCATTGCCTTTCTCTTGGTTCTGAATTCAGAAAACTACTTTTCATAGACTGGCTGCCACTCAATGTTAGAGATCCTATTCTACCCTGTTATTTAACCAGTAGCTGGAAATGGAAAAAGGAGATGATTTCATGCCTTTCCCAAGGGTATAATGCAAAATGAATGAAACAGAGTAGGCCGTATTTTGCATTTGGCTTGATAATTCCTCTTTATGCAACCTGTATATCCCAAAGGAACAAATACAAAATAGAACCAAGTGTTCAAAAGAGATAGGTGAGAAGATTAAAACTCAATATTTTTATTGAAATCATTTTCATATATATTAGATAAAAAAAAAATTAAAAGAAATTCAGAAAACAGGAATTTTAAGATCCAGGTCTCTCCTGAAATAAAACTAAGAGGTTTCTCACTTTGTAAATTTTCAACATGTTATCTATAATACTAGTTTTCTTTTTCTTTATTTTTAATCATTTCACTTAAAGCAAAGCAGTAAAGTCACGAGGATGCAAGAGGTTACTAAGTGTTAGAAAATATGAGGAAAAAAAACTACTATTAAGGAGAGAGGATAAAAAAGACTAAGACTTAAAAAGACAGAAGATAATGATTTTCTTCCTTCTGCCATGACCCTTCAGTATATAGACAATCATGGCCGTCCACAGATTTCTAGCTTTTGTGGTTCTTAGAAATGTTTATCTTTTTACTGTTCCTCCCAAACCAAAAGCTTGTTAGAGATATTACTCACTGTTTCCTTCTTGCTTTCAATATCTCCTGCAAGTGTCAAATTTTCCAAACCCTCTTTCCTCATTATGTGTCTTAAAAATTTCAATTGCCTATTTCTAATTCTATGTATGTATGCATATTGTTTTCATTTTTCTTAAAACTCCCTTTTAACACACATGTTCTGTTCTGGTATTCTCAGCATCCTTCTGTAGAACCATACGTCTGTTGTCGCAAGACTCCTCTTCATGTTAGGAGATTTATCAGTATTCACTTCTATATAAGATGATTGATATTAAATAGTAGCTGAGCATTCTTTTTTGTTTCTAATGAAATGTTCCTGTTTCTTAATAGTACTTGTCAAAAAATGACAGAAATGTTTATGCACTGATCAGTACTTCAGCCTAGGACTAGTGCACATACCAGGATGTGTGTGTGTGTGTGTGTGTGTGTGTGTGTGTGTGTGTGTGTGTGTGTGTGTGTGTGTGTGTGTGTGTGTGTGTGTGCCATAACAGGTATTAGAGCAAAAAATAAAACCTGCATTCCTAGTTCAAATTCTAGCCAAGTCTGTTTAATTCACTTCACACTAATAGCTTTGGAAAAGGCATGAATCCATCTTCCTCCAGCTATAGATTAGATAGTAGAGTAGACTGAGATTTTTTGCCTTGCTTTGTCTCATGGAAGAATATGTCTCATCGAAGCTATGAATTCAAAATGAGTATGAAGAGTGATGAGCTCTGTCAGGCTATTTTGCCGTAGATACACCCATCACTACTATAGCTGCAGTACACATAATGTGCTACAATCCTAATTGGTTGTGATCTTGATTGTGATATTCTGTTGAGGATCAAGGTTCTTCTGGGCTCTATATCTAGGATCAAACAGTAATATCTGTTTACTGTGCCTCAGATCTAACTTTTACATTTCTGACTAAGATCAGAATATAGAAGAGTATTTATATGTTCAGAGTAAAATATTAGAAATACACATACATATATACAGTAATCATTGGCCTCTCATATCTGAGTATGCCTGTCTACTAGGGCAGCTAGCCAATCCCTGTCACCTGCTCAGGCACATTTGTGCTTGTTCAACACTGTGTAAAAATTGGTTGGATGCACACACACAGGAAAAGAAAGGAAAAAAGTTAAAGTTCAATAGGTTCACTAGGCAAAACAAATCCACACTTCTCTCCACGTCTCAATCTCCAATACACCCCCCCATCAGAAGTAAAAACCAACTCCTCTTCAGTGAGTGTACCATGCTTTTATGCACCTGACCCCAGCCATTGCTCAGCCAATCAGTGCCCAGAACTAGCAAATAAAAATGGCTACAAGTGATATTACCACTTCCATCAGCATGAAGTTCTGCCTGATTCACCATCCGTCTGAAACTCATCAATTCACACTCCCTTGCAAAACATACACACAACTCTGGCCCTTTTGGGTCACCAAGGTAAGTCACTGCTACAAGCACCCACTGCAATATATACTGCAACTATGCTGAGCAGACCTCAGTTACAGTTTCTGGGAGAGAGTGCATTATCTGGTGTGATTAACAGTTTGAATAAGGTGAATACACTCATACTCTTGCAATTGTGACTTTGTGCTAGAACAACTATTGATGGCTCCCAAATAGTTCCATCTAACCAATTTCACTTACAAGTCCTGAGTCAGCCTGTGATTTGGGTTTTCAGGCACTTTTCAAAGGTGCCACATGCTGGAATCACCTCCTCAGGCTGATAACATCAAAAAGTTAACTTCCTGACAAAGTGAATGTTGAATGTTTTAACCACTCGACCATATTCCCATATATATATATATATATATATATATATATATATATATATATATATATATATATATATAGTAGATTATAACAATATTAATACAATAATATTAAAATGGTAATAAAATTCACTACACAGAGTTTTATGCTTGTGTTAATAATATTATAATATATTATATTTAAGCTCTGCTGACTTTGGCATTGAGCCTCATTTTATTTTATATTTTAAGCTTTAGCTTATATTTTATTATTTTAGTATATAATATATATTTTATTATTTTAGTATATATATATATATATATATATATATATATATATATATAATGGACTCTCCCGTCGATATATATGAGGATCTGACAGCTTATTGATTCAGTTATGAAAGTTTGTGCAATAATCTTAAGTGGCATTTAAGACCCGCTCGTGATTTACAAAGGAGGCCACATATGGAGCAAGTGTGAGGATTGTGAAATGAGATCACTGTTAGATTGGGTGACCTTTTAGATCTTGTTCTCACTTCTTGAAGATGACTCAGACATATATATATGTATGTATATAAGAGATGACTCTTGAAGATGACTCAGACATATATATATGTATGTATATAAGAGAAAGAATCAGTGAAAATAAGATGCATGTTCAACTATGTCCTGTGTGGACAAAGCATAATAAAAAAACAGGTCATATATTTACAAGATTGTAATTTCCATAAACCCAGTGAAGCACGTTTTTAATAAACTATTCTCAACAATAAACCGTTTTTTTTTTTTTAGTATCTGTCTATATTTCTGAGATGAAGTATTATGTACATTATTTACATTATTCGCACTATTGTCCTCATCTTTCTCGCCATATTTATTACAACGTTTTGGCCGTTGTAGGCTCCAGCTTTCTTCAGGTGGTCGAACTGAACTCTTTATTTCACTCACTGCCATGTTTAATTGATGTCAGTTATCTCCTGTTAATTTCCCTCTGAAAGTTCTCCCACTGCTGGGTATTGAACTCACACTCTTTGGGTTCTATCACTGGATCTAACTAACGCCTTTATCCACTGTGCCATGTGTCCTTGAGGACATCTGTGTATGAATTTCTGGGTATTATAAACTTAATGTCTTCAGTAATCATACTAGTGCTCATATTGCTATTTTTGCTGTTATCATACATGTTTTTAAAAGAGCTCATATTGCAATTTTTGTTGTTATTATCGCTTTTCTCTGGCACTCCTTAATACTGGTTCCCATATTGTATTTATTTCTATGCTTGGTTGGCTCAGGAGATTTTTGTGACCTAGCATATGTGCTGATTCCTTAATTTCATGAATTTTCCAATGGTGTTTTTTGTCTATGATCTCAACCTGATCTCCCTTCTCTCTCCATATGTGGTCAGGCATGCCTGATTTTTCCACTTACCCTCGTATTACAGCTTTCTGTTGTTCTTGAAGCCTTACCTTAAGGGGTGGCCTGTCTCCCCTTTATACATACACACAGTCTTTAGACACGTTCTCTTCTATGGGGGGGAAGGTCAACTCGGGAGAGATATCTGCAAAGTGGCGTCAAGCTTTTGAAGGTTGCCTGATGTCATATGGAGCACAGATCCTTTGTATTTTCTCTGATAACCCCTTCACATAAGGCAGGCAGATTGTTTTCTGAGTGTTGTTGTCCTCCTCTTGTACCCACCTCTCCCAGTTTTGGGGGCTGCTGCCATGTACCCAGAGCAGTTGTTATGTTATAGGGTACTACTTATACTGACCAATTCTTTATCTAATGTCTCTGGGTCACCACTTATGACTTTTGCTCGGTGTTGTAAGCTTTATGCTGTATGGATGGTAGGAGTTGAAATTGAGGTACTGTCTGGTGAATGTCAGTTTACGGTATACGAATGTCTTGAACCCATGTTCTGTTTGAGATATTAGCACATCCAGGAATGGGAGTGTGTTATTTCTCTCTTTCTCTATTGTGAACTGTATCGAAGGTCTTATTGAGTTCACATGGTCCAGTAGAACCTGAACATCTTCCTGGTGTGGCCAGAGTATGAAGGTGTCATCTACGTACCTTGACCATATAGTTGGCTTTAGAGATATAGATTCTAATGCCATTCCCTCAAAGTATTCCATGTATATATTCACCATTGCTGGTCATAATGGCGAGCCCATTCCTAAGCCATCATCCTGTTGATAGATACCCTATTTATATTTATTAAACAGTGTATATTGTGTCAATCGGTCTGCATATTCAAGAAATCTTAGTAAAGAAGATGTGTCCTCCATAGGAGAAACTAGTGCTGACCTACCATGCTTTATCACTTGGCCATGAAGGACTTCACAGTAAACAAGGCTCTTTTTGAGAGACAGACAAAATTCAGATTGCTACTTGTATTTCCTTTTACCATGATTGCCAGGCAACAAGAATATTCTGGTCTCCTGATCAGTGCAGTAGTGAGAAAATCTAAACCTTGTCTATTTTTTGAGCAGTGTTTCTGGTTAATGTGTTTGCTCTGTCATATGGTCATTTAATTGTTGTCACTGTTTATTATTGCATTGGTAGGTGTCTGTCTTTTGGTCGTTTCTTTTTAGTTCATGCTTCCTTTTCATTTTTTATTGGTTTTTCTGTTGGTTTCTTTATTTATTAGTTCTGGGTATGCAATAAACTACATCTGGCAGCAAGATCTCTGATCAGGAGTTTGGAGATTTTCAGGAGCATAGAACCACCACTTAATTGCTGTTGCTCTCAGATCCAACCTGACCCAGTGTAGTAGCACCTGTTAGGGTCCCAGCTATAGGCAAATAGTGAGCTCTCAAATAAAAACAAAATACTATAAAAGTATAATAATACATTTTTATAGTAAAAATACCAGCAATATCTATTTATAGTAAAATGACCATACATTTTATCTGTAGTTGAAGGCATACGATTCAACCAAACTTGATAGTTAATATGAGGAAATATTTGTCAAAGTTTAAGATATATATCTGTAAAAAAAAATGACACCACAATTACGGTATTCTCTCTTGTTAAATTTTATTGTTTTTAAAACCTATTTTCAGAATTTTAATAAAACCCATATCAAACTGGATTTATACATTATTTTCTTTTCAGGGATAAACAACAAAATAATTAAACAGTATTTATTTTATTAGATTGTTTATTACAAGAATGATTTTATATTTCCAAGTTTATAAAAATATGTGAACCAACAAAATTTATTACTTACCATATTATAAAGAAATAACCATGAAAACAATTTTTTTATCCATAAATTTATAAAAATGTTTGGGAAAAAGAAAACAAATATTTAAATAAACACTTAACTATGATTAAGTAATTTTTTTAAATTACACAAAAAATCATTTTCCAAGGATTTCTTTCATTTGCTTTTGCCGCATAAATTCATTAGCATAGCATTTGGATTTCAATTTTTTTCTCAAGAATTAACAAGAATGTTAAACACTACTTAGTTTTTAGACTGTCTACTTACAAGAAGAGTGTTTAATATATTTGTTGTCAATTATCAAGATAAAAAGATGCAAAATCCATTTTCATATGTTTGGGCTTTATTAAAATTATAAACATAGCTTTTTAAGACAATAAAAATTGCCCAGGGAGTATATAGTAAGAGTGGTGTCTAGAGAAAATTACACCCTTTTGATACACTGTTTTTTGAGGGTATATTTGTTATACTTTGCCAAAACTTTATTGGCTAAGAAGTAAGATGAACATAATGAAATGAAACTCTACTTTTTAAGCAAGTATGAATCCAAAACCTGAAGCCATAGAAAGTAAAATCTGATTTACAGTATCAGATTAGACTTTTATTTTTACTTTACAATAAAGTCTTGTTGGGCCAAAAGTATCCAATTATTTCATGTACATCCATATATCTTTTACTATACTGCTTAAGGACATGGTTGGTCATGGTTCTTTACAATTTCTTATCATTTAAAGCTCTTAGTAAATTTTTTTTTTTTGCTATCTCTCCTAATCCCTGTTCTGCCAATAATTTATACAAGCTCGTTAGGTAGATTATACACTCCTCTCCTCTGTTCTTTTTGTCTTCAATATATCCTGAGAGTATCAAATTTTCTATGCCCTCTTTCCTCACTATGTGTCCTAGAAACTTCAACTGACTTCTATCCTTTTTGTTTCCATTTTCCATGAAATTTTGTGTTGATCGCATGTTGGTTCCATGGTATTCTTAGCATCCTTCTGTAGAACCACATTTCTATTGCTTCAAGTCTCTCCTTCATCTGTGAAGAGATTGTCTAGCATTCACTACTCTATAGAAGAACCTATATTACATAACAGTCCAGCACTCTTTTTTTTGTTTCTAATGAAATTTTCTGTGTCTTAATACTTTGAATAAGATCAGTTCAACAAAATGTTGCAACAAATGTACAAATATATATGTATATATAAATCATATATTTGGTAATAACCATGGAATTTTCATGGGTCCTGATGATTTTGATAAATCTTTACTTTGCTATCAAGCATAAATATTGATACTATGATGCCTGGCTGTGATAAGAATTTTGTTCTTGTTTTTGGAATTAATATTATTTCCATTACTTTACAGTAATTCGACTTAGCCAGAAACTGAACCCTTTTATTTCAAGTCTAGTGAGATCAAATGTCAGAAAATAGAACACTGGAAGTCTTCAATAAAAATAGGTTCCTGTAATTTGTTCTAAAATGACTTTTGGTAAAACCATCTTTAACTTCAATCAATTGATATAAATATTGACTTTGATTACCTTTGCAGGTCTTATGTCAAGATATACCAAACAGACTTTACAAAAATAACTGGTGTTCAATTATTAAGTAAAATTTTGCAGCATTGTGTTGGAATGGCTCTTTGATCTTTAGAATGGCTGACAAATTCAAGCAAGAAATTTTGCACAAACATTGATAGATCTACTATTGAGAACCTTGAAATTTGCTGTCATACTTTAAATATTCTTTAGGCTGAACAACAGCTTTTGTGCAATATGCACATGTAAAAATACAATGGGGGATTCCTCTCAGCTTTTCATAAACCAGTCACATAAAATCCCACATTGCATTTCTATTCTCATTCATGTACAAACCTGGGAAAAGCTCATTGCAAATATACAAGTCTCAAATCACATTTCCAATATAAAGGGTGTTCCAATAACATGGACCAACTTTAAATGTGAATTAAGTTTAAAATCAGTTCAAGTTATTAGAACACCCTTTATAAATAAAGGTATTTATTTCAGGGATTCACTTGCACAGTATGGGTAGATGGTTGGCATTTTGAACAACTTCTGCCATATATATATATATATATATATATATTGCTCTCCATCCTCGCAAGTCTGTGGTGTACTCAAAAGCATTTCCAACAATAGAGACAAGGCTTCATCCGTTTGCTCATATATTCATGTTCAGTGACGTTAACGCCCACCATGCCAAGTAGCTTAAAAACTCTATAACTGACCTTGCTGGCATATAAACCCTGAACTTCTCAATTACTCAATCCCTCACACAAGTGGTTGACTTTCTCACCCATTTTCCCAATAACCATGATGGTAAGGCTTCCCTTCTCAATCTTTGTTTCACCTCCATCCCTGCATCTTGTCATACCATGCAGCTCTGCCCTCTTCTCAACTCTGATCATGCTGTAATGTCTGTCAACATCTTCTTCTATTCCACCCCCAGCAAAGTACCTCCTACCAACAGAACATCTTTCTGTTATCAACAAGCTGACTGGGACTCATTCTGTGATTTCCTTCACGATCTCCTCTGAAATGTGGTCTTGAATCTCTCCATTCAAAAATGCGCTTCTGAGGTCTCCTCTTGGGTAAAAGCTGAAATCAAGGCTTTCATCCCTGCAAGGAAATATAAGGTTAAATCACGCTCATCCCCTTGGTTTTCTGCTGCTTGCTCAGCTGCCATTGCCCACAGGAAACAGTTCTTCCACCTGTCATGTCAGACTTCAATATATGTCTTTTTGTCTCTGCCCACAATGAGTGCAAGCATTTCCTCAATGAAGCAAAGTGAGATAGAATGAAACAACATATTGCATCTTGCAAATTCAGCTCCAAAGATTTTTGGTATCTCTGCAAGAATATGCTAAACAAGAGCAAACCCACAATGCCTCCTTTGTTCAACCAATTTGAGGTTCTGACTTCCTCAGCTGATAAGGCCAAGTGCTTTGCATGTAAATTCTCATCCAATTCAACCCTTGATTTGTCCAGTGTACCCACACTCGATTTCCCTCTTAGAACTAAGGCACAACTGAGCGAGTTGCACATAACCTCATTGTTGGTATTGGGCATTATCTCTAAATTAGACTGACATAAGGCTAGTGATGGGGATGGGTTACCTGCCATTGTCTTGAAGGAATGTGCTCCTGAACTGGCTCCTGTCCTCTCCAAACTATACACCTACTGCCTCACCGACTCCTGCTTTCCATCTTGTGGGAAGTCTTCATCTGTACCTGTCTTTAAGAACTTTGGCGACCCTTCTGACCCATCTAACT